>JAGPOW010000229.1:17054961-17125966 GCA_030014935.1 Caiman crocodilus | reverse complement strand
GAATCCAAGTATATGTATCCCACCGCGGAACAGGAAGGCAGAGAGACCCTCCGAGTGACAATCCAGTCACTTCCTCGTCTCATAAAAAAGGCCTTCGTGCGTCTGCGGTAGCTTGCCGTAACGTGGTTTCTGTAACTCCGTGTTCCTGCAGCCGCTCATCATAACCAGCATTCGTGGTTCCTCATAATAAAACTTCACCCTGCTAAAATCAACTGCAGAGTAAGTACCATTCTTTGCAACCGATACGTGTGGTTAACCCAGCCAGCTCGTCCCGCCTTGCACTCAGTAACAGGAAAGTGCAACAACCTGAAGGTGCCCACCAGCAAGCCAAACCAGGCCAGCTCCATGCTACCACCTGCAGCCCCCAGCATTCAAAAGAGCCACATGCTGCCAGGGGCCCTGTTTGCTGTGGCCAGACGTGCCCTGAAGGCCTACCAGCAACTGGGGCTGTGCCAGGCAGATGGGTGGTGGCAGGGGCTGTACTGGGGGAATGCATGTGGTGGCAGGACCTGTGCGTGGGGAGGGGTATGTGGTGGCTGGACCTGTGCACGGGGAGAGTTGTGTGGGAGTGGGAGCTGTACTATGGAGGGTGTGGCAGCAGGGGCTGTGCATTGGGGGGGCATGTGGCAGTGGGGGCTGTACTAGGGGATGTGTGATGGCAGGGGTTGTACAGGGGAGGTGGTGGCAGGACCTGTGCATGGGGAAGGAGGAGGTGGCGGCAGGGGCTGTATGTGTGGGGTATGTGGTGGCAGGGACTGTACTGGGGAGGTGCGTGTGGCAGTGGGGGCTGTGCTCTGGGGGCATGTGGTAGCAGAGGTGTTGTGTGGCAGTGGGAGCTGTCTGGAGGAGGTGTGTGGTGGCAAGGGCTCTACTGTGCATGGGGAGAGTGTGGCAAGAGAGCCTACACCCACCCATAAACCCAACACACTCTCATACCCACACCTAGCCACGAGCCCCCACAAACACACACACAGTCCCCCTGCAAACTCCATGCACATTCACACACCCCTACACATACCCAACACCTACCCCCCAACTACACCCCAACACACACACAAGTACTTGCATATATTTCTAAAGAAGGTTCAAATACTTTTATATTTAGTTTAATTTGTAAAAAAAAAAAAAAAAGTAATTAATTTTGCATAATTTTGAGTTTTTCTGCAGGTCATTAAAAGCCATAAGGAGGGGGAAAGATATTTAGCTGAACATCATCATTAACACCAGCCAGTGGATAGATGAGCAACCTTCCAGAAGTTCCAAGTGTCAGTACCAGCATTATTGGGTTTTCCCTAAGGGAAAGACAGGGCAAGAGCACTTACGTTTGTTTCTTTTTCGTCACTCTCCTGCAGCATACACTGGTGCATCTGCACATGCAATTAGCACAGCTGAATAAACTCTGGTGCAATTCGTACCAGAGTGGATTGCTCCTGGGCGCAGCATTTACAAGTGCACCTGGGACCACAGCACATTGAGCGGGAACAGCGCAGCCCCAGCTGCCACGGGACACAGAGGGTCAGCCTGCCAGCCCAACGATGCTCTGCCCCAGCTCAGTGTGCTGCAGAGGGACTGGCTCAGACCCATAAGTGCTCCAGTGTGGGGCTAGCTGGCAGGAAGCCACACTTGTAGCACCCTCGTGCCCCTGAAAGCCTGTCACCATCTCCACGTCTTGCAGTGCACTAAATAAATCAACTGTAGGATAGTACTTGTGTTGGGCAGTATTGTCCTTCACCAGAATTAAGTAATTTACTGCAACTTAATAGTGCTGCATGTGTAGATGGGGACACATCCTGCAGAGCTAATTAGTCAACTGCACAGGAAAGCACACATGTAGATGCTCCCACTGGGCACATCCAGACAAGTGCACACATGCAGGGGTTCACGTTTCCCACAGGACAAATGGCAGCAGCACATATTTCTGCCATTGTTTTTTGTCGCACAGCACACCCCTGCATGTGTGCTCAAATGCACAGCAAATTGACCCAGGTGAGGTAGGGGAGGCTGGGGCCAACCCAAGTGCACAAGCAGCACTGTCTATCTGGGTGCTTGGAGCCTGGCCGGCAGCCAGAGTGTGGCTCTGACCAACCAGGCTCTATTTCTGGTGGTGCATGATGCTGTTGCGTATGCCATGCCACTTTTTTTTAGCAGTGTTTTTTTTTGACACAGGGATTTCCTGGTATTAAATGTTGGCAATGTGCTGCAAATTAGTAGTGCAGTGAACAGGTGCACATGCACCACATGTGGTTTACTTTGCAGCACCCTAAACAGCTTTGAAGCACTGCAAACTACACATGCACTCTTGTCTGGACGTGCCCACTGAGAGGGACTAAAAGGCTCCAGACTGCATCGGAGGAAGTAAAGGAAATAGCCAATGTACTGGTTGCAGAGATTTATTATTTTATGTGCAAAATTTGTTATAGTCACATTGAGGAGAGCAGCAGCAAATAGATATCGAGCTTGGGTAAAATAATTTCAGTTTCAGTTCTTTCCCTTGAGGTAGTATTTTACTGCCATTGCCCTCAGAGCCAGTCACAAATACTCATTTTTGCTTGGATCACTCCGTGTACCCACATGCAGCTAAATAATTAATGTAAATCAAATCTCGCTGTTTAAAATAGCATTATGACAACTTAATTGACTTTAATTATTTTAAGGTTTACTTTGTGTGTGTAAGGAGAATGTGTAGCAATAGCTTAAGCATTTCTATCCTACAGGATTTTTTTCCAGTTTTTACTACCTTGTCACATTTTTGATGTTTAGTTAAATGGTCAATGGTCAGGACAAATTTTACTTGACGTTTTGAGCAAAAATAGCTTGGGCATGTTACAGTTAAATTGAGAGATGGAGTGGCATAGGGGATGGGGACAGGGATTTGGGGGGCCAACTTTACTACTGGTCTACTGAGTGGCCTTGAGCAAGTCACTTTGCTACCCTGTTCCCTTGTTTTCTTAGATATACAATAGGACTAACAGTGCTGCTTTCTTTTGAACAGCACTTCAGAAATTATGGATGAAACTGCTGTATTTTTATTAGTATAGAGCAAAAGGACTTTAATGTCATTATAAAAAAAATCAACTTTTGTTGGGGAACAATTTCAGTACCTCGGTGGTCTGGAGTAGAAACTTAAACTTTGACAGGAGGAAAAGCCATTTGAAGTTGGCCAAGATATAAGGATTTTAAAAATACACTTTGTGACTATGAGCAATGAGTTTTCAATAAAGGGTAATAAAGAAGTATAATAAAGAATAAAGGATTCTTAATATCTCTCTTTCATTATTCCATTGTCACAGAATACGCAGGAATAACAAAGCTGAGTGCAACTTTAGCTTTTGGATTTTGCATGTAGAATGAAATAGGGTTCTAAAGATTACTGAAGTCAATGTATGTAAAGATGACTATTTACTTCAGAGAGCTTTGTAGCAGTCCCTCAATATATGTATCATGAGCAACGTGGCGCATTCTAATACAGACTAGCCAATAACATTCTAGCACTTATATTGTTAGTTAAACTTTGTATTTCTACTATCGTGGATTTCTTTCCTAAACTTTCTTATAGATTTGTTTCTATCAATTGCTTCTTAAGGTCCTAGGAAATTAAATAAACTATGCTTAAAGAAAATGTAAAAATTGGGAAATGCCAAAGTTAAGCGTGTCCAGAAAAACCTCGCGTTCAGTGCTACACAGTGAGTTAGGAATGAGATGAGATCCAGAGTGTCTGATTTGAGAACAAAATTTGAAAAGAAAATAGACTAATTACTTCACATTTTTCCTAAAATAGAATACTTCTGCTTTACATTCACCAACAGTAGAATAGATGTGTTTCATCTGCCAATAGCAGTAGATAGCTATAACTGCTGTCTCCTGAAATGACTTTTCCAGTAACCTACTAGCTCTAACATTTAACCTGCCTACACTAAAGATTCCCTTATTAAAAACAAACAATATTTTCAATTGTAAGATTCTGCTTTATGCACGAACATTTTTACATTAAAATATGTAAGATCAGTTTAGTTCAAAATGTAGATCAAATACAAGGCATTTCAGACCCAGTCTATTTCCTATTAAATTCAGCAGCAAAAGTCTACCTAGGAGAATCTCCATCTAGCAAAACTCACAGCTGCATGAAACCCAGAAATAAGATCAAACCTCATTGTCCTCTTTTTTCCATGATGTTTATTTCCTTTCTTTTATGAAGACAGGAAAAAAGAGTAAGCAGCTGGATGGACAGATAGACACTTGCTGGAAGCCAAAGTTACTTAACTAGATTAAGGGGTAATCTTTTAATGTATTGCCAAACATACCACAATAAGATCTGAAATGTCTCTTGATTGCAAAAAGCTGATGAGATGTGGTAGCAGCACACCTCAAAATGTTTCTCTGAGACCCTAAGACTCAAAATGTTACTTTCATCTTACTAAAGAGTGCATAAAATCTAGAAAGGTTTTAAAGCTTGCTCTTATTAAATGTTTCCTCTTTTCTTTCAACCTATGGCTTTAATACTTGAATTTTTATCACAATGAAGAAATTATTGCCTTCACAAAGAAAACTGTTGGAAAAAAAATCCTACCCTAATCTATGTGAATTAAACTAAATAGTTTTGACTCAATCTTTCATAATTTTCCAAAAACAATGATTGCATTTCACGTGGTTTATTTCTTAAAACTGTTGACACTGATTACCATGTGTAGGTTTTTAGGGAGTGGAATAAAACGGTAGAAGGTATACGGGAAGATGTGTTTAGGTTTATTCACAAAAATTGCCATATCAACATCAAAGCATTCAAACAGCAAAAAACAATCTTTGCATGGAATTTTGAAATGCCTATAACCTTTTATATCTGGCTTATATACTGTTAGCTTAACATGAAATTAACAGTAGCACTGGGTATAATGGTTTGTCTGCAAAAGTCCAAAAATATGTGGCAATAAACATCACACTGCTGTTTTGGTACTAGATTGCAGTCAAGATCTTCTTATGGTAATTTGGGTTACAATTTCAAAAGGCTGATACAAAATTAGTAGGTGTTAAATTCAGAGGTGAATTTATCTGCATATAACTAACATCCTCCTCTATAAATGTTACTATATTAAACTCACTTACACTCTGTTCAGCTCCCAAACTGAGCCAGTCTTTATTTGCTTAATTTTCATTCTCATAACCACCTAATGATGTGTAATTTGCACTACATCTAAAAGAGTCAGAATTGGTCTATCTTGCACATTGGCTTCATTTATACAAGATGCTACTGCACATTTATTTAGTACTTATATAAACAAGACGTGGCCACTCTGTCAGAACCAGGAAGTAATTTAAGTTACTTCAGGTTAGAGTAAATTAGTATTGTCTCCAGCTTTCTCTCTGAGACTCAAGTGTTTATTTCAATATGAGCACAATGGCCATAATCCTACTTCCATTTTGTATTCTCTCAACCTGTTTAGCTTTATCTCCTTCTCACTACCACAACAAGTGATTGTAATGTCTTAGGACAGACTAAAGAAGATGATGTCTACAATAAATAAAAGGGAGAAAAAACTTTTCTTTCTACCTACAAGATGGGGGTATGAATACAGTGGGTACATCTACACAATAAACTCTGGAGCAGTTGATGCCGAAGTAAAGTGCTCATGGGCACAGTGTCTACATGTGCACTTGGGGCAGCAGCAATTTGAACTGGTTCAGAGCAGGCCTGAGTTTGCAGAAAACATGGCACGAGGCAGGGAAGGAGGGGTCAGCCCCTAGCTCTGGGTGGTAGTGTTGGGCAGTGGAAGGGCTGGCTAGGGCATGTGGGTGGCATGTGGCTAGGCAGTAGACAGTAGGCAGGAGTCTGGCCCCTGGCTGGCTGGACTGACTAGGCTCATTTTATACCTGCAATCACCAGCTGCACATGCGTTTCACTGCATTTATTTACTCGACCAACTGACCCAACTACTATTTTACTGTGGAGTTAATTAGTGTATTATGCCCTCATACCAACATATGTATAGCTGGTGATGCTTTACTAAGGTGCTAATCAGTCTACTCAGCAGTAAAGCACACGTGTAAATGCACCCAGTACTGTCAAAACAGACCCATTCCACTCTTCATAGGGAGAAACTGGGAAATGAACAGGATATTGAGACATTCTCCATACTAACCTAAAAATTATCATTGAAAAATAGGTTGCACAGAATCCAAGAGCAGAACATATCCCTTCATCCTGTCTGTTGTGAAGTATTTTTCTTGAAAATTACAAGTCGGTGCATCATTGCAAGGTACATGCTGTAACAGGGATAATTATTGAGAGTTTGACATTCTGCCAGAGACGCAACATAAAGCAGCTTCTGTTGTATTTAGCATAACAAAGAGGTCTGATACTTAACTTCTTAGTAGTGTCAGAAAATTGTATGAGCAGCAGAGCACAACATCTGACTTCGCTATGTTCTATAAACTGTATGTACATCCTTAACAATATATTTACAGTGTTGAGCTTGTTAGGCAAGATATAGGAAGAGAATTTTCACAAGAAGATGCCCCTGAACAAAGCAAAACTTAGGACCAATTTTATTCCTCCTATTAGCCACATAACTGGATTTAAGAAGGTATTCTACCCTGCTTGCGTCCCTGAATAACAGTTAATGCAAAAGGTAGCTGGGTCATCTTTCTCTTCCATAGAAATCCAAATCTTGGATTTCCCCAAGATTTGGCACCGCTCAGTTCCATCATTTGCATTATAAGCCAAACTCTGAACCCAAAGAGACCATTGGCAAGATTTCAATGGTGCTAGTATCTTGCCAGATGTATAAAATATATTAATAATTTACCTTTTAGATCACTTTTTGACTGTTGGCTAGCTTTATAAGTTTGTGAAGCAAATTCTTGCTGAATCTGGTCAGAATGTCTCTTTCATATTTCTGATACCTCAGATTTCCCCAAGGCAACAGAAGAGACTGACTTAGAAGGAAGTTACTTGATAACTACTTACCATTTGGGAATCTTCATTTTGCGAGAACTGTCACATTATTCTAACCTGAAAGTGCTGTCAGGTTAAAATTACTGAAAAATACCAGTACTTGAACCAGGCCAAGCCAATAACCCTTCTTATCTAGGAATGTGTTATAGTTATGTCTAATAAGCCAATTAAATAGGCATAAGAAAAATGTAGTTTGTCAGTTTACCAGAGTTATGACTCTTTGAATTTAAGTAATTCTAGATGTGTAGAAATAATTGAGAAGAAAAATCTGTTTTACACAGTTTGTAGAATAATAAATGGACTATGCATTATATATGCATGTGTGTACACATTCATATACTTACTACAAAAGGAGAGTTCAAATTCAATAACTTCTTCATAACTGAAGAAACCTTTTACATTAATGTACTGGTATATGTTGACTGGCTGTGATATATGGTGATGTATCTCTCTTGTCCAAAAATCAACTGATGTGATTAGTTATTCTTTCATTAGAGGGTCAGAAAGGGAAAAAATGTTTTCTTTCTCTTGCACAAGCATTTACATTGTTGCAGTACACTACAAGAGTTTCTCTTTTTGTGTTTTGTGCACTTAAATTTCAACCAGTCTTTATGATTCAGGAATAACTTTAAACAAAATGCTGTATTGATTTTTTTAATGTTTGTTGAATGAAATCCAATCAAAATGATCTCTGTCAGAAGTTGAGTGAAATATTTTATTGTAAAATGCAGTGCTGCATTCCTTTTTACCCTTTAAGTTGTTGCTTCATATTGGACATTTTAAATTTTCACTTTCTTTGAACATCTCTCTGGCTGAATTCTAATGGCATGAAAGATGCTAGAAAGTGATTATTAACTTTGCTTGCTTCAGTATTCATAAATACCAATTTTTAACTATGGAACCACTGGCTGAATTTGATCAGCTTCATTAAATGAGTTAGATAAAGAATGGATCACAGACTCAATAGCTATGCATCCACATTAAAGCTTTGGGCCTATAAAAATTTACACACAGGCTAAGTGTTTGTAGAATTGGGATCTGAACAAATGATTGGGTCAAAAATGATTTAAACTTTTCATTAAGCTAATAGATCTTATAAGTGGAGACATTTGTTATGGAACTGATGCATTGGACAAGACCTGTGCAGATTGAAAAAAGAGGAAAATCTTAATTTTTCTCAAAACCTGCTTAAAACACATCATGTCCATCTTTGAGAGACAGTTCTACACAAAAGCTATAATTATCCAATCAGGAAACAGCAAAAATACCATGTACTACTAGGAGCAATTGTAACTACAATTTAGAAAACTTGAATATTGATTATTGAATTTTCATAACAATCTCTGATCAATAGCTAACATTAAAATGCACCCTAAATTAGAATAGAAATATTAGAAAATTGCAATCTGTTTGTAAATATTTTGCAAGTGGGAGAAAACTACACTGCATAAATGCCTTGCTCTACTGTATCTTACAATGGCAAACCTTACAAAACTCAAGGAACTGTTGGAATTTATGCATGTGTACAGACATCTAATAGCCCTCCAGTGGCTGACCATGAAATTTGAACCTAGCCAAAATAATCTCCAGCAAATTTGATTAATTACAATTCCATATCTGTCCTAAAATTAGCCATCATTTGCATGTTTTGTTTGTTCTGTTGTCAGAATGGTATCACTAACACCAGGTCTGAAAAATAAAAACTAAGGATTAAAAAGTAATGGGATTTGTGTAGAAATAGTAACATTTATAAAAATGATAATGTTTTAAGTTCTTGATTTGTCTTCTGGATTTCTATTTTCAAGCTTTTTTTTCCTGTAACCATGAGGCCAAAAATGTACTCATGAAGATCATCAAATATTATAAGATAAAATCATAGTAAATGGCAATTTTGCATATTTTTTCACATCTCTAGGAGCTGGTCTTTCTAAAAGACCTTACTTTAAATTGTAGCAGGATTTTCTAGATTTTCTATCAGAGATTTATATTGGACTCCAGGATAGTGCAGTGTAATCTGTGCTGGCTCTGCAGTCTTCTCTCATATTCTGGTCATGGAATCATGTTCACATCATGCCAGGTAATCACTTCTGTTAAAAAGATATAAAGTGACCAAATACGATGTTTAAATATGTCTTGCTAAGTAGTGCAGTCCTATCTCTGCATTTCTTAGTTACGATCCTTCTGGTACTCCAGAGAATTAGATGTGCGTGGTGTTTTATCTTTGGGTGAGTGGAAAGAAATAAAAACTGCACTGCAGTTAAAGGAAATAAAAGCTTCCACCTAATATGTCTGAGTCGTTGCTGATTACAAATATGCTTTCAGGGATTAAAAAAGTAGCATAGTAAAAACATTTTTTCAAGATTTATAATCCCTTACTTTCCATATATTAATATAATATTTTCTGTTTCCACAGGGTAAAATCAACTGCTATTTATTAATAACCTAATGTCTTTGGTGGCTAAGACACAACATACCAAATAGATACTGTTTCTGCACCAGCTGACTCACCCATTCTTAGTATCAAGTAGTCTAATTTGTGGTTAGCAGTTCACATTGCCTTTCAATCACTTCTAAATGTCTCTTCATACAAATGTCAATTACTCATAGCCAGATTTTCTCACATACCAATATGTGACTTGGCTGCTGGAGATGGGAACTGGACAATCTGCTGTTTGATTTGCCACCGTGCTTATCCGCCCACTGTGAGAAAAGAGCTTTCATTTGCCACCCACTAATTTGCTGCTTTTCTGTCAGCCACAGAAGCCAAGGCACAATTTGTTGGCCACTGATACAACTGAACATCTTATTATCTCTTCATTTTACCAGCTAGGTGGTCGAGGGCGTGCTTCCCCTCAGGGGACATGTACCTGTTAAGGCAGTATTTCTTTTGGCTCTCTTTCTAAGCCATAGGCAAGGGGATTAGAGATTCAGCTTTTAATTGTGCTTGCCTTTTTCTTTTGCAAATGACAATCATTCCATTGCACCTTTTGTGATATGAAAATTGGATTAAAGCATATTTTTGATTCCTCACCAACCTTTCTAGTCAGTGAGGCACCATGTTTAAGCCAGTGGGTGTGTTTGTCAGACAGCACAGCTTTTGGCAGTAGTATAATATAGGCAAATATTGAGTCATTTAAAAGCAAACCAGGCTTCACCTCAATGGAGAAGAGGTTGGGTTTTTATAGACAACCCAAAGAATTATTTAGCATTGTTCATTTATTTATCAGCTTCAAATCTTTAAAGTTTTGACAGATTAATAACTTCCTTCAAGAATTTTAAATAAACATTATGTATTAACAAACAGACTAAGAGCCTACTTAAATTATACAAACACATAAAGCAGGCTGCCTTGGCTAATGAAAACCTGATAAGAAAAATATCTTTTTTATAAAATAATGAAAAAACCCCAAACCTATTGTGTCTGTTTCTAAGAAAGAAATTTATCTCTATATATCCACTAAAACAACAAATGGATGGAGTCAGTCTCAGCTTAAATAAACTCCCAGTCATGCTCTGCCTGACAATTTGATTTTGTCAAGGGCTGACACTGAATGGATTTAGTTATCACTTTAATTATTTTTTGTTATAAATGTGGTGCGTTTTTACAGATTGTGGTTGGTGTTCTTTTCTAATTTCAGTGTCATCTCTTTAAATCAATAGACTACATAAGAAATATGAAAAGAGGGTTAAACTTATAGGTTCACTATATTTTATTAATTCTAATAGCATATCAGTATCATGAGGCTGAGATGCATTTTCTTAAAACAGATCAGTTGAATGGGCTGAATTCTGAACTAACAGCCCTGGTAGTTTCCAGCACAGATTGTAGTTTCTTAGTGTGAAATTTGGTCCAGGTTGATGAACAAAGTACACCCACTTAGGATGACACACCAATATAGGTTGGTGATAAAGCCACCTTCCTCAGCCTACCACAAGCTTGGTTGTCCAGTTGCATTGAGCCAAAGTGGCAGCTGTTGTGCCAGTTTCCTTCACCATTGCCAACATAGCCAGAAAGAGGCGGTGTAGCCATCAGAGCTGTGATGTTAGGTGATTTTGTTGCTCTCTGAACTTGTGCTCCATGGACTTAGGGTTGCAGATGACAAGTGGCTTAATGTCTCCCAGGTATGGACAAACTAATCAATTAATATTAAAGGGTGGTGAGAACATACAGCATGTCAGCTGCTCCGTAGTACCTGCCTGTGTGGATTCTCTTACCCCATGGTACATGAGATATAAGTCACAGTAGCTTAACCAACAATGAAACACTGGAGTAAGCGCATGAGCACAGGCACTAACTATAGAGCATCTGACATATTATAGGTTAAATTCACAATTGTCTATGTGTTTGTCCTAAAATGACAGTAAGTAACATCTTCAGGATAACTCCCTTACAGAATGAAGATTCCTCCGAAAGAGCTCTGTGGCTCCAGGATCTGCACTTATCGTACTGAAAGTGAAATTCCACAGCTTTCAGTGCTACTACGGGCTCTCTCCACATATCTTGCAGGTAGCTGCAAAGACCCTCTGCCCATCCTGTCCATTTCTGAGCTTGCCAGAAAGCAAATCTGCAGCAATTACTTTTGTATAAACCAGTATGTCCTGGAAGGAAATCAGTTCAAATTGTAATGGCTTCATTCATTTGTGTAAAGCTACTGACAGCAGTCACCTCAAAGTGAAAGACAACAAAGATTTATACATCTTCATCACAGAGTAAAGAAAATGATTTGGCTGAGATTTTAATGAAGTCTTTGGAAGGAGAATTCCACAAGGTGGGCAGATGAATGAAAGAGAGAGAGTGGCCGATAATAAATTAATGTAAGATTTTAAGAAAGGTGCTGGCAAAGAGAGACCAGCATGTTCGGATAGGAAGATGGAACAGATATCTGAGCTTCTCACAAGTAAAAGGAGCTGGATTGTACCATCATTTTAATTGTTTAAGGTGCTTATCAGTTTAAACTGAATAAATATTTCAGTGGTATGTGAATAACAAGAACACAGGGAAAATGAATTGGCAGATTGCTCCCATTGGTAAGCAGTTATTTGCAATGTGAATAATTTCTCACCAGTGGGAGGTAAGGTTCACAGTCTGGCACAATTAAAGCAGAATGTCTTTGAGTAAAGCTGTCACTACAATGCAGATGGAGATTATTATATGAAAGCCATTTTTCTAATATCAAGATTTCTTCTCTTCTAGTCAAGACCTAAACTGTAGAAAATGTTTCTCCATTGAGAGAGGAAATTTTGTAGAGAGACAAGCTTGGAAGTAGAACTATTGGAATAAACTTAAGAAAAAAAGATATATTTATACATCTGAATGGTTTTAACTTCAGTCTCTTTTCTGCCATGTTACACTTGGGTTAGGGCCCTATTTTAATAAGATTGTGTTTGCTTACTATAAACTTTATTGAGCAATCAGAGAAAGAATCTGATTATTGTTGTTATTTTTAATTATGTTCATTAGAGACATAGGCATTATATAACAGCTCTAGAAGATGCAGGGATATTATATACGTGGCTTTAGTTTGAGAACCTAAGTAGTATAATTACCTAATTCATTTGATTAATGGTAATTGATGTAAATCTATTATCTGTTCTCATACAGTCAAAGCTTTCTTTCTGCTTAGTCATGTACACTATCTTCTACAGATGTTATTGTGCAAAACTAGCCAAAGGAAACTGAAAGTTATTAGCAAAATGAATTGCATGTGTGAAAGACTATTTTAAATCAGGCAGTCCTTGGAAATGTTAACATTGATTTCTTCTTTAGAGTGTATATATAGTAAGTATATATATTATATTTATATATTATAGACTATTATTATATATGGATATATTATATCCATATGTAATATGTATAAAATAGTTTCTCTCTATATATATCTATACATATATATTCTGTTGGACAAATCTTGCTATGAGTAACTGACACTTGTATGAAGAGACATTTAAAAGTGATTGAAAGACAATGTGAACTGCTAACTACAAATTAGAGTACTTGACGCTAAGAAGAATGGGCGAGTCAGCTGGTGCAGAAACAGTGTCTAGAGAGAGAGAGAGAGAATTTTAAATCAGGCAGTCCTTGGAAATTTTAATGTTGATTTCTTCTTTAGAGCATATATAGTGTGTGTATATATATATACATGTGTGTGTGTAAATATATATATATATATATATATATATATATAAATACACACACACACACACACAACTCTGTTATTTTTCAAATCACTCTCTCTCCTCCTTAGATATTCATGTTATTCACCCTGTCCCATTTTGGAATTGACATCCATTATTTTCTAAGAAAATTGATTTAGATATAGGAGTCTGAGGTTGTTTGAAGCATTGACCTAAAAGTAATGCAAGCTGCAACAGAAGAAAATGCATGCCTGTCTGCCTTATGCAAAAATTAATAAATGAGTAATGATGAAACAGGTATGAGAAGTTTCACAGACGTAAAAAAAAAAAAAGAAAGCAATTATACAGAACACTTTTTAACACTTCCATTTCAGAGCCTCTTTGGCTTTTGTCTTGTGCTGTTTCTATTAGATTTGTCATTTAAAGTTCTCTCCAAATGGAATTTCATGAAATCCCAGAAGACCACAAGATTGGTAAACCTGTTCTAACTGCTCTAACAATATCTTGAAACAGAGCTTGAATTACCAATACACCCGGGAATTCTAATGCAATTATGAGTGTTTACTTACACCATGTGTTTCTCACTGAGCCTCGGCTGTATCAGGATAAACCAAAGGGAGCTAATGTTTTATAGATGGTAAGACTGTTTGTTTTCAGTAGGGCTAAGTCTCCCAAAGCACTCAGACACACTAATTAAAGTAAACTGCAGAGGCCCATAATAAAATATATGTGTTTGGAGACTGTGAGATGAACTCCGCTGGCTTATTAAAAGTCAAAAGAAAAATATACATTATTTATGACTTCAAAGGGACACATTGTGAGCTCCAGTTTATTTAAAGGATTAACTAAGCACTGGTTATTGGTGACCATCTGAACAGCTTTCCTTTCACAGTTCATTAGTTATGTCATATATGTGGGAAGTCATAATTTGGGTTTAGATCAAATATTATTAATCAAATAAATTATGGAGGGTACACCAACATTATTAAATGTAATCTTCATGACAATAACACCTAACAAATCTACTTTTCTCATGTTGCCCAATTACATTTCAATACATAAACAAAAATCCAACAGAGAGGCTGCTACTTTTAAAGAATGGCTTATCGTTATTTTTTTATTCTCAGAACACATACTGGAAGTGCTGAGTAGGCCTTAAGAGGCTCTGAGAAGCAGCAAAAGTTACAGATACTTATATGAACTTGTCTAAAGTTTTTCTGTTGAAAATCTGTATGAAATAGTGACAGATAATGTGTTGCAGTGAGCAAGGTACGTTGTAGGTAGACTGTATTCTGTTCACTGCTCTCTCAGTGGTCCATCATGTTCCTCAGTGTCCTTATCTTTTTAAGAAGGTTCACTTTATATTCACCATGTGTAAAATGCCAATGACCTATGAATGAATCAATGTGCAAAATATGATCAACGTGTTAATAATTATTTTCTATTTCAAGACCTTCCAACCTTTGCACTGGTTAGATCAAGAAGAGCAGAAACAAACAAAGAAACAAAAAAACCAACCTCTCCCTCCCGTCTTACTCCTCCTCATCTCTGTCCCTCCACCAAAACAAACAGACAAAAAAAATTGGCTCTAATATATTACCAAACATTCAAGAGGCTGAGAAAAGATCCAGTTTGGATCAGTTTTTCTTCCCTGACAACAAAGCATCACTCACATTTAATTTAGGAAAAGATAGCTATAAAAATCAGTGAAAAAATATGGAACAGTGTTAATTCTGAATTTCTTTAAGTTCACTTAACATTAACTATGTTAGCCCTGCTGTTATGCCTAATATTTTAGTTTCGGTCCATTCAAAATTTTCCCATAATTCCATTTAAAGTAGCTATTTAAAACATATAGCCACGTAGGTCAGGACTTACACTGCCCATAAGAATTTCACTGGTGTTTTGTAGGGATATTTGTAATCACTACCTTATAACAAGATCTTTAGAAATAGAAATGGAAAATGAATATTTTGGTGCTTTATAGACTTGCTATAAGGTAGTTTTCTAATCTGTGCATTACTGAATATGTTTCAGATTTAGAGGGAACTCCAAGTATTGGTATCTGTCATTTTTAAATGTCAGAAATATGTTTTACTACAGTACAGGCAGCCTGTTTCTACTTCTCCTACTCATCATCATTTTGTCATCTCATGTTTAAACCAAGAACAAAAAGAAATCCTAAAATAGGCAGACAGTTTAGATATATTGATAATTCTCCTTGAAATAAAATGCTGCACTCAGTATTTTAAATTAACTGGAAACAAATCAGGTACGGTGTTTGGTCTTCTTGTTGTTGTCTAGCACGTCCATCATGGCTACCATTAAAAAGTAGCAACCATTTCATTCAGAACTAAAAACTGAAATGACCAAGATTTGCCAAATAATAAACAAAACTAAAATCATGCTGAGTAACAATCATTCACAGAAGAAAGAAAATATAAACCATATTTAAGGCCAAATTGCTCATCATCACTACATACAAGCATTCAAATGAACCAGTTGAAGTTTAGCTGGTTACTTCAAACTGTTTGAAATTCAATCTGTTGAAACCTGCAATACTGAAAACACATAGCCAGGGGGACCCAGGGCACTCATCTCAGTGTGCTTTGCCTAATGACAGTAGCCAAGGCCACAGGTCAGGGCTAATTGTCTTGTGCCCCAAGGGACCAACCCCCCACTCCCTACATCACCCCCTCCTTCCCTTACAGCTGTTTGGCTGTCAGCAAACCCAGAGTTGCTGTCCCAATTTCCCCTTCTGTAGCCCAATTGATCCTTACCTTTAGGGCATCAATTGCCAGATCTGATACAGATAGGCTGAAGAATTGTCACTGTTCAGCTCTCCAGCCTTTCAGGTAGAGATTATTGGGAGGGAGTTTAGGGGTCTAGGAACGGGGGGCAAGGGTGGGATGGTTATGTCCATGCACAGGGGTAGGTCAGGAAGCTCCTGTTCCCACAATGGCTGGTAATAACCATGGGGGAAGGATGGGAGGTAGGGCGGAATGGGTTGGGGCTCTCTGGTCCTTGCAAGGGCAGGAGTAGACAGTGTCTGTGTGGAGGGGGGTGTGGATCATGGGGTTACAGTCTCCATGGTGGGGGGCAGGTCAGGGGTCTCCCAGAGAGGGCAGGATCCATGCTGTTTGGGTACAAGACTGGACAGGATGTGGTAGATCTGGATCCAATCAAGCAGGACCCAGATCCACCAAGCCCTACCCCCTCTCATGCAGAGAGGGAGGGAACTCTTGTGCATGCTCTTCACTTTTTGGGCAGGGGTTTCCTCACTGTGCCTCTATCATGATGCACAGAGCTTCGGTTCTGGCTGTGGTGGGGGGAGGGTCTTTGTCTAGCAATGCTGGTGCTGTGCCTCCTCAACCCCAGCCAGAGCCCTAGCTCTGGCTCTGGTAGGGGGACTTCCTGTGGGCAACATATTGATGGGGACTTTTCCTTGCCAGTTCAAGGTGGGTGGGCTGACAGGTTCACAACCTCTCAGGTGTCAGGAAGAGGGATTCAGGCTCCAAGTGTAGACCACCACCCAAATCACAGAGTATGTCCCTAGAGGCAGGGGAGGCAGTGGGATCATGGCTCATTGGGATGCTAGAGGGCATCCTTGCAATTCCAGTCAATTGGGGTGATGTACAAGCATTCCTTCAAATGCCTGAACTGTAATCGATTGGTACTTCCATCTCATATGACCTGGTGGATATTTATACTGGGTTGACCATTTTTAACCAGTTGTGATGCTGTGAGTGCTTATACGTAGAGTATTCAACTGATGGAACACTTGTATATACCCCATGTGCAAGGTAATTCAGAAATTAAGCGAAAAAGAATGTCCTGTACTTTGGTGATTTTCAATATATGATATTTTAGGACTCCAGTTTCCATACTGATCTCCATAAGATGAAAAGAAGTCATGACACCATCACACCAGGTTGGTCACCCATGCTTCTAGTAGTTCCACACTGTAACAGCCATCTTTCCATTCTTGGAGATGTGCCCAGTGCTTTTGCTTCCCATTGAAGTTGGTGTTTCCCTGAAAGTCAATCAAAATCAAGGCACTTCCTCTTCTTAAGCAGAGTTTGCTTTGTCTTGATATAGCTGAATAAAGGGGGCTTCCAGAAAACTTTTGAAACACCTGGGCTAGGGTCTCTAAATAACAGCAGATGTTAACATTGTGCCTGGAGCCCACACCAGTACTGTATTTCCTTCAGTTTCTGTACGTTTCCCCAGGGTGTATTTTTCTTCCTTGCAGACCATTTCCACAGCCTGTGCAGAGCAGAATGTTTTCCCAGCAGCTGATGAAGAATACACATGCCACATCTGGCCTCCCCTGGTCACTTTGCTCTCTATACATTGTCCCCACATCTCCTCCATTGAAATATATACTGTATAGAAGTTGTATTATATTCCTTTAAATATTTCTCAAGCCTCTACTTGGCCTCCTTGACTTCTGTTGTAGAACCCTGCTAGAACAGGAATCTAATATGTAGCCATGTCTAATATATTGGTATATATTTAACAAACATGTGTATTTGTAATCAACTTGTCCCAGTGTTGTTTTCCCATATTTTATGCAAGAACAATGGTATATAGCCACCGATTCCAACACATTCTTCCTACTCCTTGAAGAGCTCCTATTGAGTTGCAAAAGAGCTGAGGGCAGCAGGAACTCTCCCTTCATCTCACTTGTAGCATAAGTCCAGATGTCATCCTCCAGACTAGCTTGCTAATAATGGGTGTGTTTACATGACATGTTTTACTGCACAGTAGGTTAATCTACTGTGCAGTAAAGCTTCAATGTCTGCAGGTGCCAACATTTACTGCACAGTAAATTAGTCTACTGAGCAGTTAATTTACTGCCTGTATTTTTGGGTAGTAACTAACAGTGCAGTAACACATGTGTAGACACTGGCCAGGAACCAAATTTGCTCCTAGTCAGCTCCTACACTAGGGCGCTACAGGGAATGGGGAACTCCCCCAGTTCAGGCACTACTCAGGTGCCAGCTCCCCCTAATAGCTGGGAACCAAGCAGTGCCAGGACAGGGTAGCTCTCTACCCATACACCACATCCAGGTGCTGCTCAGTGCCAGGACTTGGGAGCTACCTGCTTCCCCACACAGCCTGGAGCTGGCTGGGAACTGTCCCATAAAATGGACCTATGGCTGTTCAAGTGCCTGGTCATCCCAAGTAGGTCCCCAGAACAGGACAGTTCCTGGCCAGCCCTGGACTGTGCGGGGAAGCCCCAGTGGGCACAGGACTTGTCCCTGTGTGTCCAGGCCAGGAGAACTTTGCAGCAGCAGCCGTCTCCCAGCCCTGTGCATATCAGGAGCCCTCCTGATTTGTACAGGCCCAGGAGACAGCTGTGACTGCAGCTGACAGAGCTCTCCTGGCCATGCTCCTTGCCAGCCCCTGGGCTAGCACCCAGGAGGAGCCTGAAGCTCCCCCTGGCTGCTGCAGTGGGGCAGAGCAGGGTAGCTTCCATTGGGAGAAAATCTGCTCCCAAGAGGGAGCACATGTAGGCATGCTCCCAGGTAGACTTAGTGGGCGCATCTACACAAGTTCTAAATGGCTGCGCAGTTATTGCTGATTCTGAACAGTCCCAGTGCTGCACAGGTTGTTTTCTACCCTACTGCACAGTAGCAATGAGTTACTGACAGAAGCCCATTGCCACTTCACAGTAGCAGTGGCTTCATGGCTTGTGCCCGCCAAGGATGTGTTGCCATAGCAATGAGCTACGATGCCACAGCTTGTTGCCACAGTGACATAGTGTCTCATGTAGACCTGCCCACTGTGCACAGTAAGCCTAATTTGAATTAACAGCCCATGTAGACATGACCTGTGAGCAGTAAAGGATACTGCCAGGATCCACAGGTTGTATTTTTGCCTTTTTCTTGTTGGTGGTATTGCAGCCCACTGTTACACCTGTCTCTACAAAATTTGAAAGATGTCATCTTGGGTCTTTAGCACATGTTCTTGTTGTCAGACATCATAGATATGGGGTGTCTTTTGTATGGCTACTTCCATGATAAATAGAAGAACATGTAAAACATCTTACTTCTCCAGCAAAGCGCTGCATCTGCTGTCTCATTGCCCCCTCAAAAACAGGTTTCCCCAAGTTATTAGGGCAACGTGGCCTTCCACTCAAACTCCTTTTGAGCACCTCACTTTTCTTCAGCTAACACTCTTACAGGCTTTCTTACTGGAATCACTGGTCATCCAGTGAAATCCTGTGGAAATGAGTCACAAGAAATCCTGATTCCAATATTCTGCTATCCTTTCACTCATCTAACTTTGTTCTTAGCCTAGTAAACTTTTTAAAATTCTTTCTTTGTACATAAGACATTGCAGTTTTCAGGTATAATAATGGTGCAACTATAAGCAGTGAGACAAAACTTTGAATGACAGCTATCAAATCTGCTATGATGTTTATCAGAAAATCATTTCCAGCCTCTGTAATGCCAAATTAGTTTCCTGAAGATGCAAGAATTTTTGTTTGTTATATCTTTTATTTGATCAACTGCATTGTTGGGATAAATTTAGACAAGCTTTCAGGTATCCTTCTGCAGGTCTCTTGAAGATGTCATTCTAGATGTCCCTTTATCTTTATCCACAAGAAGATCCTGCTCTGTGCAAAATTTGGAAAACAGGAAACTTTGATTTTAATTTAAAATAAGCAAACAAAAAGAAACAGCTTTTAAATTCCTGGATCTCTGAGGTCCTTCCTCAGGCTCACAAAAGCTGTAAATTCACATTACATTCCTTTGTCCTGATGTGGTGGTGTATTGCTTTTCCAGTGCAGTTGTGTAATCCCACAGTAGTTCAGAAGGTGAGTTTTTGTGTTCCCCTGCAGAGCCACTGAAATGCATTCATAGAGTTTTTTAAGCATCAGTACAGCCGACATATCAAATATAATACCTCAGTTCGCTTGTTCTTGATATTTTTTGCTCTATCTGAATCCCTCTTCCAAGACTGAAGCAAAGGATTTTTTTTTTAAAGTAACTAAATTTACTTTTGAAAGCAGTTCAAGGCATCTAGATCCTAGGAAATATGCTGCATCTGAAATTGCATCTTGGCAAACTACTCTTCTCCTAAAAGCTTTTATTTTAAAATTATAAAATTAACAGCACTTCAGTTTTAGCTATTCTAGTTAGCTAAAAGAAGAACCCCCCCTTATGATGAATAGCTATCAAAATTATTTACTACGACTGCTTTAACCCACTAGTTTGAAGAAAACCACCCAATTTGAAGACAATTTATTATAATAACAGTACCAATTGACTTGACCTGTCTCAAAGAGACAAAGACTTTGCTTAAGGCATCGAGGAATGGCGTACAGATTATTTAACAGCTAAATCTCATTGATATATTTTAAGGCTCCTTAAATTTTGACCAAACACTATTTGGATAGAAGGGGTGTTAACAAACCTGGTAGTTTTCCATGAACTTGCAAACAAAATCCAAAATAACCGAAAATGAAGATTCAACATGCCTTTTTTACTTTGTTTCTGTTGATTTATGTTGTGGCAGGGCTGGGATCAAGTGGTGCTGCAAAGCCCCCTTTAGACAGTGCAACTCTACCTCATCTGGTCCCTTTGGTCCTTCCCTCTCATTTGTCTGCCACACCTTGAAAGTGCTTAAATGGAAAAAAGGTGGGGAAGCTGCCACAAGGCCCGGAGGGAATCCAGTTCACTGCCAAGTCACTCTCTGTTCATGTCTTAGGACTCCAAGTGCCTTATGGGCTGTGTTCATGGCCTCCAACCACACCTATAGCCACATCCATACCTCACAGATAATACTGGTTGTCATCAACAGAGCAATTTGCCCCAGCTCAGTGTTTGCCCCTTCAGGTATCAAAGCCCGTGGGAATTGCAGCCTTCCTGGCCTTGGCTCCCTTTATCTAACTGGGCTTGCCCAAGGCCTACTGTCTGAGGACCTCAGCTTCCAGTCACCAGCCTTGTTCTCTTGTTCTGGGCCCCTGAGCCCTGTCTCCTGCTCTCGACCATTGTGAGCTCACATCTCTTGTGTACACCCTTCTCAGGTTTCAGTTTCCTGCTCTTGCTCTATCCAGGCTTTGGCCCTGGCCCTCTCAGCCTCAGGCCATGTCTATATATCAATCAATCAATCAATCAATGGCATGCATCAATTGACGCATCTCCTGCAAAACCAAGGAAGTGATTCTTCCACTCTACTCAGCATTGCTGAGGCCACAGTTAGCATATTTCATCTAATTCTGGGTGCCACATTTTAACAAGGATATGACATTTTAACAAGCTTGGGAGAGTCCAGAGAAGGGCCACGCATGTGAACAGAGACTTGCATGGCAAGCCATATGAGGAAAGGCTGAGGGGTCTGGGACTCTTCAGTATGAAAAAGAGAAGGCAGGTCACCGCTACATCAGGGGCATACATCAAGGACTGGGTGAACAACTGTTCACCAGGGCACCCTTGGGGAACACTAGGAGTAATGGTCACAAACTCCTTGAGGACTGGTTCAGGCTCAACATTAGGAAAAACTTCTTCACAGCTACAGTGTCCAGACTGCAGAATAACTTCCCTCTAAGGGTGGTGCAGTCGCCTACCCTGGAAATCTTCAAAAGGAGACTGGACAGTCACCTTGCTTGGGTCACTTGACCCCAGTTATCTTTCCTGTTTGGTGCAGGGGGGCTGGACCCGATGATCTTCCAAGGGCCCTTCCAGCCTTACAGTCTATGAAGCTATATTGTTCTACCCTGTGCCCAGCCCTGGCAGGGCTAAAACCCTTCTGTGCCCTTTTGTACCCACTTGTAACTGGAGCCTCTGCCTCCTGGCAGGGCTCAAAGCTCAGTGTTTCCCTCCCTAGGCACCCCCAGTGGTCTGCTCTTCACCCTTTGTAGCCATACCCAGTCCACAGGTGTAACTATAACATAAAAGCAGGCTATCATCTTAACAAAAACCTCCCTGCTCTGGGTAAACAAGCATCTTGAAAGGAAAAGGTAAGCTCTTGCTTTAACAAAACAATTTCTGCTCAGGGTAGCCAACATAAAGATAAGGCAAGCTATTGCCTGAAACAAAAACCTTCCTTCACTCTGGAGAAAATGTCAGAGCCAACCTCCCCCTCAGTTTTCACCACCCTGCTCAAAGTCTTCCAGCTCCACCTGAGCTTCTCTAGTGGTTGCTTCTCTCTGGAGAGCTCACCTCCCAGCCACTCGCCTTGCCTCCAAGGGTGCTGCATCTGGGGCAGGTGAGTTAGGATCACACAAGCGTTTGCCCTTAAGGTTAATGAACCACTCCATCCTCCCTGCTACCGCTTAGGGCTGCAGACTGCAAACCTTATCTCAGCTGCTTGTTTGCTTACACAGCAGGTTTGTCAGCTGTGTTTCTCCTTTTTAGTAACAGGAGCCTATGGCTCCCTATTATAATGTCTGGTTTTCCTCTGCCTTTCTTTGCTTTGCTTTTCCAGTCCAACTCATAAACATTGAACCTGTTGGAGCACAGAGCATTGTGTTTCTGGCCTTCTTGCTTGTTATACATTTGGTTTTGCCTGCACAGCAGACAGACTGACTTCTACTAATAGGAAAGTTTTGTCCAGCAAAGGCATTGTACCTCCCATCTAGCTTTTCAGATGGACCTGAGACTTTTCCAGCCCAGCAAAGAGCTCCTGTTCAAGGTGAACAAAAGTCGTATCTATTGGTGATGAGATCAAAAACTGAGTTTCTGTTTCCAACCTACTTTTACTTGCCAGGCCCTCTCTTTTACCTTTGTTTGTCAGGAAAGTTAGTATACTAAAATGCCTAGCTTTTTAAGCAGCACAAGAACTTCCTGGCTGTAACATTATTTAAGTTGAAACATTATTGATATTCCATCATTACCAAACAAAACTGTTTTTCTAATTTGGGTTTTTTCCCTGGTGTATTCAGTTTAATAAAATGTAGGGGCTGAAGATCCAAAGATATAACTTGTGGGGAAGAAGGAGCAAAAAATAGCATCTAAATTGTGACGTAAGCTTGATAGATCAGACTTACTGAATCTGCACAGGTTTGAAAACAACTGCATAGACATCAGCTTCTTTTGAAACAAGGAAGGCACTCACCCTGTACACAAGGGAAGGCACTCAGCCTCTACAGCAGACTGCAGTCCCCAAACAACTTTCTTCTGTGGGCCTAGGAATCTGGTGGGTGAAGGAAGACCGCTATACATGTTGTCCCCATACAAGCCCGAGTAGCTGCACTGACTTTATACAGGTTTTCACTCCACCATGGTAGGAAGTTCCAGTGGCAGAAGTGGAGAAAAGGAGATACTGTGTAGGTAGCACAGCTCTGCCAGAAACCCAGAAAGGCAGTGAAGGTGCTATTAGGTAGGAGCAAGTGCCTGATCCTGGCCTGTGACAAGCCCAATGTCATAGCTGTAGGGTGTTCCAATTGTTGCACAAAATACACCCTTATAGCACTTTAAAAATTGAGCGTACTTTTCCAAGCAGTTTGTTGTGGAAAATTTACAGCAATTCAATGGACAAATGCTCATTTTTTCCAACTACAACTTCTTGGCTGTGTAACAATTTTTAGCACTACGTATAATGCCTATATATTTGCATGTATTGCCACAAGGTGTGGCTTGCTTCTCCAACTCTCCCCACAAGGGTCCTGAGAGTCTGTGTGTCATGCTGAGATCTACTCTCCAAGCAGGGGTGCAGAGATGTGAGTGGTGCCCCTCTCTCCCACCCTGTACAGGCAGATCACACCACGATACCAACTACTTAAGACTTTTTTGAGTCCCTAAAGTAGATATGACTCCCCAGCCCCTTACCCCTGCAACCTCACTGTAAGCTTGCCCCCTGCCGCAGCACTCAGTGGTACTAACCCCATCCTTTTCTCCCCTCCCCAGCAGGAGCTGCCTTTGGGCATATGAAGGGAAGATGCCCTGCTGGTTGACCCCAAGATGGGGGAAGCCCCAGAGTACTCATGCCCTGCTCAAGCTGGTGGCTGTGGTAAGCAATTGCACACGTGCTGAGCTCAGCTAGAGATAGAGGGAGCAGCAGGTGCCCTCCTCACACCGCCCCCACTACTTCCAGTGCCTGCTCCCTGCACAGTCCCCTGCTAACTTGGAATAGGCACTGGAAGATGGAGAAATACCCACCCAGTCACAAGCCAAGCACCACCAGTAGCCACTCCCCACAGCAGACGTCCCTGGGAAGATGGGGGAAACACCACCAACAGCCACTCCCAGCAGCCCTGACTTGTGAGCTACACTGCTGAATCTGGATGTAACTATGCCACGACACCACACCTGAATCTGCCCCTGTGTATGAGTACTTCAAAAAATGTCAGCTCTCAAGCTTTTACAAGTGGTAAATGCCATGAAGTGAAAGGGAGGTTCTTCAGTGGTGGCAAGCCTTGACTTCATGCTAGCAGGAATATGCCATGCACTGGACCTGCCAGCACTACTGGATTGGGAAGCAAGGAGCATGTGAGTGTCAGGGATCCATTGCAGGCTAGAAGTGAGGCTGAAGAGCTTTTGGCTGTGCGAACTGAACAAGCGTGCTGTAGGTCTGCACTCACAGTTCAAGGCAGGGGGACAGTCCCTGGTGGTTGTGGATAGCCAGTTAGCACCTCTCTCTGTGCTCAGCTCTCCTCAAGGAAAATCTGCAGACAGAAGCCCCCAGAAATTTGTCTGGGATCATGCTCCCCTGGCTATGCAGTGCTGGCAGTACATGCACTTGCTGTGCTCTATGATGATTTGGATAACCAGGAACTTGAACATCTGTACGTCTATTCTACACCACACTGGATGCATCTACATGAGACACTTTACTGTGTATTTGACTAATCTAATATGCAATAATGCATCACTGTCTACACGTGCATGGGACTTACTGCATATTGGTCTAATGCACTGTTTGCTACTACCAGCACATACAAGTCCTAAATAAATGGCAGATTAGCTAATGCACTGTAGGACACATGTAGATGCTGACTGGGAATAATCTGCTCCTGGTCATCCCAGGCAGCAAGGAATCCATTGTAGCCTGACTAAGCTCCAGTGTAGAGGGAGCCATGCCAGCTGCAGGGGCAGTTTGTCTCCCTGCAATGTGGGGATTGGGATGAGTCTCCACATGGCAGGAATACAGCTGCCTCTGCACAGCTCTCCCCACCTAGCAAGGATCAAAACCAGCCCCCATGTCCTCTGCCAGCCCAAGGGGCTGGCACCTGAGGGAGCCTGGAGCTCCCCTTGGCTGCTGCAAGGGAGCAGAGCAGAGTGAGACCAGCTCTGGGCTTCCAGCAGGGACATGCATATAGACATGTACCCCAGAGTGCATTAATGAGCCTGAATTTTCTGAGCAGAAAGTTCAGGTGAATGAATTACACATGTAGATGTGTCCACTTTGTAGCACTGCACACTTCCCAGAAATTCTTAGTGCTTCAAATGAACACCTGCCCATACACTTAGCGAGGATAGGGGTTTTTTTAAGTGCTATTCACTGGGGGATGACATACCAAATACCACTGTAGGACAGAACATTTCAAGGGAAATTCCAGGAAGAGAATCTAAATGCTTCTCCCATGGCACACTCTTAGATCTGTCTACATGATGGAATGGTCTGTTTTCATATTTGCTGCCAGAGAATTTGAAGTGAAGAAAGAAAACTGTGCATACAGTATAAACCTTTAAAAGAGTACCCAGAAACAAGGGCCAAAACAGATCTCACCAAACAGCAGGGATGAGTCCTGCCACAGCTGATTTGCTTTATTGGGTGAAACACAAATCACCCATGATCACACATTGGACTGGGGCCTGATGTGGGACAATGAGTGACATGTTCCCCTCACCCAAGGATTCCCAGCATCCCTCACTGTATCACACCTCCTTACTGGGACCTATGCAGGATTCTGACCTGGCCCATATTTCATGCAGAGGCAGCAGGTGGCACAGATGCACCCCTGGGATCTCTGGGGATGTGTCTCAGTAATTAGGGAAATCTCGACTTTCCCTGACTTTTTTCCCTACTTATGCAGTTAGCTCCTTGGAGGTCCCAAAGATGCATTGGGTAAGCAGGGAAAGTTGGAGTTTCCCGACTTACCCAGACACACCTGTGGAAATACTATGGATGCTCCTAGTAATCAGGTAAAGCCAGGCCTTATTCAGGGACCTGATTCAGCCCCAAAATTTCTGGGGTGCATAGGATCAGGCCTCTCAAGTCCCCAAAGTGGGTGGCAAGAGAGCACAGGCAGCTCCAGGATGCCCACACTCTCCAGCTGTAAGCAAATAGACTTCTGCAGTAAAGCAGCACAAGTTATTACTCCTTTCTGTTTTGGCCACAAATTTGGGCATTTGTAGCATGACAAAAGATAGGAACATCTATTTCCTTTAACTTTTGCTGCTATAAAAATGATTATGGTAGAACAAAGGTATGGAATATCTGTTACCACCTTTAAAGTTCTTTCTTGGCTCACGTAACATCTTTAACTGAGAGGTATCAATAGTATTAGGGGTGCCCAGCATGCATATCTCAAATGAGCACCCCGCTTTAGTTTTATGCAGCCATTCTTCAGCAACAAGAGCAATCGACATTTGCGTGGATGAATTAGTTCATGCAGTGATGAGGGAAACTGTAATTCCCTATAGGTGTGGGCATTTCTTTCAGCTGGAAGGCTCCTTAATCAGTTTTGTGAACTGTTCATGGCCACAATAGTAGTCCCACCCTTTAACAGGTGCCTCACCCCCTGGTCACCACCATCTTGGAACCAGAAGTCCTACCCCTGACCCCAGCCCCCTGACCTTTACCACTGGAAGTCCCTCCCCTTGCCCCCAAAAGTACTCATTTTATAGTGGAAGGCTTGCCTTCAAGGAACCAGAAAAAAACCCAAATCATATACTAAAGGTCAAACATCTACGTATTATAATGTATTCTTTTATTTAAAAAAATATTTTTGTCCTGATGTATGTGTGTTTGCATAGTATGTATAGAGATGATTGCATAATAGCTCTAAAATAAAGTCTTAGTCTTGTATAGTGCATGGGGGAATATGTGTGGGGTGTGGTTGAGGAGGTGGGTGTGTGCATCTGGTGGGGCGTGGAGGGTGTGGGGGAGTTGTGAAGGGGTGTGTGTCTGTGTAGGTGAGAGGGTTGTAGGGGGACTGTGGGTGAGGTGTGGGTGCATGTGGGGTGTAAGGGAAGATGGGGGGTGTGGGGACCTTCCCATATGCCCCACCATGACGCACAGTCCCTGCTGCCAGCGGTAGCAGCAGGTGGCGGGCCCTTGGAGTGCTCATGGCCTGAGCAGGAGCAGCTGCTGGGCAGTGCATAGCTCCAGCCAGTTCTGGGAGCTGCACATTATGGCAAGAAGCAGAGTCAGGGCAGCTCATGTGCAGCTCCCAGGACTTGCATGCCACCAGGGGAAAGCCCCATACAGTGGAGCCAGCAGCCTGGTCCCGTTCCCTGGCCCCATGTGCAGCTCATGGGACTTCACTGAAAGTGGAGGGAAGCCCTGCTCCCTGTGTCCCGGTGGAGTCCTGTGAGCTGTATGTGGAGGCAGGGAGCAGGCCCAGATTGCCAGCTCCAGTATGTGGAGCTTTTCTCTGGTGGCATGCGAGTCCCAGGAGTTGCATGCACGCCCCATGTGACTGAGATGGGCTGGCCTGGCTCTGCTCCTTGCTTCCATGTGCAGTTCACACTGCCCGGTGCCTGCACCTGCATGGGCCAAAAGCACCCCAAGGGCCCACTGCCTGCTTCTGCTGCCGGAGACAGGGGCTCTGCGCCATGGGGAGGCATGTCCACACACCACCCCTACCCCTGCCTTCACACCCGACACATATACACACACACACATCCTGCCCAGCCTTGGTCCATGTTCCCACTACCCTGCTAGGTGTGGACCCTGGACTCAGTGCTCCCACCAGCCCCAAGCTCTGTGATCTCACCCAGCTTCAGCTTTCTTACCTCCTGCCCAGAGTAAATGCTGCAGCAGGAACAAGAAGGGGAGCCACTGGAGGCCGGGGAAGCCAAGCAGGTCCCCCACCAGCTGCAGCAATGGCAGCAGCAGCCCTGTCTGAAAGCTGTGCATGCTGGGCAGGGCTGGGCACAGGGCCCTCCTGCGCAGGACAGTCGGAACAAAGTACACAGGCTTGGCAGGATACAATTAATTGGTGGGCACCACATGAAATTGCCTGGTGGCCTGGATGGTGGGGCAGATGCAGCCCATGGTCATGTTTTGCCCACCCCTATTATAATATCTTGCATAATGCATGCTTTGATTCTTGTAAAACCAACTATGGCTTTGGCCATAATTTTGCCCAAATACAAAAATATGGCTTGGTTTTGGGGGACATACTATTTGTTTTGTATTTTAAAAAAAGCTGGTTTCCCTTTTCTTTTTGGGGGGGGGGGGAGGGGAAAGGGGGTAAAGAGTAAATGGCCCTAAAATGCAAAGTTTCAGATGGACTGAAAACTCTTGTGAAATCAGGTTAAATTCAGCATATAGTTTTTGCCAAACAAGGGGAAAAAAATGTTTAGACATTTTTAAATGAACCGTTTGGACTTTTCATTTTGAAATTGGATTTTTCATTAAAAAAATTTAGATCCACTTTTTAAAGTGAAAAAAAATATTTGAGGGATTATGATCTTAATAAAACATTTCCTTTTTGTTTGAACAAAACTTTTCATGTTAACTCAAAATGTTTACGCTTATCTGGATGGGGTGTTATTTTGCTGAGAATTTTTTAAAAAATTGTTTCCATGTGACCCAAGCTTTTGGAACAAAAATTGTTCCCCCCCCAATGCTTGACTTTTGGTAAGCCACCAAACTGAAAAATCTGTGATTAAACAAGCTCTATTTTAAATAATTTTCTATGCTCTGAAACACATTTTTAAATGTATGATTAAGATGCACTTTTTGGAAAACGTGTTTCTGATTTGCCTGTGCATGGCAATATTTATGGCTGTCCAAAGAGGGGATAGTGCTGTACAAAGAGGACATAATAATCAAAATAAACCATATGGCATTAGTATAAATGCTGACACAAAATACAGAGTAATGGTGAACTCAAGTATGTTTTGTTTATGAAATGACTGATTTACATTGAAGTAAATCCCCAGAAGAAATTCAGCTTTTTGAACACCACTGTGTAAATGTTTGTTTAACAGTATTTTTTTAAATTCCAGGAGTTCCAAGAGCCTGGGGATCTGGGGTTTTTTCTTTACAAAGATAAGTGACTTTCTAGAGTTACATTATAGAAGAGCTTGATTTTGGATTGCAATTCTTTATTTCCTAATATCACATTAACTTATATAGATATATTGGAAATATATGAACTATTAATCTTGAAATGGTCATTGATCTTAAGAACAACTGCACATTTCAGAAAATGACCTTCAGATAGATTAATGATTGCTGCTGCCCCTTTCTATCACTATAGGCTAATTTGTCTCAGTAAGGGTTGCCTTTGAAGTCAGGCTTAATTTACTACCTATGAGTCTTTTAAGGGGTGTCTACAGAGTAGATATGCTTGATTTTTACATGGAACAAGTTCCCAGCTAACATATAGAAAGAATGCATAATACATAATCTTCTTATCCTAAAACTGGTAACTTCAGTGTTATGGGGTTCATGCTGCGACTTTCTTAATTGTTGGAAAAGACAAAAGCTCAAGGTCAATGGCTAATATAAGTTTCTAAAACTGTTCTTAATTGATAATTAAATCACAATAAAAGAAAACCAACCAGGCAGACAGACACGTGCATTTGTCTCTGTGTATTATCTTGAACCCAAATGGCAACAGCCGATTATACACCATATTTCATTTAAGGAATAATGATATATATGACTGTGTGTCTTTTAAATTATTTTCCTATGATAATAGAGAGGAGCATAGGTAAACAGCATGCAGAGAAGTAGACTGTTGATAGGATTTAGATATTTCATTTATTTATGGGTTGTGGATAGCATCATAATTATCTGCCTTTCCACAATGCAGCTCCAATCAGAAGATATGCAAATCAAAAGAATTCAGTGTTCATTTATATTTAAGTAACTAATGAATCTCAAACATAGAAAAAAAGCATGTAGAATGATATAAATAAAAGAATGTTTCCACAAGTGTTAGTCACATAGAAATACCCCTCAGAAGGACAAAATTCCTCTGCTGCTTCCTCCATAGGGATATGATGAAAAGTTGGCTGTGGCCAGATTCACCTGCATATTCCTTACGTGTAATTCTATCATATCCTTCTGATTTGGTTAGAATTTGCTTAAGTTTAACATGTGTGGATGCTAAATATGACCTAGGAAAGGAGTCACTATGAGGGGCAAGATATGAATTAAGACTGGGAAATTGGGCCCAGCAAAGGAAAGGATGAAAGTGCTTCTTTCAAAAACAGAAGCTTTAGTGCAAGGAGAAGAGACTCCAGGGGCACATCCCCATGACTGGGAGCACGTGTTTCCCTAGGACCAAATAGCAGCAGCACATATTTGCGCCTCTGCTACTTGTCCATGGGCACGCCCCTGTGCACGTGCTCAGGCACACGGCAGACTGCCAGTCTAGACAGCAATATATATTGTATATGTGGGGTACAGCCTCCTGTACCTCCAAGTGGGGCACAGGAGGTCGGGACCAGCACCTGAACTGGCCCCAGCAGCCTTACTTGGGATCTTGGGGCCCTCCCAGGGGTTGCAGCAGTGGTGACCTGGGTGTGTAGAGCCTGCCCAGCAGCCACAGCATGGCTCTGGCCAGCCAGGCTCTGGTTTCCAGTACTGCATGCTGCAGCCACTTGTGCCACCCTGCTTTTTTTTTTTTTTTGCTGTGTTATTTTTAGGTACCAGGAATTCCCGGTATCTGATTTTACCTTTGTGCTGCAAATATGCAAATATGCAGCACAGAGAACCCTTTCATGTGAGCTGCATGTATTTTGCAGCACCTCAAAAGCCTTTGAGGTGCCACAAAATGCACATGCACACTCACCTCAACACGTCCGAGGGGTGCATCCATATGAGTGTGGTCATGTAGTCATGCAGTATGTGGCGCTGCAAACATGTCTGCAATACTACATACCACACAGTTCAGTGTTCTCCGCACTGCAAGGGAGCGCTGCCCAAGCATAGACTGCTGTGGATTATTTTTCTACAGGCTTTTTTTGACCCCTGGATATCCAGGGGTCAAAAAAAAACAAATAGGGAAAAAAAACCCAGAGCAACGCACGCTTGGGCAGCATATGCTGCTGAAAAGTGGAGACGGGCCATCTGGAGTCACGCTGCAGCTGCCAGCCAGGCTCTACACGGCAGAATCACCATGACTGCAGCCTTGGGAGGACCCCAAGATGCCAGGTAAGGCTGTTGGGGCCAACACAGTGCTGGGTCCAGCCTCTGCTGCCGCCCCCAGGGAAACTTCCCGAAGCGCACGTGGCACAGGCATTCCCCAGGGACGAGAAGTGGCGGCGCAAGGTGCACCGCCGCTACTTGTCCTGGGGGAACCAAATGTCCACACACATCTGGACACTCACCAAGAGTTCTTTTTCTCTCTGTTACTCAACAGGGAGATCTTCTTTTTGTAGAGGAATGCGGACAATGAGGCCAGCAGCAGAGGTTTAGTGGTACAGAAGTTTCTTTGGATCTCCATCATAGTGTTATTTCTAGTAGAAAAAGAAAACAAAAGAAAAAAAATCTTATCTTGAAATTTTAAAAAGGAAAAAAAACTACTGAAGTGGAGAAAGGGGCTTTCTTCTGAACAGTTTTTTTTTTCCTCTTTCTCTTTATTCATTAATGTGATTCTCTACACATTCAGCAGTTTAGCTCACTTTGGTAATTTCATCACTGCTGCTGGTTCAACCACTGGGATCACTGCAGTCATGCCAGGGGCTTTCTTCCCATGAATATGAATGTAGTACCTCCACAGCATTTGGTCTACACAAGCAAGCCAAGGGAGCAAGCAAGTGGGATGAGGAAAAAGAGCTATTTTCTCTTGTATAACAGCACAAAATACTCATTGAATACAGCAGACTATTGGTTGAAAAACTTGAGAGAATATCAATTACACATTTTCCATCTCTGTGAAATGTATTTAGTGAACCTAAGTAATTTAGAGGATGTTGGAAAAAGTTCATGTGATCCAGTTAGATCTAGGTGAAACTACACAATGTGAATCCCCAGGGCTCGTTACTGCTCATTACTCCCCTTCCCCTGGAAATCATTACAAACACGTAAGTGCCTTTTCTGCAGAGATGACTTCTGTTGGCATTTGCTCTCCCTCCCACCAGCCACTTTGTATGGGAAGATGTTCCATGACATTCCTAGTTAAAATCTGAGAGAGAATGAGGTGGAAAGCGCATCAGTGTGGGTAGAAAAGGAATGCGTAAATAAATTTGGAATGAATACAGGAAGAGATGCAGAATATTGCAAGAAGTAGAGCTAAACTCCTATGTTTTATTCAGTAGTTTTGGCAGGCATTCATTCCATGCAGACAACATTTGAAAAAGCATTGGTTTATGCTAACCTTTTGTGGTCTGCATTTCATATGAGTGCAGTTTTGGGCTTTTTTGCTTTGACATGAATTCTGCTCTGAGCTTCCAGTTCAAACAAACAAACTCTAAAAACTTTGAGTTGACCCCACTGAATTTTGGGTAAATCACTCTCATTTTTTCAAAACTGGGATGAATCATAAACCTAGTCAGACATTAGCACCTTAGTCTAAGTTTTGCTTTTCTGGACTTTAAGCGTGACATTGTACTTTGGAAGAATTTAAATTTGCAGCCAAGAATTGCAATTTGGATCTATCTCTACATTAAATCTTCCAGTAAGTATATTTCACTTGTTTTTCGTGTTTATAATACATGGTTTGCACATTGCCAACACCAGCCTGAATTCCATGCATGAAGTATGCAAATGATCTTTTCTACCGTGTACGGTGGATATATTCCCCAAATACCAGATGCTATTAATAATACTACCACCCAGTATTTACATAGCTCTTTCATTTGTAAATCACAAAAACATTCACAAACATTGGTAAGCTTTACCATCTCTGTTTCATCAAAGGAGAATTGAGGCCTAGTGAAGTTAAACGACTTGACTAAATATGCACATAGCAACTCAGCAGTAGAGCCAAGAACAAAAACGGTCTTAGCTCCCCATCTTATTCCTATCCCCAGTCAGGGATCGTGGCATGTGTGTGTGGCATGTGGCAGAATAGAGGGCACAGGTAACACAGCAGACGAGAGGGCAGAGAGAAGAAAGTGGAGCATTGAATTGCACAGGAAGCACAGGGCAGAAAGCAGAGCAGCAGATTGGGCAAGGAGCACAGGACAGGGAACAGAGGACAGAGTAGCATATTGGGTAAGGGAAGGGGATCTGGGTGGCATTCAGGGAGGGTGATGAGCTAATTTGTGGCACTCCTGCCAAAAAGGTTGGCCCCCATTTGCTCTAGGTAATGCTGTCTAACTCTGTGCCCCAACATACATGTTCATATTTCCTAAAACGTAGGCTCTATTCCAGAAGCAGCCTTACAAAATAAATAGTGAATAATAAATAGTAAATAGAAATAATCTCTGGTTTATACTCAAGGAAGGCACCATTTTTAGTCCTAAAGGTTTCTACAAAATAACCAGCTGTTTAGAAGCTGTTTTGAAAATGTGGAAAACACATAAATGATCTTCATCTTGATTTTTTCTGCCCCCACCAACAATATACTTTCCCCAACCATAACATAGACCATATCTGAGGTAATACATATAATTCTGTGACAAATCCACTTCAGCCTTGGTAATGCCCTTTGTTTTGACTTCAAAACATTCACTGACTCTCATGGATTTGTACTATTTAACACCCAGATAAAGGTAAGCTGTCTTTTTTAATAACGATGGATTACATTTTCTCGTTACATGCTCAGATTCAATTGGATTTTTCAGTTTGAGCACATCTATTCCAGAGAAAACAGTAATGCTAGGATGAGAATAATTGTGGTTATTAGAAAGGTAAACAAGATAAAACAAAAACTAACACAAATGGAAATTAGCTGATTAAATTACTGCTACAAAGGGCATTTTTTTTCTTTTCAGGAGCAGAAGGGTGCTATATTTTCTATTCCTTTTCCTTGACAAGTATATTATTAAAACCTTTAGAGCCAGACTGTGGTAGTTGCCTTGTGCTAGCAGAGAGGGACAGCAAAGAGTCTACACCACCCCACCCCCCGGTTTCTCCTGGGGCAGGGACGTCTTACAGTTGCTGCCTGTATGCTTTCCCGAAGAGGGCTTTTTCTCCATAATACTCCAAGGAAAGCAAAGGGAAGGCAAGGTCATGAAGCTGAAAAGCAGTAAGTGAAGTGTCTGCTGCTCCTTCCAGAAGCGGGCACGCAAGAGAGCTACGTGAACATATTCTGTTCTATTGATCACATATGAGTGATCCTAGTCTACCCTGCTCAAATTCCTGAAAAACAAATCACATCACCATCATAGCCTTAAGCTATACATCAGAAAAAGCACTGAGCTGGAATAGAACCTACCTGTTTTGTGATACCTAGTTTTCAGGTGTTCGAATAAGGTGGAAGAGTAGGTGCCTAACTCTATTTATATACCTAGCAGCTAGAATAGCATCTGCTCCTTTCTGAAGCTTCCTCAAGATGTGAAGACAGAAAGTGATCTCTTGCTCCATGCTTTTCTTAGCATGGGGACAAGTAGTCTGGCCTGCAGGCCAGATTTGTCCAGCAGTGGACTCCATTTCCCAGCAGCCCCTGCCCAAATGGCTGGGGCCAGTTTTTATGCAGACCCAGCAGTTGCATTGTGATAGCATGGTCCTGGGGTTTCCATGGAGACCAGCCCCAGCAGTGCTGGCAGGGTATGTGGCAGGGCAGGAACCTGCTCCAGATCCAGGCTGGGATCTTGCAGTGATGAGAGCATGGTCTGGAGCTGGAGCACAGCCGTGGCAGGAGTATGCAGGCAGCAGATCGTGACTCTGCCTTGGCTCCAGACCATGCTGTCACTGCTGCAAGGAGCCAAGCCTGACCTGAAATCCGCTGCCTGTACACCCCTTGCCAAGAGCATGTAGGCTGCAGATTGCAATTCTGCACCAGCTCTGGACCATGCCGTCGCCACTGCAAGGAACTGGGGCAAACCCATGATCTGCTGCCTGCACGCCCCTGCCTGGACCATGCAGGCTGCAGATTGGAGCTGTGCCCTGGCTCTGGACCACACTATCTCTGCTGCAAGATCCTACCCTGGCCCCAGAGCAGCTCTCTGCCCTGCTGCGCACCCTGGCAGCGCTGCTGGGGCCGGTCTACACAGAAACCCTGGCCCCGCACTATCACAACATGGCTGCTGTTGCTGGGGTCTCCATGGAAACTGGTCCCAGACATGCAGGCAGGAGCTGCTGGGAAATGGACTCTGGCTATCAGCCAGATCCACCATTTTGCCCATGCCTGTCTTGGCAGCATGGGATAGGGATGTTCAGAAGTGGCCATGGTATGGTATTGCTCCTTTTGCCGTAGCAAACTGTAAGGGAGTGCAAAGGGAGGGCGTGTGGGCTGAGAGTCAGGTGGGGGTGGCACAGGTCCAGGGGCAGCAGGGTAGCGACCTTACCCATCTGGGAACTTCTAAGCGGTCCTAGCTGAGCCACTCCCAGCGTGCATGCTCTGCCCACCCCAGCTTTGTTGCTGGTAAAGCAACAGCAGCTGAGATTATTTTGAAGTCCCTGCCAGGGTGTGGACTTTGTGGGGGCGGTGAGCAATTTCAGAGTCCCTCTTTATTGGTGCCTAGGATGGGTACCCCTCTCATCTGTCCCTAGTTATGCTGCTGCTTTTTGTACTGTTTCCAGATGAGCTCCAGTAAAAACAGTCATAAGTCAGAACATCCGGTTGAGCATCTCCGAACTTGGTAAAAGTTCTAACCCAGACCAGAAATTCATGGCTTTGGCCTTTCTCTCTAAAATGAAAGAGTTCCTGTGCTGTTCCAGCTGCTTCCTCGTGGCAGAAGAATCCCAAGTCTTACACGCATTATTTACTGGGGCCCCAGTGCAAGAATGAATTTAAGCATGTAGCTAGCCTTAAGCATGTAAAGCCATCTTCATTTAGCAAAGCATTTAAGCATATGCTTAAGTCCTACTGAAGTTAGTGAGATTTAGGTACACACTGAAAGTTGACCAATGGCTTAAATCCTTTGCCAAATTGGGAGCCGATATTTGAATTATTTCTTTATAGAGTTAAAATAGGTTGCCCTGATGCCAGCATTTGAAACTTGCATTTTAAGTGCCCCCTCAGTTGAAATTCCTCCAAAGAGCTTTACAGACTGGCATATATTGTGTCATGTTCCTTCGGGCAGAATACCATGCAGCGAGCACACCTGTCGGGCCCAGCAGATGATCTGCAGGAATTAAATGGTAGGAGAGATCTGGATGTTTGTTTAGCCACCCTGTGTCAGCCATATGGAATGACATAACTTTGCTTTGCTAGGATTATTTTGCTAAAATAATATGAACATCACGTTTTTCTTCTTTAAAACATATTACAATATAATGTTGCCCTGAGAGAGGAAAAAGGGAAGATGTGCAGCCCCTCCTGTTTCATTTCCTGCTTTCACGGATTGTTGTGTTACCAGAATATTTTTATTACAGAAGAACTTGAAGCAATATACAATGTTTGTCAGAGGATTATTTATAGTCCCTTTAAGCTGAATTTCTGTAATGAAATCCATTTACAGACATTCCACAGTGCCCTATGGTTACTTGCTTATGCAAATGAAATGTGACCCTTGGAATAAGCCTCTTGCCCTTGCTGTCACCCTCCCTGGCTTCAAAGGTCTCCTGGCGATCACTTTTTAAATAAATGATTTTTTTTATTTAGTTAAAAAAGAAGAAAATTCCATTGCATCACAGTTTATACAGATATGTAGAAATGGGCACCTTACTGATCATTCTTCATGCATATAAGAAACGACTCATTGTTTAAGCATTAAAATGTAAATCCTTTGCTTAGATTTTCTCTTATTCCACAGACATTTCTTTAGATTCTTTGGGTAACGTTTTCAAAAGTTTAGTTTTAACACTCTGACTGAGGAAGACACCCAAAGGTTTTGAACCTGCTGAATTTTCAAAAGCATTCAAGTGCCCAAAGACCCATTTCCAAAAGTTATTTAGATCCCTAAGCCTTAGGTACTTTTGAGAATGTTACTCTTCATCACTGTGCCTCAGTGGGTGCATCTACAAAAGATGTTTACTGTGGAGTTGCCTAATTAGCTCCACAATAAATGTCTCAGCTTCTACACATGCAACCCTGTTAGACCACAGTAAACTAATTTACTCCACCATAGCACACATATATATGTTGTTGGGGCTGGCTGGGGCATGATGGTGCTTCGGTGCAGGAACTGCCTACTGGCTAGACCTGCACCCAAGCAGCCTTATGCTCCAGCTGCCCCCTCCGCTACACGTTGAGCTAGGTTGAAGCAGCCATTCACAGAGGAAAGTGATAGACAAAAGAAGTAACCATTATTTTTCCTGGCTGTAAAAATTTATTGACTCAGGAATGTATTATTCCACTTCCCTCCCATAGCTACTTGTTTCTCATTGGCTCTAGTTATCACAATGGCTGGAAGGAAGATAGGACAAGAATGCTTCCAGGCCTTACATAGCCTTCTATGCTGGTGCCTATATATGTTGATAAGATGCTGTGCGATTTGGTTAGCAGCATCTCCCTTACTCAGTGTTAAAACTAAAGAAATGAGGTGAGCCACAGAAATTATGTTTGTGAAATAAGGGGATTATGGGTTTTGTTCAGGAATCTGAAGGGACCAAACTGAAATTTGGAGGACTTAAGCAAAATGTCAGAAGTGATTGCTTTTTTAACCATAGAGTCCTGTTTGATTAATTCATTTCTCCTGGTTGGTGAAACCATTAAAGTTCTTTCCTTACATGTATTCCAGGTATATTTGTGGTGCTTGGCATCCTGTTACAACTTAGTACCTTAGTCTGGAGAACATTTTTATATGATACATTTTGAAAACTGATTATTGTACATTTGCTTTTAAGTATGCAAAAAGAGTAGCTTTCTGGTTACAAGGGTGTAGGTAAGTGGTAAGAAGGAGAGTGTGGCAGGGTTTTCTACATTTTTTTTTTTTAAAGAACAAAGATCTTGCAAAAAGCCTATAGCAAAAGCATTTGTTCCTGGTTTTATGAATGATACCCATAAGCAAAAGAAACTTGCGTTAAATGGGCCAGACTATCTAAATGACCTCATCTCAGCTGGAGTGTATGCCACCAGCACAATGGTACTTTCATAGTTTAATTTCTTTTTTTAAAGAACAGCTGCATTTTAAGATGGAGGTTCATTGCCTAGACTAGCAAAGAATAACTGTGGATATTTCACTGTTTTGGTATTATTGGAATTGCACTGTATTTTTTCCATACGTCAATATAAACAGGTTCCACTATATTTATTTATTGTTGAATTTAGCATTTTCTCATCTTAAGTATCATTTGTATCGTAGGGCCATACTTCAGCTAATGGACAGCCATGGCCTTGCTTTCTCCCTGTTCTATTAGGGGCATATGGAAAAAAAGAGGGGAAGTAGCCCTCATGCTTCTCCAAACACAGAACTGCATCCTGTATAGTCCATTCATGAGCTCTGCACAGATGTGTGAGAAGAGGTTCCTTAGGTCCCTATACACAGCAGGCACATGTTCTTCAGTTAGCATCAATGTATGTTGCTTTTTGCATCACAGTGAATCTGTTCCTGAATTCCCACACATGTAGATGTCTGCCTAGGGTAGGTTTACTCTAGCTAAATGCAGCAGGGTGGGTTTACTCTAAATTAGTCTAATCACAGATAGGCCACTTTTAGGAGGGGAAACAGACTAATGTAAATAACCCAGGATGCCTGCAGTACATGAAAAGGCAATAGATACTATATTTTAAAATACAATTAGAGAAGGCAAAAATCTTCATTTTGTAACTCTATACACCACATGGCTGCAAGTGTAATTATTTTGTGTGTGCCAGTCTCATATTCTTAAGTTGGACTACAAGGTGGTTGGTTTAAAAAAAAATTATCCAAGTTTCAGGCTTAGCAAAAAGGTAGAGGTCTGCCATTGCTGTACAATCCAAAGAACTGGACTAGCTCTCTCCAAATGGACTAATATATAGTAGTCTTTTTTTTTTTTTTACAAAAGGCTGTTCTGTTTCACAGTAGTAATCAACTGGATACATTGTTTTCCTAAAGGAGCAAAAATCTGAGAGTGAAGGTCGTAACAGGGAGTCAGAACGAATTCTGAAAGTCTGTAGCACCATGGAGAGAAGCACAATTCCTATAGCCCTCGCGAACCGTGTCAGAATTGTGGACTTAGCCTTAATAGATTGTTAAGTGATTTAAATAACACAGAAAGTCCCAAGCATGCTTGAGTATCCCACATTTTCTACTTCTGACCAGTCCTATCAACTTCCTTTATCCCCTCACCGCTCCTGTAGTTACCTGGAGTGTACATGCACTACCTTCACCGCAATTGCTCCCCCAGAAGTGGGACTCACTGAGACAGACTTACTAGTAAGGAGACTAGAAAGGAGATGCAAAGCAGTTGTGGAGTCCCATGGAAGAAGAGTGGATTTAGGAGCCAGTGAAGGGAACGATAAACATGCATCAGGCAAGGAGTTGGGAGGGAGAAATCAGGACTGGCTGTGCAAAGAAACTACTACTAACTTTGGGAATAGCAGAGGTTGGGAGTGTGAAGGAGATGTGGACAGAGACAGCAAGTCCAGAGAGGGAGAAAGGGGATCCTTTGGCAAAAAAACAAAAAAACATTGGGTCTGGGATGAAAATATGGGGAGTAGGGATTGGGTAGTATAACAGGAGGGATGGCAGGGTCGCCGTGCTAGCCCTTGCCGCCTCCTCTACTGTGCCAAGCTTCAGACTTGCACCCTCCTATTCTCGCCCACCACAACTTTGATGATATGTGTTTTTATAGGGAGGCTACCTCTCGTCCACTTGGCCACAGTTCTCCCACTCTGGGTGTCCTGTGTATCTAAGCCTTGTGGGCCTTCTCTGTATGCCACCCTTCTCACTAGGGCTTTCTCCGTACTGCTGCCCTTCTCACTGGGGCTCTTTGCACTCTCACTGGGGGCTTCTCTGTAATGCTGCTCCTCTCCTAGGGCTGTCCGGGCCCACACCGGGCCATCCCTTCCCTCTGCAAGGATGCCCCCTCACCAGGCTCTTCTTTGGAGCTGGGGTCTGTACCCCTGAACACCGTGCCCTCCTTGGGGCTGGAGTCCTCACTCTACCGTGAGTCCCCTATGGAGGCCTCCTCCATCCCCTTATAGCCTCACCCAAACCATGGGTGTTAAACAGACTGCAACATAAACTCAAGCCTCTTGGCTACAACTCAAACCTAAGCCACATGGCAGTAATGACATCTGGCTGGGACATCTTGGAGCTGCTACCCTTTACCCTGCTAGCAGTACCTGCAGTCAGGCTTCTCCTTGCATCATTGCTCCAGAAACTTTTCTCTCTCTGTCTGGCTGCTGGCTGCTCCTTTTGTTTTAGATGCTGGTCAGGAACTGCCCTGCCCTGCCCTGCCCTGCCCTGCCCTGCCCTGCCTTGCCTTGCCTTGCCTTGCCTTGCCTTGCCTTGCCTTGCCTCGCCTCGCCTCGCCTCGCCTCCCCTTCCTTTCTCATAAGAGCCAGGCCTTGCCCCTTATAGCCAGCTGACTGCTGGCAGGTGTGGGTTGTTTTCTGCCTCCCACTGCCCTGGCAACCAGCACCTGATGAGCCTTCCTGCTACAGGTAGATTAGGATCCAGGTGTTGGGAAAAGAAAGGACTAGATTTAAACTAAGGATTGTTTGCCAGGTATAGTGAAAAAGCCAGGGGAGAAAAAGGCAAAACAGTCTATGCCAAGACTCCTCTCGAGGCTGGACTGGAACCCAGAATTCCTGATTTGCAGTAGGGCACATCACTCGGAGCTGCAAAGGAAGATGTGCTAGATATAGATATATAAAGTGCTATGTAATGCTAAGTATTCTGAATATCAAGGTTAAAGGCCTCTCAAATTGGGCACCCACAATTAATGAATACTATTGATCATAATCTCCCCGTCATTCAATTCCCTATTTATAACATGAGGAAAATAGCTACCCCACACCACACAAATTAATATTTATGAAGGATTCAGATACTTTATTCCTGTGAGCCACAGAAAATCCCACAAGAAAAATTAAATCTGAATTCACAGTAAGGTTTGAATAATATGTAATAAATAAGAACGAAGACCATATATTAAACAATGATGATAAAGCAAAATATCTTTTATTAAGCAAGCACTATCTGTTGGGAGTACAAAATGAAACATGAGCCTGATGAAACCACAGAATTAAGTGTATTATAATGCATACCACAAGGGGTCCAATTTTACTTTACAAACAACCCTAATTTTGGCATTTCCTAATTTCCTAATCCTCTGCAACCTCAGTAAAGTTATGTTAATGTAGGATTCGGTATATAACAGAAATGTTATTGTACAAATATGAGACAATTTTCTGTTACATTTTCCAAGATTCAAAATTTTCAAGGAAAAAATACCATTTCTCCACTAAATTTAACAGCACTTTCTCAAAAGTATATACAGCCCAAATGAGCAAGAGATTTCCACAGCTAGGGAAATCTTTGTGCCCAGAAGTATGTTCTAACTTTCTTAAAATATGTACAAATTTTCTGGTTTCTATGTGGAAGCAGTGGTATAACACACCATTATATACCTAAACAGTAAGAATGCACTAATACACACATCCCAAAGTACTTCTCAGTCCTTAATCCCACTGGCTTCAAACAGATTTTGTCCAAATTCAAAGTTGAGTAAAGTCTGACAGAGGGCTGAACCCAGGTTTACAACTATTTGGAATTTCTCACCCCGTTCTAGAACAGATCTCAGCAGAATTTCCATTGGACTCGGTATAATTTCAGTGTCACATCTGATTTCTTTCTCACCCCAAATTGGTAACCTCTGAAAAATTACTTAATTCAGGCAAGATTTCTTATTCATCCTGCTTCAGTTCTCATTTCATAGAATCATAGAAAATTAGGGTTGGAAGGGACCTCAAGAGGTCACCTAGTCCAACCCCTGCTCAAAGCTGGACTAGCCCCAACTAGACCATCCCAGTCAAGGCTTTGTCTAGCCGGGTCTTGAAAACCTCCAAGGATGGAAATTCCACATCTTCTCTGGGTAACCTGTTCCAGTGTTTTACTACCTTCCTCTGGACAACTTGTTTATTAAACTTGTTGTGACGTATACCATTACACTTCCCTAAAACACAAAACTCCTCTTTGACCTGTCTCCTGCATTTCCATTTATAGATGATGAAGAAGATACTAATGCAAATTCTCTTCTGGGATCGTCCTAGCCACACATTACATCTGGTACTGACTAGTCTTACTACAAGCTTTTAACCCCACTCCTTTCCACATATCCACCACCCTCTCATCTCGGGGTTCTGATGTTTTCAGGCTAAGCTTGCTAGGTTAAGATATATGCAGGAGTACAAGTGCTGCTTACCCTTGTCCTAGTAATTAACACTGCGGTATAGAGACAAAAAAAGTCTTGAGTCCTCTAGTGCCTTCCCACAGTTCTCCCTGTGTTCTTATAAGGGCAGATAAGTTCTTTCAGAATTAATTAGGAAAGATCATAGAAAGATTCACCTTCCTGTAAGAGAAAGAACTGAGGTATATGTTGAAAAGTTCTAGTCACCCACAGGGCTGAGTGTGTCATCAGTAGTTTTGCAGGGTGGTTGCTCACACCCAGAATAGCCCAGATGCTCAGGTACTGATACTTAACACCTGAGTCAGTGCTAATGGAGACATAAACAGGAACTCATCATAATCTTCTTCTTCAGAGGTTCTTGTTCCAGTATCATGCAGGAAACAGTGGCCTACCCCACTGTCAAGTAGCTAGGAGAACTGTGCACCTGCCACAGAATTGACTGGCCACTGAATGCTACAGCAAGGAATGGTGAGCCTTATAGTTTCTACATGAACAGTTACTACATACTTCTGTAGCCACCTCTTTTTGCTATGTTCTTCAGCTTTTTGGCTATTCATGTTCCCATCTCAACATAAAATGAATCCCAGACTCTTCAGTTTGAAATACAACAATATCAGTTTATTACAATGAAGAATATTTTGTAAGATCTTCCTACTAGAAACTGAAATAATGATAGTTTGCCAACTTTTGATAATCCCTACTTAATGACTTCTTGAGAAAAGATGCCAATCTAAATAATATACCTAACAGAAACAAAGTAAATGTATAAGATGGAATGGAGCTAGGATTAACAAAAATCCTTAAGGAAGCTAAGCACCACAATTTACCTTATTTTTCTTCTGATTTTCAGCCCTTTTTTATTCAAATATCAACTAGAGTGCAGAGGAGACATACCTAGCTGTCATCAGCTCACTATACGCTACTTTGTAAAGTATGGGTAAGTTTAAATTCTTTTCCTTGAATGTAACTCATTTTTAAAACATACCTCATCCCTTGCTAAAGGTATATGGCCTCCTCTGGCAAACCTTCACTCATGTAATCAGTGAAGCTATTCACATGAATAAAGACTTCCACTGAATGTTTATAGCATAAGGATCCAATGAAACCCCTTGTGCCAAGAAGGCCTACATACAAGTAGTTTTCAGGATTCAGGACATAGGTTCACTGTGAACAGCAATCCCAATGTTGTGCATGTTGTTAAATGGAATGTTTTCTTTGCCTCCTAGTATATTTGCCTGAAAATTCAGTTTAATGCCTTAAAGTGTCTCTTTTGACTTCACAAAAGTAGTAATGTATTTTCAGTAGCTCTATATACCCAGGGCTTGCTAGGGACTGACATTTTTAATCTTGAAAAGCAATTCACTTTTTTTCAATGTTAACTTAAAGATGATTTAAGTCCTTAAAATGTCATGAATGGTGGTTACATTAGAAAAAAAAGGAAGATCCATTTGATGAAAAGTAATTAGATCACTGAAATTATTGTACAGCTAGAACCACAGTATTCCTATTACTCTTGAACTAATTGTGTGTTAGGCTAGGGCAGAAATCTAAGGATGATATTGCTAGGAAGCAGGACTACCACAAGCCATGCAGAATGGATGTACTATTTCTCACCTTTAAGTATGTTATTCCTATATTCTGAGTCATACCTTGCCTTGGGAATACCATCTAACTTAATTACAGTTTTAGGAAAATGGGAAATTATATTGCTGTGTTTCAGCCCCTAAGGATGCACACTTCATTGCTAAGGAATTTTCTAAAACTGAGACAGAACCAACCTTGCTTTGGGACTGCTCTTTTAGAAAAGCACATCTTTCAAAGTCCTTTGATGTGAGAGCATCTGACATTCTCTAGATGGAAAATGTGACTATGGAAACAAGCAACATTACACACATTGCCTCTATATATTGTTGTACTAATCTGTCCCACAAGAATTTTTGCCTGCGTTGAAAATGAAAACAGACATTTGGTTCTCAATCATTGTTTGTAATATAATAAAATGATGTGTGCCATGGCATCTTTTGTGCTGACTGCACTATCATGGTAATAGGCTAAGTCATTACTCCACAAAAAAAACCAGGATGTTGCCATGAAAATGCTACACCTGTGACCCTTTTAAATTTTAGAGGAGACAAAAATTAAACTTCAAGAGCTAAAAAGTATGATGCACACACACATGTAGGCATGCCACCCTTTGGATCCATCCCTATATGTAGGTCTAATTGCTTTACTGGGTTTAGGATTTTGCTTATCTTAAATTATTTTTATGAAAACCTGTGTAATGTTAATAGAATAAGTGAAATGAGAATACAACTCAAGGAAAATTAGACTGGAAATTACCCAGAGTCTAAACCCAGACACAATCCAAGAAGCCCAACTGTAACCCTTGAACTAGGAACTCTGGGTCTGCAAACCCCAACCTTGCAGTCTTGTTGGTTTTTGTAACGTCCTTACAGTCCAGAAGATGTACAGTCCTTACAAAAGGGCCTACCTTGAGGACTACTGGCCACTAACCAAACCCAAGGGCTTCAGCTCCCACCCCCACTAACCCTAGCCCATGAGATCCTGGGGCACCTAGCCTCAGTCCTAAACCTAGCTCCCTGGTGGCCTATGAAGAATATGGAAATTGTCTACATTATTTAATGAATTGGCCACTTCAGTTTCCCTACTGCCTGCATACTGGTAAATGCTAGAGTAGAATGAGTTCATCTCTACCTTGGAATGAGGTAAGAGAGATGTGGGCAAACACTGTATTAGTCTAAGTTGGTACAAAATCAGGAGGTGGTTGGAGTTATCTATCTAAAGAAAGCTGTTTGGCAAAGAAAATAGAAGCATCAAAGTTTGGATAGCAAATGTAAACAGGCAGGAACCTGTAAGCAGAAACATATTGATGTAGTAAGGGGAGCATTTAAAAGTGTTGTTACAGCTCATCAGTGTGGAGGAGACAGAGGTAGGGAAGATATTTTTCAGGGGCATGTGATCCTACTCTTACAAACCCCAGACTGTAGACTGGGACCCTTTACCTAACCTAGCCTCTCTTTTTTTTTTGCCTGCCCCATCCCACACCCTAGTGCATGGACCCCTATTTTTCTCAACCTTAACTTGTATGAGACTGAGATCAACTCTGGGGTCACCATCTACCATAAACATAGCCATTCAAACTATACCCTAACCCAAGCTCACAGCTACCTATCTGTTGATTAATAGTAAGGAATGGCTTAGAGCTGTCTTCTTGGAAAGAACAATAAAGTACCTTACATTCAAAAACACAATATTCAAGCTAATGGGTAGACTGAATGAGTTTAAGAAAATGTTTACAATCTTGGAGCGCTAATTCTGCAGAAATTGTTTTGGTCCCAGGAATGGCTGTGAGTAAGTGTTTCCCCCATTCATTTAGAATTAACATTTTCCATTTGTTCTGTTATTTTTTATATGGCTAGTAATTGTCTCATCCTCTTTTTTTTTTTATCTGCTTTATAAAGTTTAACTTCATTGTCCAGCATACCGTTCATTTCATGTCTTTTTCTTTTAATAATTGTGCATAGTCCAGAAGTCACCACACCATTAAGTAAAGTTACCACCCCATTTCTAAATACAGGAGTTTGTGTGGGATGAGAACCTGTTCTGGTCCACATCCACCATTTGTCTCTTCAGCAACAGTTCTCTTGAACTTTAGGAGCCTGATTCTGCTCACACTAATATCATAAAACAAACATCTGTTGCCTTCAATTAGCTGTTAGTTATTCCTATTTAAAAAAAGATGAGGAGGAAAGGAGAGGTGTTGGGTTTTTTTAATTATATACAAGTCATAATATCAGTACTATGATAACAGCTTTCAAATTCACACAGAGACAGGACAAATATCTGTACTGTGGATCACCTTAAAGGGTTAATAGAGCATAATATATTATACATATATTTATACCAGAGGCCAGAGGAGTAGTCGTTTAATTCCTTAATCATCATCACATTTATAGGACTTCTATCTTCTTTTGCTTGTGTGACCCCCTCAGTCAGAAAGGCCAAAGTAAATAAAGGTCAAGATAGATGTCACCCAAGCAATTACAGAAAAGAGAACTTGGACGTGACCCTCAGATTAGAAATGGTGACCTGTCACAGCAACAGGGGAAATCCTGCTCTGCTGCCTCTTTATCCAATACAGACTACAGTTGTAGCCTTAAAATGCACTATCATTTATTTGCATTTTAATCTCTTCCATCCCTAATGGTGGGCTTGCCCTCTCATCTCCCCTTCTATATAGGCCATAAACAGCTGGCAAAAGTGCCCCCATATCTTGAAAAGAAAACCTAAGAAAACCAGATAAAATCACATTTTGCTGGATATTAAGAATGAAACTAACACACTAAACAAATTGTACATAAATCCAATACTCTAAGAAGCAATACTTTAGGGGTTCTAGGTCTCCCATTCGAGTTTGTGGGAGCTTCTCATCAGCTAATGCACAGGGCTCAGATACCAGAAAGATGGGCATGACATAAAAATCTAAATAGAGTAAATTTGCCCATAGCTTTGATTATTAAATTCATTATTCCATTAGATGTCTGTACAGTCGTAAGAACATATACAAGTAATAAGTTTTGGTTTTGTATTTTTTAAATGGTGAATGACAGGAAAATTTAAAACATCCTTGATATTTTTATTTGTACACAAATAATTATTTCAGTTTTAGTGTAGTTAATACTCTGGGGTATTATACATATATGTATACATGGATGTGACGCAGCGCTGGGAGCTTTTAAAAGTTCTCAGCACTGCATTGCATGCATTTGTATTAATAGTGACATGAGCATCAGCACTGAGAAAATGGCAGCAGTGCACTTTTGAATTAAAATATATCAAAGGTGTTTTAGTTCAAAAGTGTATTGCCACCCTTTTCTTAGCACTGACACGCATTTTGCCATTTATACAAATGTATGCGAAACAGCCCTGGGCCTGCTAATTTGCGTGCACCACAGGCTTGCTTAATCGAGTCTGCTCTGACATGCTGGATTTCCAGTGTGTTGGAGCAGACAAAGGTACATGTATAAATGCTCACAGTTTTTTAAATATATAAATCCAAGGTTTCAATCCCAGGTTCCTACAGGTGTATGAGCTCATTATCCCACTTTAAGTTCTTGTGAAGTATCTACATTACCACTTTGCCAAGGACAATCAAGGCTAATTCAAGTTAATTGCCATTCAAACAGTATATGTAAACATTTGTCCTGGACTGTTTTGATGCGAGTCAAAACCCAGGAAAATCAGCCACGGATTAAACTGGTCATGTTTTCAGCCTTGGAGAGAGATTTCAGGCAGCTGTCACTTTGTTTAATGACAAAAAGGGATATTTTCTGCAAGCAGCATCAACGTGGCCTCTAAAATTCCGGGGTCTATTCTTCTATTAATTAAAACACAGATGAAAAACTGCACATGCTAAGAAACCATACATAATGTTTCAAATGTGTTTCTGAAAATATAATCCAAAATATACAGATTAAACAGAAGGCAAGCCAGGGTTAGACTAACTCATTCAGATGGGCATGACCTTTGGGGCTAAGTACAGTCAGTCAAAAAGCCTGAGGCTGAATCAATTCAGTCTTCACAGATTAATCTAAGCTGCAGAGATTAAACCGAGAAGCAAGTAACCAGACATTCACTTTTGATTCAGGTAATGCAGCCACATGCCTCCCAACCTGCCAGCCACTGCCAAAGGAAAGCGAGTGAAGCTCCAAGGCTTTTCCCTTCCTCCCTGCTCTTGCAGAGGTGGCATGGGTGGGTCCCTGCCCAGGACTGAGGCCAGGGGAGGGGTGACTTGAACCCACCCATGGCCCACATGAGACCCCAGCCCAGATCCACCTGAGTGAGGGGGCAGCACCTGCCAAACTTCTGCCTCCCTACCCCTGCACCTACTTCCCACTCAGTAGAGGGGACACATCTCCTGCGAGAATGAGGAGGGGGCAGGTGGGGAAAAGGTAGTGGCATTGAATTCCTGAAAGCTTGAACAAGAAAAGTTCTTTCTCTGAAGCAAGCATGTATTGAACAAAGCAATCTGCATCCTCAAACACACATCAAAGAATAACCAACAATCTTTCCCTAAGTTAAGATGCAACCCAGTAAAGCACAGTAAGATCACACACAACTGAGTCTAACTTAAAATGGAGTGTAATAAACCAAAAAGAGAAGGGGAAGCCTAGCATAAGTCTTATGTAATCCTGGGGCAGTGTCTCATACAGCCAGGCCTTCAGAAAGTCTTTCTTGGGGAGCCAGCAGTTGGTCTTAGCTGTTGGAGTGGAGATCCCACAGGCCTCCTCTCTACTCAGGTTTTTACAGGTGGACTTGCACCCCTTCTCTTCCTTGGGTGCCTTGACATTAGTATGCTTGTCACCTATAGCGCATTTGACAGGACTCTCATCATCCGTTGTCTTTTGTCTCTTGGGTATTTCAGTCTCCCACCGTTTACGGGTTCTGCTTTATAATATAAATATAGTTCTCTGCTTTCTTTTGTCACAGCAGCCGAAGCAGTCTGGGGCAGTCCTGTTCCTTTAGCCCTATATACAGCACATACATATGATTATGGTGTCAGGTCTTTGCCAGCACACTGATCTGAGGAAGGGAGGATTAAACCCTCTCCCAGACCCCAGCCAGGGTTTGCCTGGGGGGTGGAGACAGTTCCTCTCAGGCTGTTGCCCACCCATACCCCACACCCCAGTCAAGCAGAGAGCAGGGGGCATGACTGAGTGGCAGAAGGGGAAATTAAAGCCCCCCCCCAGACCCTAGACCCCCACCAGAACTTGCCTAGTGAGGGCAGTCCCTCTCAAGGATTGCCTGCCCAAACCCCATGCCCTGCTCGAGTGGAGAGCAGGGTGTGTGGCCAGCACACTGGGATGAGAAAGTAGGGATTAAAGCCCCTCACAGACCCCAGCTGAGGCTTGCCCCACACCCTGTTTCATGCCCTTGCCCCCTCCACTTCAGTGGGGATAAGTCTGGCAGAAGCAACCCCCCACCCTGGGAAACCCCAGCTATGTTTCCCACCCCCAGCCTCTTGTCAGCCAGCTGTCCCTGCTCCAGCTAGAGAGCAGAGGGGCAGGCCGAGCCCTGCTCGCTGGAGCAGACAGCACAGTACAGCCTATGGCTGCAAAGCATCCAGGTATGTTGGCAGACTCTCATTGAACTTGAACCATTAAGGGCTCTGGGACCGAAGTTTCATAAGCTGGTTTGACCTAAGTTAAGTCTGATACTACATTCAGCCAGGTTTATTTCATACCAGTTTCAGTCATTTTGAAACCAATTTAGGTGCACTGAACTTCTGTTCTGTTACAGATTTAGGCCAGTTTCTGATCACTTAAACCAGTTTATGCGTAGCTTCTGTTCGTAGCCTGGCTTATTTATAAAATACCCTTATTTACAAAATACCCAAAGTTTGAACAAAATATATTAATCTTCATCCTGTATTGCTAAATCTAATTTCATAACCACTGAACTACAACAAAACTATGAATGAACAAGATAAGATCTGGTGGCTGCCTTGGCATGATGAGTGTATGAACATTCTGGAAGGTGTGGTTTGATTTAAAGAAACCATAACTGCTCAAAAAACAAATGTGTTGAAATTGGATACCTAGGAGTGGTATGCTTGATCAATTTAATCTCTGTGGTTGTCTAATCTGAATCACAAAGAATTTAAACTACTTGTGGTCAGCATTCGTTCATCTGCCCTTTTCATGAATATATACTGTCTAAGACTGAGCAAACAGGGACAGCCCACATACTGAAATAGCAATGACATTTACTCCTATAAAACAAATTTAATGAACATTTACAGAACATTTTTTTTAAAAGGGACAAAGTTATAATCAGGAAGTCATTTGGTTGTACATTTTGTGCATGTCGACTATATGGAAAGCTATTCAACACTTTTATAAATCTAAATATATATCCAGAGCAGTCATGCCTGGATGAAATCAGTGCATAGGTCAAGGGTCCAGTCATTTCACAATGAAGGCAAAAAGTATATACTCAACAGCAGCAGTGTACCTGTCCACCAGTCAAAGTACTGGTATGAATGAGAATCCTGAATCCACAGGGCATGCAAAAGGCCATAGCCAGGGCACAGGCAACCTTAGTTTTAGCATTAACTGACTCCTGACTGTGTCAGTTCAGTGCTTTTGTACCACTGGCATTATGGCACAATTGTGTGTTCAATGGTACTTAAAATGTTCTGTAATATTCTACTTGTGTGAAAGAGATTCTTGTATTCTTATGTGAGGGGGGAAAGTGCATTATGATGTCACAAAAGACTATTCTAATGCATGTGCACAAGGGGATATGCAGGTAGTATATCCTAGCTTTTGAGTACTTGACTTTGCACTATTAATCTAATAGAAAAAACTACTTTAACACCTATACTATATAATACTAAATACTATATAAAATACTGGGATAATTTTCCTCTTTGAACTTATCTACCATCTGGATTGAATCAAATAGGTATGTATTTTCTTCAAAGCTAAGATCAATTTCAACTCCATGTCCCTGCCACCTTTCTTTACGTAAACTTTGTTTTAGCTCCTCACATAATCTGTGAGTTTATCACAGATGGGAAATGATGGGAAATCACACATGTCAAAGTGGAAAAAAAAACAAGCTAGTTACAATGGTTGATATGATTGCAAGAGGGAGAAAAACAAATAATGAATTCACTACTATCATTACCTCTTGAGGTCTTGTTACTGTTAATTGTGGGTGGCTCCTGGAGCTCTTACCCCTGGATTGTCCACATATTAACACCTTTAAGTATCTTAAGGCACAATGTGAAATCTGGGATAGTAAGCCCCCACCCCCAACTGCTGCAGGCAGAGATGGGGATAGGACAGTGTGCTGTAGCTTTAGTATTACTATTTAGGCAGCTAAGGGAGTCAAGAGCTCATTAATAACCCATTGTTTCTTTACTTCACAGATGTTAACAATCATCTCCCCCTTTTAATGGTCATTCCATTAATCAAGCTAACCTATTTTAGGACAGTTTTGCTATTTGCTAAGGCATGGGCAATGCATAGGGGAAAGACGGGGGGGGCACATGCCCCCCCCGAAAATTGACCCTCACTGGCTGGGGCATGGGGAATGCCAGCCAGTGACCCCCCTGAGAAGTGCTGGCAGCTCTTTTGGTTTCTTCCAGGGTCAGCAATAGGCAGCTGCCCTCCTCCTCCCCCCCCCAACCCAGTTGGTGATCAGCCACTGATGCCACCTCAGAGCCTGGAGGCATCAGTTGCCCGTGTGCTAAAGCTTCATATTTCACAGCTTGCGCAGCTCTGCCTCCCTGCCCCACACCTGGGACATTCTTTAATTTTCACCAGTCAGCAGGGACTAAGCTCTGAAATCCAGAACTGTCCCAGCCTGGACATAAGGGCTAGGGACAGAAATTACACACAAACTAGTTTAAGCAATCAGAAACCAGTTTAAACCTATAAGAGAACAGAAATTCAGTTCACATAAACTGTTTTCAAAATGGTTGCCACTGGTTTAAGATAAATCTGGTTGAATGTAGTATCAGATTGTGCTGATTTAAGTCAAACCAGTTTATGGAACTTCTGCCCCAGATTCCTTCCTGGTTTAAGTTAACTCATAGTCCCCCAGCATCCCAGCTTTGCGGCCCTAGGCTGTGCTGGGCTGGGCTGTCTGCTCCAGAGAGCAGGGTTAGTCCCACCCTTCTCCTCCATAGCCAAAGGGAAGCCATCACTGCTTCAACTGATTGCAATGGCAGGGTGGGGGTAAGAAACCCTGCTCTGTGGTGCTGCACTCACTGCTGGAACAGTAGAAGCGGGCAGAGGGAGAGTATGGCCAGACACTGGTAGCCCGAAGGAAAATAGGGGTTAATCCCTCCTCCTTCCCATCTCCCACAGGCATGGGACCCTAGCTTGGGTCTGCCTGGATTTTCCCTGTGCTTGCTACTTGAGCAGCAAGAGTGAGAGCATGGCCAAACCCTAGCCCTGGGCCTGATGTGAAGCAGGGAGGGTGGGGGGAATCGCAGGGAAGCAGGGTTGATAGGGACCTCCAGAGGTCCTCTAGTATCTAGTCCAGCCCCTGCCTGAGCCCTGGCCAGAACATCCCATTCAGGTTTTGCTTACGGCACCCACAACTGAGAACATCTACCAGGGGACTCTGCACTGCTGAGGGAAAAAGCCACAAAGGGCTTCCTGTGGCCAGATTTCCCCCATCCCTTCCCCACAGCTTGCTGGTTCAATTTATCCAGATTAGACTAACCTACAAAGATTGAATCAACTCAGGTTCAGGCTTTTTGAATATCTGTACTTAGCCATGGTCACCCTAAGCTGATATATACGTGTGCAGCTCAGAGTGTAACTTGGAACAAGGCCCTTAGAATTACATGTACCGCAATTCATAACAACAGAGCCCTTGCAAACAACATTGACTTTCAAGTTAAATCTGTTTAAAATAATGTAGACTGAGGTTGAATAACAAAAATTATAGTGTTTTCAAATGGGGAATATCACATTTAAAATCAAACAAACATTACTTGTTACTTTTTTTTAGCACTAGTTACTTTTTTTAGCATTATCTAACAGATGAATGAATTAAAGAATCAAAATTATGGCTCAGATTTAGCCCTCAGATCCTATTCTGTTTAGATTCTGAAACAAATATCATCTTTGTCTTTCAATTCATTTACTTTAATAGAAGAGACATGCCCTGATACCCTATGATAGTCCTTTGTGTCTTACTACAGGCAAATTATGAGTTTAAGAAAGTATACCTGGAAAAGTAATGATGAGTATGATGACTCAGCTCTCCAAAGCTGGTTACTGAAAATTATATTTTTTCCTCCAAGGGTTTGAACTGCAGTATTCAGTTTAAATTAAGAGCTTGAAATTTGATTGGTTACAACTCATGGTGTTTCACTTCCTAAATTGGCTAAGTGTGATACACAATGAAGAATGAGACTCAAAAAGCAAGCAGGGGAAAAAAAGTTGGAGGTCTGGGTGGAAAGAGGCTGAGGCTGGCTTGGCTAGTCAGGTCACTGTGAGAAGGGATTGAGGCACTGTTGGAGCGGGGAGGGCACCCCCGTGCTCTCCCCAAGTCCCAGCAGGAGCAAGTAGGGGGAAAAAGGTTTGGAGTCTGGGTGGAAAGAGACTGAGGCTGATGAGGACAGCCAGAAGCAAGGTGCATGCAAAAAAGTGGAACATGTTTTTTTGGAAATCTCATTTTTCATTAATCTAATACAAGCAATAAAATAATCAGTAAAAATTTGCAAGATTAGCACCTGGAGTCTAGAAAAATCAGTGCAGGAGAAATTAGATGAACTTCCATGGAATCCCATGGATTTACAAGTGAACCCAAGTGGCACCTGCTGGTACAATAGTTGCAAAGCAGAGAAAATCACATTTTTGGGCATAAGTCAGATCCACGTTACAAATTTAAAATGATAAAAATAACCCTCATGGAAGAAATTCAGGAGCTAAAAATAAAATAAGTTGGAGATGTTTACCATGAGAAAAAAAATCTAAAACAATAAAGTCAGCTGACAGCATGATACCCAAACACTATTTAGCTAGTTTAATGGTGATTTTTGTCATGTGGACACAGGAAAAGTGGAACGTGGAAACAGGAGACGTGTCACATGGACAAGCGTGCTGAGCCTTTGAATTCCTGAGGGGGCAGCAGCTGAGCAGTAGATTAGGTGGTCTTGTGTGAGCCACACAGTACTGGGACCATAAAGTCAACCATACCTGCATTTTTCTTAAACATTTCACAACCAAATTATGCAATTAACACAATTTATGTTCAGATTTTGCTAAATGTGTTCTGGTATATGAAAATTGTACATCACTGATTTCTAAAGTAATGAAATCTAAAGTATCTGTGAAAATCTCCACCTCCAAATATTTCTCCAGCACCATTAGTTAGGAGGAAGGCATCAGTTTTTGTCCAATAAATAAAGTTGTGTGCCCTTACATTTCCTGTAGGTAAGAGATGTTCATCCAGCAGAGCAAAGTGCCTAGGATTCTTAGCTGACTTTTGATTAGTTCAACAGAAATGTTTTAATGTTGTTGTTGTTGTTGTTGTTTGGGTTTGGGTTTTGGGTCGTTGGGTTTTTGCTTGTTTTTTGCTTTGTCTACTATGCGACTATTTCTTCCTTGTTTTGTCTTGTGACTGAAATTAGAATATAGTATTTTTATCTACACAAAGTTATGGAGTAAAAGTTGAAATTTTCTTCCAATTAAAATCTAACAGCTGCTTAAAACATGAGATATCAGTTCGTGTAAAATAGGTTGTCAATAGTCTGCTTCCCAAACAGCACATAGCCACCCAGAAGGTTAACACTATATGTGCATTTGAATACTTTACAGGTAAAGAGACCCTTTAGCAAGGCTCAAACAGTACTGTACCATTTTGCTCAAAATTTAATCCAACAGTAGCAAGCACAGACATTTCAAAAAGCATAACTGTGTTTAAATATGAAGACCATCTGCTGATAAAAGACTGCTTTCCTGATCTCACGAGTATTGCTCTATAGTAAATTAAAATATAGCACCATAGTTTCTATACTTCAATTCCTATTTTTGGCTTAGGCTTCAGACTAAATTGTTCCAAGTTCTGTCAAGTGGTTTTGAAATGTGACTCAGAATATTATGACTGAATGTTTTCCAAAATTCATTTTTCTAAAAGATTTCTGACCAGGTGTGAATGAAAGACAAATATAATAAGAAATATGACATAAATTAGTACTTTCTGGATGAAATTCACAAATGACATTTTAGTTTCAGTGGATTCTAAAGTATGTTAGACTATTCAGTGTCAAATATTTGTGATTTTTATTGTTTTTATCCAATGGCATAATACAACACAGGTAACAGAGATTTAGTAATTTGAGTTTTTAAAAAACACTGAAGGCTGTTGAACTACCCTGAATCTAAGGACAATCACTGATGTCAGATGTCAATGGAAATTCCATGCTGAGATTGGGGTTAGTATATACTATAGGGCCATTAAAAATATTTAGGGCTCATTCTGCTAACAACAGTTCTCTTTGTTGGAGGCTCTACAATGATATCATTGACCTTGACACCATTATAAGCTGCACCTTTGGCACATAACATAAAGTTCAACTCAGTCAATTATATCCCAGCAGAACCTTCAATAGCAGAGGATGTTGCACAAAGAGTTTGTCCTAATGATTTTCTGATAAATATTTAAAAAGAAAAGATAGAGAAATTCTCATGAACAATTAAGATGAGCATGCATAACTGATCAGAGATACTCAACACATTAGAATTTAGTTTTGCTTTCCAATTACAAGATAAAACTGGTGGTTTCTCCCCGACATTTAATGGTCGAGGAAATTTTTGTACTTTCCAGATTTCTAATGCATCTTTATAAAGTGCTTTTTTCTCATTAATCTCTTAAGTATGGAGGTTCAACCAACTTTATGAAGCCTATAACTGAAATAACCTTTTTTAGAGTATTGAAGCTATCTGAGAACAGGGTGATAAGGAAAGTAACTAAGATCTCAGGGATATTTTTTGAAATCCAGATGCTTAAAATAATACCGCAATAGATTCTTCATATAATCTCTCAATAAATACAAATGAACAACTGAGTGAATCAGAAAAAACAGCATCAGCCATGAGAAGACAGAAGGATTTTGAGAGATGTGTTAAAACGTGCAGAGACATTATGTCATTGTCTCCACACAGAGAAGCTAATTCTTCTTTGTTGAGGTTATGGAGCAGGGGAGTGGGAAGGAGATGAACGGTGCTCTTTTCTTTCTGAAAGTGACCTTGCTACCAAAAATTCATGCCTTTGTCACCTGGAAATGGAGATTGAATTCCTGCAATGTTCTCCAAGCAAAACTAGACTTTAAATATAATCAGAAAATTAAGTTGGTGTATGATGCAACAACCCAGTTGTTAAACCGTGTGTCAGCACATGTTTCCAGTGCTCTGGTATTTTTAGTGGTTTTTCACGGGTCTCTGGATGAAACTTAACCTGTGTTACCTTTGATCTTTCATGTCTTGCAGCCCATCTGCTTGACCAAGTGCCTGTGCTACATTGCTGCCGTTCTAGCCTCAGAGCTTGATTCTCTTGTATCATTCATTGGGGTGTGAGTAGTTTTGAAAAATACGTTGACCCAGAATGTACAGCTGTGCTATGTGAACACCTGTAATGGCCTCATTCACAGTGGTTCATGTGAACCTTTTGTTCTGTTTTACCTTTTTGTATTGGACCCCTTGAATGGAATTTAGCTGAGTATTTATGTCTGAATTTCACTGACTTTCTCTTGCCACATATAAAGTATAAATGATCCAAAGGCTCACTTGAACTTCAGCCAAAGTTCATAAAACCTGGCCCAAGTTTCAAGATAACTTTAGCAAGTTAGGAACTCTGTCCTGAGTTTGGCTTCATGGTGCTGCAATGTTCAGTAACCAGTGTTATAAACTATCAAGCTACACATATATGCACAATGTATGCGCGTGTTTCCATTGTCTGCCCTCTTCCATTCCTTTCCATTCATTTGCTTAAACTTATCTTATTTAAACTGGAAGCCTTTCATATCTGGGGTGCTCTTTCACTTTGCATTTGTACACTCATATCAGTTAGAGCTCTGTCTACATGCTAATGTACCCTGAATAATTTGTGTTCTGTTTTTTAAACTATGCATACATGCAAAATAGCATTTTTTCATGCTAAAAAGCATTATTAAAAAATAATCAGGTACACGATAGTAATAATTTGGCTTGTATTAGTCCAGAAAAGTACTTGAAAGTTCTGGGATTTTTATACTTACATACCATAGACATAACTTAGGTTTTCATGTTGTAGGACCTGAACTGTAAACCTTCCGTGGTCAAAATTTCCACAAGAATTCTATGTATAGAGGGTTTTACTTAATTCTGAATATAAAGTATATTCTTCTCAGCTAAGAGTTTCATGTGAGTTTTCAGTTCTACATATTTTTTTTTATGCCATGATACAGCTTTCTGGGGGCCGAAGAAGGGGGGGTGGCAAATTATTAGTAAAATACATCCCTGGGGTTTGTTTGTATGGCTTTTTTGTTTTGTTTGGAGATTCTTTAAAGCTTTAGGATTTAAGGCTTGTAATTAGAGGGAGAAGATGATATTTGGATTATTTATGCAGTGCTCTTTAAAAAGTTAAATAAAAAAAAATAGCAGACAGCTTGTTCGTATCCAGATACATAGGCAAGATTAATTCTTACTATACCAGCACTGGAGCTTGATTAAAATGTCTTAATTAAACTGGTCTGTAATGAAAGAAAAACTGGTGTGTGTGCATGTCTGTGTTTCAGAATATTATGGTTTATTATGAATCCAAAACTTTTCCAAGCACCACTGCAAAAGGAAGTAATGTTGCATTGGTTGGGAAGATAATCCAATTTAGATAAATAACAGAGTGACTGCATCTACATGTGCCATTAAGGTGACATGATAAACTCCAGTGTAGTTTGCACTGGAATTAACTGCTCCCAGGCTCAGCGTTTATACGTGTGCCTGGGACCAGAGCAGTTTGAACCAGGGTGGAGCAGCCCCGAGGTGGTAGCAGGCTTGGTGGGTGAGCCCTGGGTTCTGGGTCTCATTGTCTGGTGGCAGAGGGGCTGGAGGATGAGAGTGGCCAAATAGCAGAGTGATGTGGCTAAGCAGCAGGCAGAGGTGTGTGGGTTGACTGGGTCAGTGTTTACACGTGCATTTAAGCACAGCTATTTTCACTGCCGTAAGATAGTACTGTATTGACTTCTAACGTGGCCTTCCTATAAGAGGGAGGCATACCTTTCATCATAAGTGGCAAAAACTAGTTTGCTGTGGTCTAATAGTGCCACACATGTACACTTATGATGCTTTACATTGGAGCAAATTAGTCTACTGCGCAATAAAGCACATGTGTAGATGCACCCAGTGACTACCTGCAGGCAATGCTGATGGTATGCCTTCCTCTTATAGGAAGGAAGGTAAAAGCCACATTAGAAGTCAATACTATAATTATATTTAATAAAGCAAACAGTGTTTCCTTCTTGTGAGACAGAGAAAATCCCTTTCAGGTTTCCTTCAATAGTTATTGTAAATCCAGGCAAAATTGTCTGTGTACACGCATGTGTGAACATGTGTGCACTAGAGAGGGATGTTGATTGTATATATAAAGTGTGTTTAAATTGAATAGGGTAGCCTCTAAATTATATTATAGGCTAATATATTTTAAGAGTCTTAATTCGTCAAAGATTTACGTGCCATGCTTAACTGTAAACATGTGAATAGTCCCATGCACATAGACCTCTGCAGGATCAACTCATTAGTATCTTCTGTGTATGTGTATACATATAAAATTGCAACCATACTGCTGCTTGGAACCACTTATAAATAAAAGATTCATGAAAACAATTTTGAAAACCTGCTGCGTTTTCATGACATTAATGCATCTTTGAAATTATTCTCCTTGGTGAGGATGAGTTTTTATTTGCAAATGGCTGAAAAGTAATGAAAACTGTAGCTGTAACTAACCTCTTTTCTAGCATGATTAATGAAAAGATCTCAACCATGAATATAATCTGATAAAATCTAAGCACTATCTATCTATATATCTATATATCTATATCTATATCTATATATATATATATTAAAAAGTTAAAGAAGGCACATTACTCTCTTGTAGAAAATAGGCTCAGAAATAAGAGTGTTACTCATAAAATACAAAAATCTGTTCTTTTACAAGTTCTTCCTTATTTCTTTGACTTCTTTCCCTGTGGTATGAGGCATTCTGTGAATTGTGTATATGGTTTTGCATTTCATGGAGAATAGACACGAATATGGTATATATCAGGTAGACAGATGCATGTGAAGCGCACCATAATGAATTCATCAGATGATTTGTTTTATATATAAATATAAAAGAGATTACATTGATTGCTTCTGTGAAGCATGTGTTTGAATGTTTATACCTTCGTTCTCTCTTTTTGTCCTCAAAACTTTGTAAACAGCTCCATCTTCAGGCATCAGTCGCTATACCAAAGAAGTATCAGATGGAAAAATGTTCCTGGCAAATTTTACAATGCCAAGTCATTCTTATAATATAAACCATTTTTTGTTGTCATATTTAATCATTTTCTATTTGTGTTAAGTAAAACAAATTCTAGTTAAATTATGATTAATAACACATCAATAATTTAGAGTTAAATGCAATGCAAGGATGCTTGACTCCAAAAGAAGCTTTGTAAAGCCAAGTGATTCTGAATTAACCTTAGAAATTCAAACGTGTTAAGGTAAGAAAATGCATAGCAAGTGCACTCAGGCAACATAGTCTGTATCCTTTAGTGTTACTATGGAATAAACAGACAACAATTCCTGGTGTTTGTGACCCCAAATTAAATTTAAATGCTTTTTTTTTCTTTAACCCTTTCTTTCTGACATAGTGTTGCTATATGGTAATGCTAAGGTTGTGCAGGGTCCCCTTCAGTTCAATCTCGACTCTGAATTTCCTGGTTTTCCAGTGGGTGTCTGGCTTGATTACAACATTCATGCAATGTATTCGGTCATAAAGTACCAATTTTATGTGCTCGTGACTTCAGCTGGGAAACAAACTAGCCTTGTTCCAAAAATGTTTTGATTTCATTCACAAACTCTAAGTGACAAATGGAGAGAGGATGTTGTCTTGTGATATTCATGATCATTTGGGAATGTGAAACATTAATTCCCTCTCATTTCTAGGGCCAGATTCACTGCTACGATCTACTCACATTACCCCAATCTGTAGCAGTGCAAAGCTGCCAGAATATATTGGCAAGCCCCTCGGCAGTTCACAGAGTCTCTCCACATGCTCTTTTATACATACACCGACACACACAGAGGCCACAAGCAGAGACGGGGGCCCATTGTGCCAAGCCAGTAGAGTTATTCATGTTTAAAGCTAATTATGAGTACATATTTGCAGGTTTGGGGTCCAGGTCAGCCTATCACCTTCAATAGAAGCAACATGAGTGGAGATAATTTGAGGCTTGGTCTCTCAGCACACTTTCTCCTCCTAAATGAAGCCTGAAGGTGAAATCCTTACCCCCAGCGAAGTTAATGACAAAAGTTCGATTAGCTTCAGCTGAATCAGAATTTCACCCTGAGGGTTCACATTAGTAAGGGACTGTGGGAGGGACTGTGGGATTTGGCTATCACTAAGGTGTTGTAGATAGTTCATCCTATAAAAAGGAAATTAACTGGTGATATTAGAGCTCCAGCATTTTACTGAATGGACCTCTGGCGTGAAATACCAGACAATGCAATCTATGGCTGCATCCACGTGTGGGTGTATGTTTGGTTCCCTGGGGACAACTACCAGGGGAACATTTTGTGCCACGTCTATATGTTCCCAGGGAGCACCTGTCCTGCGCACCCTCTGGCATGTAGCAAGTTACCCCGGGTGGGACAGGGAAGGCTGGGGCCAGCACAGGGCTGGCCCCAGCAGCCTTTGCTGGGGCCCTGGGGACATCCCAGAGGAGCAGCAGTGGAGATTCTGCTGCTTGGAACCTGGCCAGAAGCTGGAGCATGGCTCTGGCCAGCATAGGCGTCTGGCAAGGGGTGCACAGAGGGGGGCACATGTCCTCCCTGACAGGGCTGTCCCCACCACCAATGCCACCAGCAGTGTCTGCAGGTTCTTGCCAACTCTGTCCATGCCACCGATGCTGCCAGCAGCATCTGTGGCTGCTCATCAGCACCATCCCTGCTGCCAATGCCAACGCTGGCATCTGTAGGTGCCCCCCCCAGACTCAGGAGGCACCAGTCGCCCATGCCGGCCAGCCCAGCTCCAGCTCCAGTTTTGAGTGGCACACGCTGCCCCCATGTGTGCCGCTCCACTTTTTTTTTTTCCATGGGTTTTTTTGATCCCTGGATATCCGTCAGCCCCCCCACATGCTGCTCCTTTGCAGAATGTAAAACACCTGAACTTGCAGTATGTGGCATCGCAGACGTGTCTGCAGCACCACATACCACACAGCCATGCTCATCTGGATGTGGCCTATAAGGTTAAACTCCCTCTGCATCAGAACAGGGCTGAAACAACCATTCTGTCAATATACAGACTTCCAAATACTGGAATCAATCCATTTATGAAATCCATGCATGGCAAAAAAAAGGAGAAGGATAAAAAAAATAGGAGTTGAGGCTTGTGTGGTATGTGTGAGAGAAAATACTTATTTCTAGAAGTTGTGGAAAATGTGAGTTTCCTTCTCAGAGAGTGTGTTTCCAGAACGCATGCCAGCAATATGGCCTTTTGAATGGCCATGCTGTGATAAGCATGAAGGGCATGACTTTATAAGCTGGCAGCAGTATAAATAAGGTGTTGATTGGAAACCTACCAACAGCTAAGCTCCTAAAATCCATGGTGTTCTGCAATCAGGATAACGAGAGGGTACATTTCCAAAGATCCAATATTTCTTTCTTTTTTCCCTCTCCTTCAGATTCAGGATTCACTCTTCCTCATTGTTTTTTGTTTAGGTTTTTTTTCCAAGATCGATTTTTCTCTCTCGGGACGCTTTTTAAAAATGCAACTCCCTTTTAAAATTGCAACCCTCTTCTTGTTCCTGATAAATACCTAATACATTTTATTGAATTGATTACTTTTTCACCCTGTTACTGAAGGAAAAAAGACCAGACATGTAAAAACAAACCCAAGGTTTAAATGCAAGAAGTAAATTTAGCCCACAGGAAGCTAGTGGTTTATCCATCTTAGTGTACTGTACAGTGTTTACAGATAGTTCTACTCATCCCAGGAGTCCCCAAAACACTGGATATGTATCATGTTGCTTTACAAATAGATTGTAATGCATATTATTTGTACATAAATTGACCACTACCTTTCCGAGAGCCTTTGATTTCAGATCCCAGTAACTTAACATATACTGGTTAAAAAAATGACTTTATAATGAGTAATAAATCCAGGGACTCTGAGAGATGATTTAGTATGTTGGGATATCTATGACTCCCCTTGACTTCATTGTGGCAGGTCAAGGATGTGGACATCTTCTAGCACATATTACCACACTAAAATATGTTACTCAAGAAATCTTTTTTTGTTTAATTACTTTGTCATTTGTCTGTATGGGTTAATCCTGTCCAGAATACAAAGTATCCCATAACTCACTTGTTTTAAAAATAAGATTATTAGCTGCAGCAGTACTTTAAGATTTGGCACCCTTGTATGCATAATCAATAATAGATCTGTTTAAAATTAGAAGGACATTGCAGTAGGTTTAACTGAATCCTTTATTAATTTATTATCATTTATAGAGCTTTCTATTGTACTCATCACCATAGTAACTTAGTGCCTCATGCACATTAATTTATCCTTGTAATGCTGCTGCGAGGTTAAGAAACTATTACTGTTCCCATTTTACAGATTAAGGACAGAACTAAGGCACAGAAAGGTGAAGAGGCTACTCGTTTTAAAATGTATTTGAGTTCAAGTGGACTATGGCTACCAAAGACTTTGTACCAGGTCCTCAAAAGAATTTAAGTGCTTAATTCTCAAATTAAAAGAACTTAAGTGCTTAATTCCTTTTGGAGAACCTGGTTCATAAACACTGAAGCTCTGACTTCAGTAGGATTACTCCCACATTTAAATTTAAACATCAATTTTAAAATTTTTTTATAGGTTGGAGGCAATTTGTTGAAGGTTGAACTTCAATTTATGCATTTTAGGCCATGCGCATTAAATCTAGTACCTTTGACCACTTTTACACAGGCGGCTCAGAGAGCCACTCTAATTAAAGGACCACTGCATCTCCTGTGTCAGCATCCTTACACTTAAAAATGGTGGCAGGGGTGCTTGAACTAAAGCTTAGTGAACAAGCTTCAGTTCAAGCACCCCCACTGCCATTTTTAAGCACGGGGATGCTGATACACAAGATGCAGGAGGTTGCTACAGTGTGGCGGTTGCTGTGCTCCAGCAGACATGCTGGAATTCCAGCACATCAGAGCAGACTCCACTCTTCTGTATAGGCATCCTTCATTGTGAGGTACTAGAAAAATCTGTTAGCTTATTTTAATGTGCATTAGCTAAAGAGCACAATTTTGTGACATTTGAACGCGCACATTAAAATAGGCTAATGTACATTAGAATGCAGGTGTAGATGCACCCTGAATGCCTTTCAGAAGAAAGGCTAAGATAATGTGCCCAAAACTAGCAGAACTAACATTTGAACCCACATGGACAGATCTAGGATTTTGAAAAGAGTGGTGCACATGATCTGGTGCATCATCCCATACAACACAACACATTTTTCTCCAATTAAAAAGAAATGAGACACTGAGATGCTTTATCATAAAAAAATTAGGGTTGGAAGGGACCTCAGGAGGTCATCCAGTGCAAACCCCTGCTCAAAGCAGGATCATCCTAGCCAAAGCTTTGTCTAAGCAGATCTTGAAAACCTCCAAAGATGGAGAGTCCACAACCTCTCTGGGTACCCTATTCCAGTGTTTTACTACCCTCCTAGTGAGAAAATCTTTCCTAATATCTAACCTAAACTTCCTTTGCTGCAACTTGAGACCATTGGCCCTTCCTTGTTCTGTCATCTGCCACCAATGAAAATAGTCTAATTCCATCCTCTTTTGAACCCCCTTTAGGTAGCTGAAGGCTGCTATTAAATCCCACCTCAGTCTTCTCTTCTCTAGACTAAATAAACCCAGTTCCCTCAGCCTCTTCTCATAAGTCATGTACCCCAGCCCCCAATCCATTTTTTTTTGCCCTCCACTGGACTGTTCAATTTGTCCACAGACTTTCTGTAATGGGGGGCACAAAACTGAAGACAGTCCTGCAGATGTGACCTCACCAGTTCTGAATAAAGGAGAATAATCACTTCCCTTAATCTACTGGCAACACACTTACTAATCTAGCCCAGTATGCCAGTAACCTTCTTAGTAACAAAGGCATATGTCTGGCTCATATTCAGCTTATTGTCCACTGTAACCTCCAGGTCCTTTTCTGCAGAGCTGCTGCCCAGCCAGGCAGCCCCCAGGCTGTACTGGTGCATGGGATTGTTCCATCCTAAGTGCAGGACTTTGCATTCGTCCTACTTGAACCTCATGAGATTCCTTTTGGCCCAATCCTCCAATTTGTTTAGCTCACTCTGAGTCCTAGCTCTACTCTCCAGTGTATCTACTAATTCCCATAGTTTGGCATCCTCTACAAACTTGCTGAGGGTGCACTGTATACCATCTTCCAGGTCATTGATGAAGACATTGAACAAAACCGGCCCCAGAATTGACCCCTTGGGCACTCCACTTGATACCAGCTGCTAACTAGACGTTGAGCCATTGATTATTATTCTCTGAGCCTGATGGTCCAGCCAATTTTCTATCAACCTTGGAGCCCATTCATCCAGCCCATACTTCCCTTAGCTTGCCTGCAAAAATATTGTGGGAGACTATATCAAAAGCCTTTCTAAAATCAACATCCACAGAGCCAATCACCTCATCAAAGAAGGCAGTCAGGTTGGTTAGGCATGACGTGCCCCTAGTGTATCCATGCTGACTGTTCCTAATCTCCTTTTTCTCCTCCAAGTGCTTAGAAATAGATTCTTTGAATTAATTTTTCTAGGGACTGAGGTGAAGGTGACTGGTCTGTAGTTCCCTGGATTCTCCTTTTTCCCTTTCTTAAATATGGGCACTATTTTTGCCCTTTTCCCAATCATCTGGGACCTCTTCTGATCACCATGAGTTTTCAAAAATGATGGCCAGTGACTCTGCAATCACATCAGCCAAGTCCCTCAGCACCCTCGGGTGCATCCCATACAGCCCCATGGACTTCTACACATCCAGCTTTTCTAAGTAGTTCCTAACCTGTTCTTTCACCATGTTTACTAGCATGCTAGGAACTGAGGGCTATATTATTCCTCTTAAAATCAAAGCAAAAACAAACAACTTCATTGGAATATGTATTAATTTGCTATTATGAATAAAAATACAACAAACTAGGCAAAAATAATAAAAGATGCTGTTTTGTTAGTCCTGTAGTTGTTAGAGTTAAATGTATACCTCTTTGTTTTAGATTCATAAAACAAAATCTACTTTTCTTGAGCATCTTGGCAATCCACCCAATGCTTCCCTGAAAGTTTTTTCTACCTGAGTTAATTTTTCTAGCTAGAGTTAGAAACAGTCTATAATGCTCTTGAACAGAAGCTACATTACCCAGAGCAGCTAACAGATAGCAGAATTGCCAAAGAAAGGCTAGCTTAATGATTGGAACATCAAGACCGTTTAAAAGGAAAAAGAGTTGTTAAAACCTATGGAATTAAGTGTTTAGAAGGTATCAAGTAGGTTATGAGCCATGGCATCAACTAAGTGTCTCAGTGCTGCATAAATAGAAATACTGCCGCCACTGCCAAGCAGTTGGTTTTAAACTTTGGGTGGACCAATAAGCAAAGGGAGGTGCAACTGCACCACCACATCCACCCTGGGAACCCACATGTGCCAGGTACACAGCCAGCTGTACACAACAAATGTTTATAGCTGAACATGTCAAAACCATTCAAAAGTCTGTGTCTTATCCACAGGACTCTTCTCATCTTCTGTCACAGGCAAGCTCAGCTACAGTGAGAACCTAGAGTATCTGACTTCTGCCTTTTCCTCTAAGATGTTTTAGAAACATAAGCATACAGACTAAGTACAGAGAGTCAAAAAGCCCAAGGCTGAATTAATTCAGTCTTTGCAGATTTCTGTAAACTGCTTAGATTAAACTAATAAAAAAGTGAACTGATGTTTGCTTTTCAAACCGGAAAGGCAGCCAGATCCCTGCAGTGACCCATATCGGGAGCCAGGGGCACTACAACATGCCTCCCAGCCTGCTGTCCAGTGCAACGAGCCAGGAGATGGGTGATTTCCCCAGCCATACCCCCTCTTCAGCCTCCAATCAGCTGAGGAGATGATGTGGGGGACTTCCCCCTCCCACTGGACCCCCCAGCCGGGGTCTTCCCAGTGCTGGGTGAGGAGGGAAGCCCCCGGTAAGGTGTTTCTCACTCTCTCCCTGTGCCCAGAGCTGGTTCCCCTATCTATGCCCCTCCTCAGCCTGTGCCGGCTGAGGAGGGAGTCTGGGGGGAAACCCCACTTTGCCCTGCAACAGACCTCCACCCAGGGTCTTCCCCACACAGGGGGGAGTGGGGAGGAGAGCAGCCCCCACTGGGAGCCCCTCTGGGAGCTAGGTCAATTACCCTGGCCAAGGAGGGGTAAGGGTCAGGCCAGAGGAATCCACCCAGGTCTTGGTTGCTGGAGATGGAAACGTCCCTGCTGGCAGCTTGGGGCAGGGTCAGCCCTACTCTGTTGCAGCACAGAGCATAGGCCAGGGCTGCACAGCATCCTGGGGTGCTGGAGGACTGTGAGTTAAGTTGAATCGGGAATGGGTCTGGGACACAAGTTCCATAAACTAGTTTGACCTAAATTAGTTAAGTCTGATACTGCATTCAACCAGGCTTATCTTAAACCAGTTTCAGCCATTTTGAAACTGGTTTATGTGCACAAAAAAAAAAAAACTGAAAATCAGTAAGTAATATAATACATGGCCTGGTTTTTTATTATTTAAGCATGGGGGGTGTTATTTCCTGTCCCAAAACAAAGGAGGAACTGATAGAAATGTCTGCTATGGAGGAATGAATTAAATCAACAAATTACCTTTTATGACTTATTCAGTCACTCATGAAAAATATAATTAATAATCTATCATATTTCAATGGCAATAATATTTTATTGGCAGACACATAGCAAGTTACTATTGCTGCCAAATTATGGCTCAAATTCAAACAGTTATCGTTAAGTCTGAACTTGGAAATACACACATGAATAATTCACTGTAAATAGTTGTGTGAACAGTTAGGCATATGCATATATGTTTGCAGGATTGGGGCCTTGTTCAATTACACACTGAAATATAATGCAGTTCTTGGGGGCAGGAAATAAAGCCAGGCTTCTAAAAATACATTAAATTTATCCAGGAAGTCCCCTACTAAGTTGGAAGGAATATTCGTTTTTATTATTTCGATGTAGCCTTACAGAGGAGCTGTGTGTAAAACAGAATAAAAAAGACTGCATTGATCAACACTTGTACTGTAATTTATCTTCACTCACTTCTATTGTTTTAGTTACTAAAAACAGATAAGTGAAAAATATTTCAAAATGATTTTGATAGCTTTTTTAACTCGAATGGAAAGTGAATCCATTTCTGCAAAATAGAAGTAATTTGTTTTACCAAATGGAATGCACAAAATGCACATTTCTGCAAAATGGAATTCAATTTGCATCACAAAATAAATGTCCTGCCTTTGACCGTATCTAGTGAGTAAAAATGCAGTTTCTAATTCTAACGCTAGATTATTTGCGTAACAACAGAAGGCTTTTAGTCAACTGAGAAAACTTGGATAATGTGTAAATTTTGGAGCTGGGGTTGAATTTAGACCATTCTAAATTGAAGGTTGGTTGAATCTGAAGCTTTGATTTCAACACATCTTTGAAATCAATTTATGTTTAAAATATTCCTAGCTTTGGTTAGCATTATAGGAGGAATTAATTTAGCCCTAGGCTTCACACACAAATAAAGTCATGTCTGTATCAGAACAACGTGCTTTAGGTAAAAGTCAGAAGTCTAAAGAAAAACTTTAAATTTGTATACAAAAAAGCCTAAACAACAGTGTTTCTTTATTCTTTACCCATCTCACAAATGATTCTTTCGTATCTATTAGGGTATGTGTGTACCCCTGCCTTACTATCAGTAATAAAGTCAAAATTGGAAACTCCCTTGGAAATTTTCTTCATGGGATTGTGCAATATGCCTTTATAAATCATTCCCTTGTGTCAGCTTCATTTTCAGCTCCGGAAAGGGGGTTTCCAACTAGACCAGTGACACATATGGTGCACTGCCAAGCAATAATGGAAATGAACCCATCAACTGATGCTTCCATTCCCATGATAATCTGTAAACCCATCTGCACAGTTGCAGTAAACCTCTGCTATTGCAACATCTGCCCTTCAGTTGTATGATCAATTTAACATATTCCAAAAGATCCATAACCACCACTGTGTCTAGATGTGATCCCAATAATACCTAACAGACATGCCACAGTAGCCTCTCCAGAGGATTTAACTGGAGCCAGAATCACCATAGACACTTAAGTACACATTCCTTTGGTACATGTGTGGCTAATCTACTTTTAATTGAGCTCCATTGTTTTCATATGTTTAGTAAACAAACGTGCATAGGTGCAAAAGCTGCTGCTTGTTTACAACACAAACAGTATGCAGCTTGCAGGGAGCTTTGGACAGGCATCACTGGCAGTGGCTAGGACTGAGGGTGTTTAATGTGCAGACATATTCCTTTCTTTACACTTTTCTGGTTTGTTTGGGGTTTTTTTAACTTTTTTCCTAGACATTTCAGTCCCAGCTGGTTATTCTCTCTGATTATAGCAGCTGAGTAGAGGTGCACCCAAGAGCCTCTTTTCAAACACTGAAATTCATGTGCCAGCATTTTTTTTCCTTCCTAAATATCAGGCCTTTTGGACCGGGCTGAAGGAGGCAGATTTTTTGGCATTATGAAGACTCCTTTGTTGCCTCATTGACATATGTCTCTCTTTCCATTCTTTTTCTACTTGCCTTTGAAAGAAGAAACTGACTATAAACTCCATCACCCACATTTTCATCTACATGCAAAAAACACCACTCTGGGAACCTCTGGCCTCTAATGCTGGTGTCCTATTGTATATGGGTTTTTTTAAATGAGGAAAGAAACATCATCCATATGTATTCTGCAGCTCTATGCTGTGCTTGAGCCCTATGATGCCTCTCTGTGCCAACACCTATGCTCTCTACTTCATGACAAAGGCTACTTTGCTATAAATGCACAAATAAAGATGCAGAGAGGTTGGATGGGTGTGGAAAAGCTACTGGATCAGAATTCAAATTGATCTAGGAAGCCCACACCACATTGCAGCCTCCCCACTTGCCTGTGACCAGTAGAAGTAAATTCTATCCCTGCTTTTGAACAGCTCAGAGTCCCTAATACAAAACAGACTGGACATGGAAGATGGGGGTTAACTATTTCTAGACACTAGACCCCATTCTTATGTTCCCTCTAGAGCAGTTTAGAAGGTTTCCATCAGTTGAACAAGTCATGTTAGCAGACAGTCCCATGAAACATTTCTGTACTGCAGCACTCCTCCTGGCAGGTGGTTATGCTTGTAAATCAGCCCTGATGTGCTTAATTTACCCTTGTATGCCCCTGCCCAATTACTCCTTCTGTGACAGGAAAGGCAGCATTCAGCCTATTAGGCTTCACAATGGGGATACTGCATCATTTAATCAGGATGCTGTCCTTCATCTTAGTAAGGTCTCAAAGTGACATCTAGTGGAATACCTCGTCTCTGTGGGGAAATTTAATTAAACCACAGTCCCTTTATACCAGCACAAATATTGTGAAGGAAAACAACTCAACTCCTTTGACATTTTTACAAATAGGTTCAGTAGAATCTGCTGTGTTTACTTTTACTGACATTTGTTTTTCAGTCAATTATCCCTCAGCCTTTTTTTTTCCTTCCATAATTTATTTCAAGCAGCTTAGGCATAACAATAAATACAAAGTTGTTTCCCTTTTTTTACTCTTCTCTTGTACTCTGCACGGTGAAGAAGTCAGGAAAAAGTTTCTACTTTCCTTTTCCTGAGGTTGCCTTTGGTTATTCATGCATCATGATTATAGCCCAAATTAGTCTCAAATTGGGCAGCATTTACATAAATACAAACAGAAAATGTAGTTTTCTGCTATTTTAAAAGCATAGGTTTCCTTTAGCCCTGATCCCTAGAGCCTGCTCTAAAGGTCATTGAAAGTATACCTACCCCAGTGGTCACCAACCAGCCAATTGCGATCAACCAGTGGATCCTACAGCCTCTTGTAATCGATCCCAGGCTGGGGGGGCTGAGCACACGCGTGCATACATGCACACCCCGCCAATCCAGCAGGTCAATCGGTGGGGAAAGGAAAGGGGCAGGGACCAGATCAAACCCATACAGTCATGGACAGAGTACAGGAGCAGCCCAGTGAGTGGGGCCCTGGCCACATGGGTGTTGGGAGGATCAAGCCCAGGTGACTCATCTGTGGGGGGAGCTCCCACAACTGTGCGTACCCTGGCATGGGCCCCCCCATTTGTGTCCAGTGGAGGTGGCTCTCACTGTGGGCTGGGCTTTGCATCCCAAGCTCCACTGCAGCTGGCCCAGGAGTCCACATCCCTCTTGAAGTGCGGCGCCCAGAACTGGACACTCCATCTGCAGCCTGACCAACGCTGCATAAAGGGGGAGGATCACCGCCTTGGACTGACTTAAAATGCATCGTCGAATGCACGCTAGGGTTCGGTTGGCCTTTCCAACCACCGTCTGACATTGGCGGCTCATGTTCATCTTGGCATCAGCAATGACGCCA
>JAGPOW010000229.1:17014529-17054861 GCA_030014935.1 Caiman crocodilus | reverse complement strand
CCACTCCTGCAGCCGGCCCAGATCCCGCTGCAGCCTCTCCCTCTCTTCTGGTGTCCCCACCTCAGCCCACAGTTTGGTGTCGTCAGCAAACTTGGACAAATCTTGATCTGCCCCCCTCCCCCACGCCCCCGCAGCTCTTTCCCCTTCCCCCACAGACTTACCTGCTGGAGTGGCTTGCCCCCAAATATTTTTTCTGCCTCTACTTTGATCTGCCCCTTCCCTCCCCACAGACTTACTTGCTGGGAGGGGAGGAGGGGGACGGTGGCACAGGGTAGATCTTGGGTTCCTTTTAAATTCCAAAAGTGATCTCCAACTTAAAAAGGTTGGAGACCACTGGCCTACCCCATCTCCATAGCATACCTATGAGCACCACTAGGAGTGTCTACACAAGACACTACATCTTCACAGTGACACACTTCAGTGCCATAGTATCCATTGACAAAAACCATGATACCACTGCTATTTTGCCATAGCCATGAGCTCCCTTGTTATAGTGTGTTCCTACAGCAACGTAACAGCCAAAAATAACTGTGTATGACTGACACAGTACAGTACGAGCTGTTACTGCACTGTCCTATTGTACTTCTGAAAGGAAGTACAAAATTGCAGCACAGTAACAAAGGCCGCTTGTAGATGAGTAGACATGTAGAAGACATATGTTGGTTTTGATCCATCAAAGAATTCCTGCTGATGAGAGTAGAGCATGGCATGGCTTTCAAGTGAAAGAAAGAAAATAGAAAAAAAAACCCTGAAGCTACATCATAGACTTTACTTTGCCAAGCTTTCACTGACCACTACTTAAGCAGCTGCACAACATATGTGTAAATGAAGGGCTTGGTTCCCTTCTTACTCCTGATTTTACACTGTGTAGTTAACTCCAGTGTGAGAGCCATACGAAATAATTGGGCGTAAGATGACACTTACACATTGATGCACTCGTGTACAAGCATCTATTTTGCCTGCTCAGAAATAAGTATTTAATACAGCTTTTGCTCTGACAACTGGTAATTGTTGCTGATTAGCACACTTGTGAAAGGCCTCCAAAGCAGGATATCAAATTTACAGCCTGCAGACCAAATCCAGCCCAGCTCTTAGAAGATCCAGGAATATGGGGCGGGAGCCTGCCACCAAAATCTGAGGCACAGACCCCAGTGGGCATGCATTGGAAGTGGGGAGGACAACACAGCTGGGTTAACCCCTGTGTTGCTGTTGCTACTGTTGCTACACTGCCATCGCTGCTGGGTCCAGCTCCAGCTCCAGCCCACAAGACCCCATGCAGTCCAGATCCATTCTGTGAAGCAGTCTGGATCCATCGTCTGGATCCAACCCAGAGGCACAAGTCGTTTTGATAGCCCTGCTTTAGAGTTGCGGTTGTACTTCTGCATTCCACTGCAGAAACCAACGATCACAGAGGCACCTGAAAGGATCTAAATATCTGCACTTCTCATTCTTTGTCTGGTCTTTGGTACTTCTCCAACTTCTCACCTTCTTGTTTCATTTGAGAAAAGCAGTCCAGATGTTAAAAGGTTGACTTCAATGGGAGTTAAAATACCTGGTTACCAAAAAGATCCACCCCCATGTAACCAGTTTCATATCCATTATCTATGCAATGAACTAGGTGACAGTTTGTGGCATGATGTGAAAGCTTGTCATTCTAATTAGATTTAAGTTTCTTTCCCAAAGTTTGTTCATTTTAACACTAAATCCTGTAACAAAATGATACATAAAAATTACACAACTCTTTTGTTCATCCAGTGCTTTTGAAAAGTTGCACCTGTTTTCATTCTTATGAGTAAGGTGATTTTTTTAAACTAAATGTAAAGAGCTGAATCGTACTCCTCATTCCGTGCGTTATGTCTGAGGTAATTAAATTTGATGAGTATGGATTGTCGTTTTACAGGTCAGGTTAGCCTAGAGAAGCAGTGAAGTGGCTGGTCATTCCTTAAAGCAGGGATGTTTATACCAAAACAGGATCTTGGTCCTCAGCTGGTATACATGGGCGCAGCTGCACTGACTGTAAAGATGCTGCACCCGTATGTGCCAGCTGATGATCTGACACTGAGACTTCAAACAAATCAAGTGAATAAAAAAAACTGGACAAGTGCCCTGAGATTTACTGTAAATTAGGACCTGCATTTTACAAAGATTTACATATGTGCTTACCTAAGTATGTGAATCATTTCACTGACTTCTGGATAAGCATCCTCAGGACTGGGCCTAAAAAATTTTAGAATGCTGGCTCTATTATAAATCTAAACTATTTGAAAATGTTCCCAATATGAAGCTGTAATGTACGGCAATCCTTGACCCGAGTGATAAACAAGACAGGCAGACAACATTTTTTTTTTTTTAAACGCAGCATTTACCTTGAGAGACACAGCTATGCAAGATCAAAGATCAAACAGTAACAGAAATTAAATGCAACAACACGATCAGAACACAAACCTAGCAAGGGACAAATCATGAAGTGCTTGTCTAACCTGCATTTCTCAATATCTGCTAAAATAAGGCAACTTTGACTGCCATCTTGATAAGCCAATCAAAACTAAGCAACTAGAAACAGCCTGCCATTTGCACAAAGTTAATCACAGACAAAAATAGATGTCTGTCAACTTGTCAGTAGCAGCAGGTCTATGCATAATTTAGGTAAGTACCCACACCTGAAATTTCTAATTTCTTAACACTGACACCCACTGTCACTTTGGGATTTTTAGTGGGTATTTTATTAGACAGCTGTATCTCCATCTGTAATTGTATACAGTTTCCTAATTTTATTAAACAAATATCAGGCATTGTATTTGTAGCCTGCAATAATATAAGCATAGGTAGGAAGTAACATATCTACACCTGTGTAGTCACCAAGTTCAAATCACTGCCTGCATATCTGCCCTGATTAATTGTAGACTGCTTTGCTTGTGTTGGCAGATGTGCATGAGAATCTGACTGTGGATCGAATTTCCACGTCCATATTTCTGATAACAGATCGTCCGTGTCTACAGCATGATAGTTAGGGCTTTCTTTTGCTTTGTTTGTGGGGGAGAGTTGTCTTTGTTTCTTTTTTTCTGGGCTGTGGCTTTTTCTAGTTAATGGGGTTCCTGCTAACTCTTCCACTGTAAATAACTTAGGTCCTTGCAATTTACTGAAACACAATATAAATCCTACATTTGTCTCTCTTTCCCATAAATTATACAAAGCTCTAACTGGAAAAATATTACAACATTTCTTACAACGCTTTGGGTAGAAACTCACATAGAGCAAGCAAGGTTTTTCACTCTGGTGTACCATTCAGACTAAATGCCTTAACACAAAAAACAGCAAGTTCTTTTTCCCTGTGAGATGTCATATGGGTGTTCTCACATTTACATTAGCAATTCCCTTTCTTCTGTGCATTCTCCAGAACATTTCAGTTTAAAGCAGTATTACAAATGCGTTATTTTTCAGTGATCACTGGGTTCAATACGCAAAAGCACCAAACAGTGAACTTTACTGTAAAACAGTAGGCAACCTCTGCAGACCTTTTGGCTCGGTACAGGCGTTACACTGTTTCCAGTTTAGGTGGTTGAAAACCAATCCAAGCCCACAGGCAGAACAGAAGTTCAGGGCACATAGACTGGTTTCAAAATGGCAGAACCAAGTCTGAGAGAGACCTGGATGGGTGTAGTATGAGACTTAATTAATTGAGTTAAACCAGTCTAGCTTCTATTGCAGAGCCTGAAATGAAAAATATTAGTTTGCTGAACTCTACCATCCCAAGCGCTCCCTGCAGAGCAGCATGCTAGGCTTGGTTAGTGCCAGTCTGCTCCAGTCACGCACTGTCTGCTCCGGGCTAGCCCTGCCCCAGGGCTGTCATAGATGGGAACTCGAAAAGTCTTTGTCTCCTGTTTACACCACAGGGCAGGGGAGGAACAGAGAACCCTGGCCCCAGAGAGCACAGCTGGGGGGCGCGTTGTGGGGGCTTTCCCCATTCCTCTCTGCCTAGACTGCCTGGCCAGCATGGTATCTCTCCTCAGCCCTGCCCCACACCAGCTGTCAGGGAGAGGGGGGGAAAAGCGGAGGCCCCCAGCCATGTACCACCCACCCCCATGCTGTTCTGGCTTGGCCTGGAGGGGCCAGACCTACATGGCATGGGTATTTGCTCCCCCCCGCCAGTCACTGCCTGGTGCCACTGACAGGCTCTTGCCTACACCTGTCATCAGCTGGGCCAGGCAGCAGCAACAGCTCCCACCCACCAGTGTTGGCTCATGGGATATCAGGCACTAGCAACAACCAGGCCCTCAATTGAAGAGGATCAATCCTATGCAGATCCTCTGGCCCTGGGGGTTTCCCATACCCCTGAGTCATAGGAATTGCAGCAGCCACGATCCCCAGGGCTCTGGGGTTTTTCACTGGGCATGGTGCACTGGTAGGGGAGCAGATGCCCCTAGCCACAACCCTGCCCCCCCCATGAGCCAGCCAGTACAATTTGGGGGGGTCCCACTGCCTTCCACCAGCTGCCACTGACAGCTGGCCACTGAGGGGGGGGAGGGCAGGGCTCAGAAGAGAGCTGGGCTGGCTAATCAGGAGTGGCATGGCTGCTGGGAGGCATACATGAATGCCCCCAGCCTGCTGGTCTTGGCCAGTGCAGGCACCCTGCTTCCCCACCATGGAAGTCTGCTGTCCTCCAGCATCCCATGGAAGACCGAATGTCTGTTCTGTCCCCTCCCAACCTAACCCCTGTACAAATGTAGAGCACTTCTCCCTCAAGCTTTTTGAACCTCTGTACTTAGCCTTGATCTCTGTAACTAACTCGCCTAACTGAGGGACCATCTCCCAATTCCCCACTTCTGTAGCCTTCTTAGAAGGGGAGCGCCTCTAAATTATAACTTCTTTCACTACAACTTTGGGCCAGATTGTGCCTAGATTTTATTCAGTTTCACTCTTGGGGATAACAGCACAAGGAGATTTTCATGGTGTCCTTTGTGTATCCTACACAAAGTCAGGCACAGCTGCAGTCCCTACGGAAAACCTGTGAGAGGAGGGCCCAGCAGGGAATGTCATGAGATCCTCTTCCCTGATTATTCTCCCCATGAAATGATTTAGGGAAAAGTTTCCCCTACCCTCAAGTTTTCTTTTCCCCTGACATGGAACAAACCGGTGCTATGAAGATCATCTGGTTGTGAATCTTTCTGGAAATACCAAGGGCCCAACAATACCCTTCCTAGCACAGGAGCCCACTGTGTGACTTCCTCTCACATCTATCTACTAGTACCACATGGCATGACTTGTCAGCTTTCATATCACAATTCTGTCACTCTCTTTCCTGATCCATGGTACATATCCTGCAATACTATGGAAAAATGGATCAGGTATAAACTGACAGGAGGTTCCAAGTGGGCCATATGGTAGTTCAGTAGGGCCTAGACTGAAATTAGAAAAAGTATTTCATTTGTAAAACTGAACCATTAAAACCCAGCAATGCCACAGGAATGAATCTGCTTGGTAAGCTAGTATCAGCAGGCTGACAGTGGGTATTCTTGATACGCTCAGAATAAGGTATTCTAAAGGACTTCATGTCCAGGTGTTCATCTAAACATAACTTGCAGCATTTGGACAGAACTCTGTTTCATCGCAAGGATTTTTTTCTCTCCATAGTCCCTTGGGAATGTAGCAGTAGCATCATTTAGTTGGATGGGACATCAGTGATCAACTAGTCAACTTCCTGAACAGATGCAGGATTTCTTTTCCATAAAACATCCAGGATATCCAGCCTCTTTCTGAAAGCCTCTAGTGAAAATCCCACTGCTTCTATAGGTAGACTTTTCCATAGTCCTATAGTTCTTTCACTTGGGAAACTTTCTTTCTTGAGCAGTGATTTAAATCTGCTTTGCTGCTGTTTAAGCCTTGGTCTCTGCCCTCTGTGATAAGAAACAATTTTTCTCCAAATTCTTTGTGGCAGCCTTTCAAATATTTGAAAACATACATATGCCCCCTTAATCTTCTTGTCTCCAAATTAAACACATCTAGTTCCTTCGGCCTTTCTTCATACAGCTTGTATTCCAACCCATATATCATTTTTGTCACCCACCTCTAGATCCCCTCCAGTATTTCTACATTCTTTGTAAGTGTGGTCCCCAGACCTGAATACTGTACCCCAGCTGAGGTATAACCAGTGCCAGATAGAGAGGTATTATTACAGCCTGGGCTTTGCACACACATACTTCTGTAGGAATGCAACCTGTAGGAAGTACCTGGGAAATGCTAGGCTTCAGGGCTTCCACTACTTATCTAGAAAGGCTGAAAAGGATGGGGTTTATCTTCATTAATATTTATAGGTTTATGTAACAGCATCTTCCCTTTTTTCTTTTTAAGTGCCGATATTGTCAACAGCTAAAGATAGGATGTTGACAGGTATGCTCTGATGGTCCTGCTTATTCTTAGAAACCTCTCAGGTACCTGCCTACAAGATCTTGCTCTTCTACTCAAGGCCAAGTGACCTCCAATACTGGTATCAAGGAGGAATATTCCCCCAGGTTTTAAATGGCAGAGACAGTAAAGTTGTTTACTTTCCTTTGTAATATGCAGCAATGAGGATTTGTATCATGTTTTGTGGTTGATGTTTGTGAGGGGCTAGAATGGATTGCTTTTAGGATTGTTTAGACATCTGGTTTGCTGCAGATGCAGAACAGTGCACTTGATAGGCCTGGAAGGCCCTTTTCATCTATGTTCTTACTCTAAAGTTGTGTCCAGACGATTGCAGACATGCAATATGGGGTGTCGCAGACCCATCTGCTGCACCACACACTGGACATGCAGGCGGTCCCCATGCTGCTGCCTTATAGCAAAGGGGGGTGGAGGGAAGGTGTTTGACTGCAGGAGATCCTGGGGTCAAAAAAACCCCAAGATCTATGGCTGCAGCATCTGGAAACCCCCAAGATCTAGCCCCAGCACAGTTTCTGGCCCCATCCTCTCCTACCCTACCAGGGCTAACCTGCCACACACTGCAGCACACATGGCATGGGCATTCCCTGAGGACAAGTAGCAGCAGCACAAGGTGTGCCACTGCTACTTATCCCCAGGGAAGCAAATGTCTGCACTCATCTGAACACACCCTAAAATCACTCATGTTTTCTCTTGTGGAGTACTCATATAGTGTGATCTACTGTGACTGGGAGATCTTTATCAGTATTGCTACTGTCAAGCCAGTTATTCCTCATTCTGTGTTTGTGTATCTAATTTTTTTTCCCTTTGTCTAGCTCCTTGTATTTATATTTGGTGAATTTAATTTTGTTGTTGATAGCCCGCTTCTCCAATTTAGCAAGATCCCTTTGACTTTGAGTTGTCTCTTTGAAAGTATTTGCACTCCCTTTCAGTTCTGTTGTGTCTGCAAGTCTGATCTCTATCCTGGCTTCAAAGTCATTAATAAAAATGGTAAACAGCTTTGGACCCAGAACAGATGCCTTTGACACCACCTGCCAATCTTACACTGATCCATTACTCTTTGCTGGCAGTTATTCAACAAATCATGCATCAACTAATGGTAATTCCAGCTACCCCAAATTTCTCCAGTTTATAAGCTAGTACTATCAAAACCTCACTAAAGCACAGATATATGTCTGCTGTATTCTCCTTAACCTTCTTCCACACCCACCTACCCACAGACAGAGGCATAACAAGCAGGGCTTGCACCCCGGGAAGACCCTGCAGGAGATCTGGGGGTAGAGGAGCGCCCACAGTTCTAGGAGCAAGGGGGGATGAGTGCAGGATTTCCCATGCCAGGAAATCCAAAACAGTCACCATCTGCACTGCTGCTGCCACTGCAGCATGCTCTTCCCACTCCAGCTCTCAATCCTAAAGCAGCAGCAGCAGCAGTAGCAGAAGCGGGTGTCCCAAGACTAGCTCCTGCTACAAGAACAATGCCATGGGGCTGCTCTTGTTGAGGAGGTATGAACTTCTTGGGGGTAGGTTGAAAGAATGGTTTTGTTGCCCCTCCTAAGTTGGTGCCTGGGGCTAGTGCCACTCTCACCCATCCCTAGTTATGCTACTGCAACCAAATCTGTCAAAAGAAGGAACCAAGTTAGTTTGACATGATTTGTTCTTAACAAATCCATGTTGGCTGCCAGCAATCCCTAAGGAAAACCTATGAGCGGAGAGCCCAGCAGAAAATGTCATTAAGTTCTCTTCTGTGGTTTTGCCTAAATCATTTCACAGAGAGAAAACATTTGCTCCATTCTCAAGTTCTTCTCCAGATAATTACCAATTGATTGTTTTATATCGTATTTTTTAAGTCAGACTCTGAATTCTTCACCTATGAGCAACAGCTCTTTCTCTTTAATATCAATTTTACTGGTTGTCTTCTATTAATAGATCATTTTGAGAGGTAGACCCTGATCTTTTTCTTATCATTACCTTTAATATCCTCTGCCAGCTGTGTCTTTGCTTTCCTGATATTAACCCTACACAATTATGCTATCCCTGTGTAGACTTGCTTAATGACATCCTCTTCCTGTACGAATCTCACTCAAGCTGAAGAGAGCCAGATGAGTTTCTCACCATTTTTATCTCTTTTCTGTGTTGGAGTATCTTGATGATGAACCTCCATTATTATGTTCTTTATAACCTGCCAGTCTTTATGGACTCCTTGTTCCTTTACATTGTCTTCTGAAGGAAATCTACATACTATTTCTCTGAATTGATTGAAAGCTGACTTTTTAAAGTCCAAGGTCCTTTCTTCGTTGTTCTCATTTCTTCCATCCATTGCTTCTTCACAAGTTTCTAGCCACCTTAATGTTTGCAACTAGTTCATTTATATTGGTCAGAAAAAATAAAAGATCTTTTAGTTGTTTCCTCAGTTTTTGGAAGCAAAAGTTGTCCTCTATATGTGCAAGAAGCATAGATTTTTGTGGGTGGTATCCTTTATTGGACCAGCTGCATGGTTGGGATAGATCTAGGCAAGCTTCATCAAGTTGCATTCCTCATCAGAAATCTTTGCATTCAAAACCTGGTCTAAATGTATCTGACCAAGTAGTTGGTCCAACAAAAGATATTGCCTATAAAAATCCTTGCCTGTTACATAATTCCTAGACCATCATGACTACAACATTATTCCAATAGTACTATCCTCTGAACATGGCTGTTGTATTTGCTGGTCACCCTCTACTTAGTATTGGCCAACACAATAGTTGATTTGGCATTTGTAAGCTAGTCTGTTAGTAGGGCCTGCCTATAATTTAAAATATTTCCTTCAAAGTGGCAGAGTTTCAAAAATAGCTTCTGATACACTAATAAATTATTCAGCCTTCTGAGCAGGCTACATGGAAAGCAGTTTTCCATCTGCATCTGGCTAGGCATTTGCAACTGTTTCTCTTGGATCTGGACTGCAGAACAGTTATCCATGCTTTTGTGACTTCCAGAAAGGATTAATGCAATATGCTGTGCATGGGGCTACTGTTGAAGGTCACTTGGAAGCTTAAACTAGTGTGACATGTGGCTATCCACCTGCTTGGTGTTATTAGCCACTGAGAACATATTATTCTATTTCTCTAGCTTGTACTGAATTCATGTGTTGCAAACAACAGACTCAAGGCCCAGTTTTAGACTCATCCCAGTTTTCTACTAGTGCACTACTACTGGCTTCAGTGGAGTTCTTTTTTAATTAAACTGATGCAACTAAGAAAAGAATATGTATAACATATATAAATATTACAGACAGTAGACACTAGGAATAGAATCTTTCAAATCTCTGTTCCTTGAGATAAAAGAGTTCCCTGCAGCTATTGGTAGTAATAGGTCCTGTATAATCTCTATAGGCAGCCACAAGAGGTCAGTATCACTCACTCATTAATGCAAACCCAGTATGCTACAAGCTGCTTTTCCTGTTTGCTTATAGCTGAAACTCACATGATTGTCTTTAATCTCTGAATTTCTAAATGAGATGGATGCAAATCAGGCAAGACACTACCCTGCTCTCCCTGTGTACTGGAGATGGATGAAACGATCTATGGCAGTCAAAGAATGCCTGATTTAAACATCTAGGCTATATGTAGGCAGTCAAAAAGCCCAAGGTTGAATCAATTCAATCTTCACAGGTTAGTCTTCACAGGTTAGTCTAAATGTATAGGCTGAGCCAATAAGCAAGCGAACAGACACTCAGTTTTGATTCCAGAAGCACAGCCACATCCCCACAGTGGTCCAGACCTGAAGTCAGGGGGCACTAGAGCACGCTTCCTTGTTGGGCTGGAGCAGACAGCTTGGGCCAAGGCTAGCCCTGCCACCCCCACCCTGCAAGGGTGGTTTGTGAGGGAGGTGCAAAGCATCCTGGGGTGCTGGGGGACTGTGAGTTAACTTGAATCTGGAGGGGATCTGGGACAGAAGTTCAATAAACCCATTTAACCTAAATTAGTCAATCTGAGGGTGCAGACAGAAGTACAACTCCCAGCTGTAACTCAGAATGATTTTTGCATCATGTTTGAGTTACAACCTTACCCCAGATCAAACAGAAGTTCACTGTTGGTTCCAGGGGGAGGGGGATCTAGCTGGGGCTGGGAACCTGCAGACAGGTTCCCATAGCAAGGGCCAAGGCTCTCTGCCAGTGCTTGCTATTTTCAGAATGGGAGGGTGGGAAAGGCAGCAGAGGGAGCTCATTCTTGGGGCTCCCCAGCTAGTGCTGAAGGGTGGGGTGGGTGAATTGGCGCCCCCCCCTCCCACCTCAGAGGGGCTCCAACACATCTATGCCACCCTCCAGGAGTAGACCGGACTCCCTCTACTCCCTCCCCTCTCCCATTCTGAAAACAGCAACAGGCTGGGAGCTACTGGAGACACAAGTTATAAAAGACACTACATTTTGAAATGTCTTTGTCTGATACCTCATGCAGTTACAGGTCAGATTTTTTCATGCAATTGGCCATTTTTGAAGCTTTCTGCAGTTGTCCACTTGTTTGGTCACAGCTATAAACTGCTTTCTGTGGCCAGATTAGACAAAAATTGTCACTTCTGTCTACACCTGGATAATACGTCTATCTGGGTTTATCTTAAACTAGATTCAGCCATTTTGAAAGCAGTTTATGTGCAAGGAAGTTCAGTTTGTTACAAATTTGAACTGGTTTCCAATCACTTATAATGGTTTATGTGTAATTTCTGTTCCTAGCACTAAGGCTTTGTTACACATGACACTTTTAACTTCTGAAATGTTGATCAGTGTTAATATTAGCTCAAGTTTTGGGCAGTCACACATTCAGGCCTTCTCTGACTGTTCCTGATCTACACAGCTGTAACTTGCCACTAGAGGGCTGGTGAGCAGGGGCCTGTTTAGGAGCTACAGCTCTGAGTTGCCACTAGAGGGTTGGTGAACCAGGGAAGGCTTCTATCCCTACTTTAAGTGGGTGTAGTTTGGAGAAATGAGTTGGTGCGGGCAAGAGCGTGAGGCTAGAAGGGGGAGAGTTTAATGATGGGGACTGGGGACTGAGTTGAGAGGTGGAGAGGCATTGGGTGGGGGCTGGGTGATGAAATGAAGCCAGCCACTGAAACCACTAAAGAATAAAAAAAAAAAATGTAAAAAAGAAATAAAGTGTAAGTAAATTAAAGCAATCTCATGTTTGAATACATTGGGATTTAGTTTGGGATTGGGTAGCTGCAGCTCACAGGAACCCCACTCTGTCCCGCTACCTTGCTTCCCACTCTGTCCTCTCTAGCTGTCCCTCCCAGAATGGTCTGTGCCCCTGCAAGCTACGTGACCAGGTCAAACCCCTGGCTTAGAGCCAGTACCACCCCCTGGGCAGTAGAGTTCAGGGGGTGGCAAGTTTGTCCACACAGAATGGGTGAGTGTAGGAGAAGACACTGCATCCTGGGATGATGGAGGATTGCAACTTGGGCAGTTTCTTTGGGGAGTGGCCACACACTCATGGAACACAAATAGGGTTATATGTATCGGAGATAAGCATGGCCTGGAGTGGCATAAATTTAAGACATCTAAAGGGTGCTTAAAACTAGTTTCTGCATCTTCGTGTGTAGACAAATCCCAGGATTAAAAGCTCCCTGAGCTGTCTAAAATTTATATGTAACAAGGCCCTGAGGCTCATGGCAAAATGTCACCCATCATATTGCAGGTTCAGAATCCTGCTATTTTCTCTGACTTTGTGTAGGGGTGGGACATGCAAAAATATTTGAGGTAGGGACAGTTACTGAAAAGCTTTTAGTTTTACTGTTTGTGGGTTTTTCTAAAAATAGTTTGTCTTATTTATTTGCTATTACAATGTGCACACGCTCCTGATGTTTTATAATTAGGTGTATTTTATAAATCAAACAGAATTTTCTTTTCATGTCAAGTGAGTGAATTAACTCAGAGCTGTGTATAGGAGTTCAAGCCACATTATTATACTTAACGATATTGTTTCAGACATTGTTATGAGTAATGTTTCCATGGTCCTGTTAGTTGCTAATCAAATGATGCACATTAACTGTGACCTACTGACATTGCATCTATGCAGAAGATTTGAATGTCAGTGACAAAGGTGGTTGCCACTGTGTCACAGACAATACTGTGGTCATATTAAATATAATGCTGTGAGTATTTAGCATGAATGAGGCCTTAGTTTTAGTCAGAGTTGAAAGTGAGGTCTGAACCTCTGAACAGTCAGTCATCAGCTCAAAATTGCTGCTGTTCTAGCATTTTATTGTCCCCTAAATGTTGCATTATATCAGATGCAGATCTGTAATGTGTCTGTGCTGGAGGACCATAAAAACTAGGCATGTTTGGAAATAAGAAATTTGAGCCCTACATGACATGTATTTACATATTCTTGTTGATTTTGGCAACTATGCATATACCGACTCCTATTAATTTTAACCATCCAAAATAAAAATACGTTTATCAAGATTGTGCCCTCCCAATTAATGGGAGTTTGTATGCTCAAGATGTAGGTAGAAGGCATGATAGATTTGTATCTTATAGGCTAACCAAAGCAGTGGTGAGAGTGTGTTCCCCACGCACGCACACATGCATATATAACACAAACTTTTATGAGCTAAAGCTCACTTTATCAGATGCTGTGAAAGGACATGCGCAAAACTGTACTTAAGAAAGAAATTTCAGTACAAAGCAGGCAGAGAGGCAGAGGGGGAAGGAGAGGGAGTGGTCCACGCTGGAAGAAGCTATGTAGAAAGAGGAATGTAGGGCCAAGCCTTTAATAAAAGCATGGTATTTTCATATACTGTTTCTAGACTAAACAAAATGAAAACTCATAGGGCTTTATTTTGCATCCCTACATATACTGAATGGCATATGCTCAGTGTGAGTGGTCAAGTAAGCAGCTGAGATTTGGAGTGAGTAAAGACCAGGTCTTCCTTGGTCAGAAAAAATATTTGACACAATAATTTCCAAAAAAATCTCCTCCTCTTTATTAGTCAAATTTCATCTCTTAAGCTCTGAAGCCTACTTTGTCAATATCGAGTAACTCAGCACTTGACTATGTGCCAGCAGATAGCCAGAGGATGATGTTTCACAATTTTGTAGTAGCTAGCTGGCCTTCTATGAGGTTCTTAACCTTGAGCTAACTATTATTACCCTTCAAGGGGTAAAACATTTCTCTGCAGCTGTTTACTATTTATGCAAAAACAATGACATGTGAGCCATCCCATTCATGCAGTCTTGTCATGTAAACTTTAGAAGGGAAAAAAGTTTGGGGGGTGGGGAGTCTTTTGGATTTTATTACTTTTGCAACTTCCAAAAGGCAGGCTGTCCTCAGCTGTCATGAGCCAACTCTTTTCAAGCCATGCTCATTGTCAGATGCAATATTAATTATTTCAGTCATCTTCTTTTCAATTTATTGTGGAACAGCAAACCATGAAAAATGAACACTGACGTAATGATTAATCATGAGGCTACAGGCTGAAAGTGAAGGTTAGGGTTGCTGGCCTGCATTTGAAAAGATTTTTTTTAATGATGATAATATATTGTTTGCGAATGGGTTATTTATTGGAGCCATGTGTAGTCCTAAAAGGTTTGTAAAGATGATTACTAAAGCATATCCATATGTGGAATGTGTGTGCATATTTGTAAACTTGGCAATTTGTCCAGAAAACATTTGTATCACTTTGAAAAGTGGACCTGAATTTGCAAAACGTTGGGGTTTGGGTTTGTTGGGTTTTTTTAATAATGTTCAGTGTAGTTTCTAAATCTCTGTGCTCTGCAAACCATAGGTCTGGGTTCTGATCTAAGCTGAATGTAACTTTATGCACATACCACTGACAGTAGAATAATCAGTACAATGAAGGGCTTGAAAGCAGGCAGGGCTCAAAACTACTGCCATGCAAGAACGCTACCATCCTCCAAATAGTGTGTTAAGACGGATACTGTTCTCAGTTATGTCTGTGCTGGAGCGTAATGAAATTTGGGTATGTTTGAACTAAAATAGAAAGTTTGAGTCCTGTTGGACAATTGTTTGTATATTCCTGTTGAATCTGGAATCTGTATGAGGCTAAAACTCCTGTTTTATTTTAAATATAGCACATGCAGCCAGATCATGCTCTCCCGTGAATTTTTTATGGGAGTTTTTGGTGCACAGGGAATGTAGGCTTAGGCTACTAACAAGCATAATATTTTCCTGCTCAAGCCAATTCAGTCTATATCCAGAGTGTTACCACTGACTTGTAGAATCACAGAATCATAGAAGAGTAAGACTGGAAAGGACCTGAGAAGGTCCAACCTGCTGATTAAGGCAGGAGCCTCCCTTAATACACTTCCCAAGTCAGTTGGTTGTCTAACCTGATCTTAAAACTTTACAAGGATGGAGATTCCACCACATCTCTGGATACTGTTCCAGGGCTTAACTACCCTCATAAGGAGAAAGTCCTTCCGAAAAGATTTAAACAGAGTTACTATAGAATTGCATTCATGTGTCTAAAAAAGAACCTTTTTATTCTGTCATGCCTGTTGTTATGCTATAGGTTTTAACTCTAATTTGTTCTGTTGCAAATAAAATCTTAATATAAAAATATACTAAATAAAAAATGCTCATGAGAAAGGGGGGAGGGTCTGAGATTTTTAAATATTGCCAGAATTTTGACTAATTTTTTCCTTAGTCATCATTTCAACTATAGCAACTTTTTAATGTTCTCTGGCCTTTAAACTTGTGTACTTAACCTGATCAAACTCCCATGGATAGAATAGTAAAAATAGATTCTGCTGGCATTGATGAGAGTTAGATTAGGACTTTGCAGATCCTATCTATACAAACATTAACATTCCCACAATGTACCTCTGAGACAGGTAGGTAATTACTAGTCTCATTTTGCATACAAGCCAGGTGAGGTAGAGGGGTGACATGACTAGCTCCAGGCCATGCAGCAAGTTAGTACAAACATAAAATTAGAGATATGAGAATGGTTAGTGTGATGGAGATGAGAAACCCTTTTTAAAAACTGATAACAATCTAAAAAATGGGAGGAAGATAAAAAATAACTGGGTTACTCAGCTAAGTTCAGGTCTGGAGCTTGGGAACATTGAGGAGGTAGGCTCTAATCCCTCATTCTCCAGTGAACACTTCCAACTCTTGTTCCAAGTAGCACTGATGTGTGAAGACTTTCTCCTCCAAATGCATAGTGTACCAAATAGCTATATGTGATAGGTGGGCTGTTTGCTTCATTCAAAGTGCTGCAGTTTTTGACATGACAAATGTGTGGCAATTTTTTTTCAGAGGCATAACAAACAGGGCTTGTGCTTGGGTGGCACTGGCAGCAGGGACAGTGGTAGAGGCAGGATCGACTGTGGCAGGAGCTACCTTTCTTACACTCCCTCTGAGTGACCAGGGGCAGTGGCCTGGTTGCCCACTACAGTTACCTTCCATTATTCTTGTACAACCTAAGAGCCAACTGAGGCAAAGGGCCACTCTAGCAAACTACCCAAGCAAGTGCATAAGTCCCATAGGATTTTAAGCATCTTCTTCAGTGCTTTGTGAATCAGCATGGATTTGAACATGTGTTTAAGTATATAAGCTCATATATAATGCTTTACTTAACCAGAGCTTAGATAAGTGTTCACAATATGTATGTACGGAGGCAGGAAGAACTTAAATTTATTTGCAAGCTGCTAAAATGTCTCAGTGGTTTGGATTGGAATTAGTAAAGACTACTGCAGAAATTCTACAGTTATGCCCCAAATAGAGAAAATATATAAAAGGCAATTAATTCATGGAATTTCCAAAAGACAGGCCTATCAGAGAAACAGCTTTGGTAAACAGACCAATCTGGGATTCAATGAGGAACTTAAAGGGGATTTGGGAAGTCAAACACCGGGAGCTATGATTTGCCTCTAATGTTAAAAATAACACCTCCCTTACATCTTTGTTGGATCAGGCTTATTTCAAACAACTCTGGTTTATAGAGACTATTCTATGGAAAGCTATTTAATAGATTAATTTTCCCTTAGATAGACAGTACAGCTGCAATAACAAACCATATCTGAATTTTATGACCCTATTAATTTTCCATCAAGCTGGGGAACTATGTTTTGTGTCCATATAGAGATTTGTGTTATAGCTCAATATGGAAATTATTTTGAAACAGGGAAGTATTTAATTCCTGAAATATGCAATAAATGTCATTCAAAAATTATATAGTATCTTGACAGTGATGCCACTATTTACATTAAGATAAGTGTTCTTAGTTTTATACATTCAAGTGACTCCTAAAACAATTATGGCTATTTCTCTAAATGACAATATCAAATATTTGAATTATTTGTATGAAAACATTGAGGGTCAGATTTTTCAGCATGGTCTTAACCTAGTGTCTGGTTTTGTACCAGTAATTTTTGCAGATGCAAATTTGTGTTTGCAATACTTGTGAGCACAGTTAGTATCATTTCAAAAGCTCTTGGCATTTGTTACCACTCAAGTCAGTTGTCAACAATGAATGAAGAAGAGCCAAGCTATGGCTGAGCAGTGAGCACCCTTGAAAATCCCACTCCAGGTCTATCTGCTTATGCCCTAATTGCACTTCACTTAACCAGAGGTCTAAATGCTATCAGTGAGCACCCGGTTCTTTGTGTCCACAAAGTCACAGACACAAACAAATAGAAAACACATTACTAATATAGATATTAAAGCATGCTAGTCCTCTGTCCCTGCTGACATACAATTCCTTGTGCATCTTATTGTTGACTTTTTGCTCTTTGGACAATTCATCATAAATTTATTTCTTTTGTTTTGCTCCTTTTATATTTCATAATTGTATTATCTGTATTATTTAATCTCTTATTATGTGACTATGAAAGCTTCAACAGGCTCTTTGAAAGGACCTTGTCAAATTCCAATTAAAATACTTCAGCTAGTCCATTACCTGTTAATTTGTGGACATGCCTAAGAAACTGTACTAAGAAGCATATTATATTACTAGAGCAATCAGTCCCTCCTCCATTGCAGGTGCAATTTCTGTCTTATTATTTTCTATAACAAATTGAGGTATTACTACTATTATTCATCCCTAACAAATATCTTTGTTCCTCCCAAATTTTCAGATCTTGTTGGCTTTCCACCACCTATTAGTTACATACCACACCCCCTACCCCTCCACCCCCAAGTTGTTAGCTGCCTGGGTCAGGAGTCTGGCTCCATTTTGGTTAAAGTGGAGTACTGATATTTTCCCAGGTACCAAATCTAATGAAATCCCTCCACTTCCATCCCAAAGAATTGAGACATTTTTACTCCTTTTAAGTAGCTGTCCTTGCTTATCAAATAGGAGGCATTTCAGAAAAGGTTACTCCAGTGAATCTGGACTTATGCCTTTCGGCTAATAGTCTAAATTTTGCTTCTAGGACCTCTGTCATGCACCTAGTAACTGGTACCAGTATGAACCATGACCACAGTTTCCACCCCATATTTGCGTACTTCTTCATCTAAGAGAAGCTAGCCACCTTTCCCCCTATATGACAAGTCACCACATACCCAGCTATCAACATTACTATAATCATCAAATCCCTTAAGGGCACAGCTTATCATCTGTGTCTCACAAGTGCATTCGCATTTCATTGTGAGAAGAAGCTGGCCAGTCTCCACTAACTCCATCTACTGGAAGTATATCCTTCTGTTCTCTTTGGTGACGCTGACTCCCCTCTGTGTAAGATTCAGGCAACTAGTTCTGAAGGCCAGCACAGTTTTGATCTACTGTTATCTTTAGGTACTTTCTCTTTAGAAACCTATTCTTCTTTGCTCTTTCTCTTCACAAGTGCTACCCGTGCAATGTCATGTGTGGTCTGAGGGCCAGAAGTTGCCTTCACCAGATACATATAGATCAGGGGTGGGCAAAATATGGCCTTTGGCCTGGATCTGGCCCATGGAGGGACTTTGTCTGGCCTGTGGCGGGTCCCTGGATCCTGCCTGGCCCCGGCACATCCCACTGCCCCCAAGCGCACAGCAGGGCTGGGGCAGCTCTGCAGTTGGATTCCATATCTAGGCAGTCCAGTCAGTGGCAGCTCTTTCCAGTTGTTGCTGCTGCTGGCCCCAGCCTCATGGAGACCCACGCACACAGCCTCAACCCCAGCCCACCCTGTGCCTGCTCTGAACTACCTGCCCACAATGAGTAGTGATGGTGGCTGGGCAGAAGCTACCACTGGGTTCAGGGATAAAGTGACCACCTCCACCTCATCGCTGCTGGGCCCTTCTTACTACAGCTACCCAGAGCCTGCGCCTGGGCTTGCCCTGCAGTTCCTCTGTGCTGGCATCACCACCGCCACCAGCGCTGCCTCCAAGTTACCCAGCGGGGCAGCATTGGCAGTGGTGAGGAGCCTCAGGGCAGCCCAGGTGCGGGCTCCAGGCAGCTGCAGCAAGAAGGCCTGGAAATGATGATGGGGAGGCAGCTGCTTTTTCCCTGTACCCAGCAGCAGTTTCTGCCTGACCACCACCACTACCACCATTGCTCATCATGGGCACGTGATCCAGAGCAGGCACAGACTGGGCTAGGGTCAGGGCTGTGGGGGTGGGGGGGTGGTCCTGGCTGGTCCAGAGCTAGTCCAGGGTTGGGGCTGGTCCCACGGGTCTGGAGTGCATAGCCAAGGCTAGGGCCGGGACTGTGCACTCAGCTGCTGCTGGATGCTGGTGGCGGGGAAGAGTCACAGAGCTCCGAGCTGTCCTGGAGATGTGGAGACAGTGCTGACTGGCACACAGCAGCTCCTCCGAACTGCTTGTGTGCCCTGTGGGCCTGAGTAATTGCCTGCCTCTAATATAGATGCTATAGGTGGCAGCAAAGCAAGGTAGTCCTCAGACTAGCTAAACAGTTGCTTGACTTCAGCATCCTGCTGGAGTTTTTATTAACTAAGTCAACAGTAGCTTGGCTAGAGATTTATCTTTACATTAGAAAGCAAACATGCTTTTTTAATTTTTATTTTCAGTCAACAAATTATTTCCTTCAGTGCTGACCTCCCCATTCAGTCCAAACTCTCCTGCATTCTGCTACTACTCCCTTTCCAGTCTTTGCATGTCGACCAAAATTGATTTCCTATTGACTTAGATGTCTGGCCTGAAGGGGCTTTGTTTCATTTCTGCTTGAATCTCAGAATTGTCAAGCGCATTGCACTTCCTCTCCTATTATGTCATAATACAGATAAGGAAGGTCTCTTGAGCGCTAAGTTTCCTTTTAAAGATTTGTCAAAGTGTTGAGAGTCTTCATACATGCCCATTTCTATATTAAGCTCTACTTTCTGCAAGAGGCATGTATGGTTTGGTTCTTCCTTTTTTTTCTGACAGTCAGAGGCTATTTGCATTCTATTTTATTGAAAAAGTAAGTGCCAATAGTCACAGGCTGAATAGCTTTCTGTATTGATGCTACTTACTCTATGGACACTGGAGAAGAGTTATTCCATGCTGTGTTTACTTTCTGAAGAATTGTAGTGATTCAAATATAAGTGGGATCTGAATATAAATTTTGAAAGCTATAAAAGCCTCTTCCCTTTTCAGAAAAATGTATTTGGGGAAGTTTGTGTACTATCCCCTTGAATATTCTTCTTTGTAGTGGTTATCAGAACTTTATTAGGTAGGAAAGATTCTTTAAAGATGGCTTCAAACATGAACTAGTTTTGGAAACTATCCAAATCTCAGAGTGGCAAGAAAGTCAATAAACCTGCACAAGTCAAAAACAAAATGTGATATTCTCAAGAAGTACTCTTTTCAGTATCTGAACTAACATTCCAGAAGAAGCTGCTTTCTTAGAGGACTGCACCTTTACCAGAACAATGCCTAGAAGCAACTACACAGGTAACCTATGAGGCATGCTCTCCTTTTTCTGCTTTAATAATGTACATAAGCTTTCAACTCAATTCACAGGCTTAACCTCTCATATGTATACTGGACGAACTGGGGCTGAGAGCACTTCTGTAGCAGCAGGTTTAGCATCCCAATACAATGCTTAATCATAGGATTGCTCTTTGGAGTAGTCTTTACAAGCCATGCAAATCTCTTAGTCTTAGCAGGTAATGGCTAAATTTTGGGATCTTTGGGTTTCAGCTAGGGTAAGAAGGGGAAAATGGAAAGATGGCTTGAATTCTGTAAGAGATTATGAGTGTCTAACAGGCTGATGAGGAAGGCAGTTGTTGGATGGGAGTAGTAAAGGAAAAGAAAGTTCCCAGCTCTACTCTCCTCCCCATAGTAGATCACGAGATCCCACTGGTAAATTTTAAACATAACTGGATTGTCCATCTTTATTGGTTGGGCTTCCCAGTGTTGCCTTCCGCATAATTGCTAAATCCTGTGAACAGGTGGCAAGGGATGGGACAGTGCCAAGTTATGCATCAACAAAACCAGACAGTGCTATCTCAGAATGAATTTCTTAGAGTATGTGTACGTGTGTGCGTGTATTAGATGAGCACAATACTGGATAAGCACAATAGATCAACTTATGAATGAGTGGGGTCTATTTTGATTTAGTAACACAGGACTAGCTTTCAGTGCTCAAATCATGGCAATACCAGGGGTATTGCTGATGCATAGCTCTTGCACTGTACAGCCAGTGAACACTGACATCTGTGTTCGTCCAGATTTATATTGTTGTGAGAGAAGTATTGGGCCATGGGACTTATAATAACAGCATGCCATGCCCTCAGTCAACCTGTGACAACATGCCATTCACAAGCCTTAGGAAATGTCAATCAGCTGTGTCCTTACATCCCCTAAATACTGATCACAGCCATATAGGATTTTCCCAACCTTCCAGCAGCCTGCAGCCTTGATTGCAATACACTCTGTGCAAGAGGTCTTTTTGTTGTGCCAACTGTGGGATTAAATCATTTGAAAGAAAACAAGGGTAAGAGATCAATTTATAGCAGAAAGAAGAGGAAGAGCTTCATTGCCAGGGGTGCCACAGCTAAATCAGTTTTGACATGTACCTGGCAGTAGTAAACTTCTTAAGGTAAACAATGATGATTTCTCAAATACTGGGTCACTGAAGTCAGGACATGAATAGATGAGACATTTAGACTGCTGTAACTAGCATTACACCAGTGTAACACCAGTAGGAGACCAACAACACATACTCCTAAACCAAGGTAAAATCACCCAATATGGTGGAGAATTGCTGCTAATTACACTTGTCTTCAGTTTACCCATCTATGTCTCTCTGAGCACGTCCATTTGTGAAAGACAAATGCCACACAGCATTTTTCTCTTGCAGCACAATTCGAATTGGTATACAAAATCAATATAAATTACCCTGGGTGTATCTAGGAAGGATGTGAGGGATGTAAAGAGGGATGTGAGGGAAGCAACTAGGGCTGCAGTGGTGGCTGCAACCCTGCTCCTAACTTCCCTTCCCCTACCAGGCAGGCAAACCACACTGCAAGAGCAGCCTTATTTAAGTCTCAAAAATAGGTAAGTATCCCCTACTTCCTCTCCATCCTCAGAGGCACCTCCCCTTCTCTCCTGTTCCCCAACTCCGCACCTGCCATTGCCACAGTCCCCAGCTGAGCTAGGGGCAGGGTTAATTCCAAAGTCTCTCTGGTCCTGTTCCAACCAGCCTGTACAGACAGCTAGTGACAGAAGCAATGGCAACAGTGGTAGGCAGGGTCCCCCTCCCTATGCCTGTTCTCAGGCTGGCCGGGAACATCCAGAGGGATCACAAAGGGAGGGGAAACCTGCCCACTGCCTCTGTCCCAGGCTGAGCCTGGGTACCTGAGCAGCTGGAAAAGAGCAGGAGCCCCCTGAGCCCAAGGCCAGTGGGAGAAAGCAGAGAGTGTCAGTATCAGGCTGTGCAGGGAGTGGAATGGGAAAGGAGGAAATGTGCCACTGATCATAGAGGGGAAGGCATGGCAGAATTGTCATCTGCTTTTAGAAGTCCTTGGCTCCTGCGCCTATGGCATGGTCTGAACAAAGAGTGTTGTTGGCACTGGATGTATGACCCAGTCCTGATACCTTGTTTCACGAGGACCCAAACCCTCAGACTGAACACCACTTCTTCCATTCCGTAATAGGCAAATTTTATTTATACATATTGATACAAAATAAGAGCAATGCAAGCAAAACAATCAAGATGATTACAGAATACAATACCAATTATTTTCTAGTCCTAGGGTGGGTTCACAAGGAGAGTGGTGCATCCAGCCAGCATGTAAGCACCACCTTGCTTGAATGTCAGATGTCAGTAGCCTGGAGGTTGAGGGCTGGTGCCCATCCCCCCAGTGGAGTGGGTGAGATGGGCCAGTGGTGTACCCTCTGCCCATGGTGGCCTTGGGATGCCCCCCTGCTGCTCTGCAATTCCTCTTCTTGTATTCTTTTTCTCCTAATGACTCTTCAGTTCTGGGTACCATAGACTGGTTTCACTGTGGTTGTTATACTGTTCATGTTCTGTTCTGTCAGCATCATTCTGTGTTCCCACAAACCTGTTAGATGCATACATCTTAATTTGGTCAATTACTGGTACCTTATTTGGGCATTCCCCCAAAACTGGACATCCCAGGGACTTTGCAGCTGGTCACTGTGACCTCATGCTAATTCTACAGGCCCCTTATCTTTGTTATAGAATACTGTATGTTTTTAATTTCCCCACCCTATTTGTCTGCTAGCTTCTAACACAAAGACCAAGAACGTGAAACTTGGTCAAAAACAGACTTCTAGAAACTAATTAACCCTTGCCATTCCCCTGGACCATTGTTCTAATGCAATATCTACTCTACCTACAAGCCAGTCCCTAAAAGCAAATCATTAAATATCATTTTTTTAGCCATCAGGTATAACCGTGCCACAGGACCCGTCCCTGTAAATTATATCAGCATATGTTTGTGCTGCCCGTATTCTCAGTGTCACTGCAGAAAAATAAAATCAGCTTTTATCATAACAAATAGGTAGTAGTAAATATGTGGTCAGCCTCTTGCAGGAGCAAAAATGATCTTTCTCTTCTTGGGCCTATTGTTGCTCCTTGAAAACACTAGCCAGCTCTGTTCTTCTCCTAGGACTTCCGTGACAATAATTACCTGCTTTTGGAAGGGGTGGGAGTGTGTGAGCCTAAGTATAGTTCATCTGGTGTGTACAAATGCTGTAGGGAAAACTGTAGAACACCTGCATAACAATTTATTACTGAACAGGGCCCTTTGTCTAACCTGTCAGCCACCCTGCTGGAAGTCTCTCATCCTGACACAGTAACAAGAGAAACAGTTTTACAAGTGAATGTTCTGATACTGGGAAAAGCAAGCCCCAACTCGTATGTTCTGTGCATGTGTCACCATTTCATTTAACGAGACATAATTTAGATGCTAGTTCAATGGAGGTTTCACCCCTCAAATGTACATCCTTACTAAGTGAAACTGGGATTTACATACCTTGCTTCTGAGGTGGTCTTGACTGACACAGTGTAAGAAGGATTATTCACAAACATACTGTATACCAATTCACCTCTCTCTCTCTCTCTCTCTTTCTCTCTCCTTTAAAAATAACAAAAAACCCTCTTAAAATGCTTTTTTTTTTTTAATTTGCTCTTCTGATTTAATGCTCCTCACTGAAGCTGTATAGTTAGGTTCTTATGTCATGGAGTCCCTCAGGGGAACAGTTCTTTGGGATCTCTGTGGCCTTGTCCAGTCTCTGTCTCTCTGAGTACCCTCTGAAGCCATGCTGCATGTGACTTCTACTGGCTGCTTCTAACTCTGAGGTCTTTCATTCTATGGCCTTGCCTGGTTGTTGGCACTGTATTTATGACCCAGATACCTTGTTCCAGGTGAACCCAAACCATTAGACTGACCACAATTTCTCCATTTAATAATAGGCAAATTTTATTGACACACAGTGACAGCTGATAAGAATAATGCAGGCAAGACAAACAAACTAACCTCCCCAATTCTATATCTACCAGTCCTAGCACTGTCACAGAGGGAAGGTACGTTTGGCCAGTACACAAGCTTCACCCTGTGGTTCTTTCTTGAATGTCACATAGCAGCAGCCTGGAGGTCAGAGGCCAAGTTCTACCTCTCTGCCCTTCCACCCCCACCCAGGGTGGTGGGTGAGACAGGCTGGTGATGTGCCCTCTCTCTATGGTGGCTTTGGGTCCCCCCATCAGGGACCTTTCGCTGCTCAGAAATCCTTTCTTTTGTATTCTTTCTTCCCCGCCCCTGCCACTGCCTCCCTCATCCCTCCCAATGACTCTTCAGTCCTGGGTATCATTGATTCTCCCTATGGTCATCATACTGCCCACATTATGCCCTGTCAGCATATTCCTTTGTTCCAACAAACCTGCCACATGCACACATCTTAGTTTGGTTATTTACAAATATTGGTTATTTACATTATCTCCTAATTGGATTTCTTAACCAAAATCAGAAATTCCAAGGGCTCTGCAGTTGGGCACTGTGACCTGGCCACTACAGCAGAGTCCTTTATATCTGGGTGCACTGTTCATGTTATGGAACAGTGTGATACATGTCTTCAATTTCCTAGCCTGTATGTCTGCTGTTTCCTGACACAGTGGACCTTGAAGGAAACTGTCACAAACAGGCCTTTAGAAACCAATTAACCCTTGCCATTCCCCTGGACCATTGTTCTATTGCAATATCTACTTTAACTACAAGCCAAGTTCCGCTCTTGAGGAAGGGATTTTACCTATTCGGTGTTATACCTGCTGAGCTCCTTGCTTTTTGAAAAGTCAGACATCCACACATTCCAGTCCCTTGTCACAATCAGAATGGTGGTGTGAAAAAGTTGGGTGTTTGCCAAGCCACTCTGTTTTAATGTGTAGCATATGTGTGCTGTAAAATGATCTTATTGTTCTTTTTGTAGTACCATTGTACCCACAAACCAAGTGTGCATGCATGGGTGTGTGTGCATGCATGTGTGCAATCACAATGATTGTAACTGTCAGATAAGAAGATTGTTGATAATGTGCCCAACTTCAGAAAAATTGGATCTAGAAAATTCTGACTTGTTGGAACTAAAGAGATGCTGGCTCCACACCCAAAGATCAACTCAGAGGCTGTAAGCCATGTGTTAGGTTGTAGCTACCACTGAACAGATTAGAAAAGGAGAGGAGAGGTGTAAGGAACTCTATTCATTCCCATCTCTTTAATTTGCCAGGCTCTAGGCATATAAATCCCCTGTTTTAGGGAACCAGCCACAACAAAGGAAGAAAGGAAAGAAAACAATGCCCCCATACATAATACCGCTCTCAAGTATGGGGATACATATGAGACACCACCTGGCTCCAAGAGCCACAGAAATCTGTACTACAGTAAAAGGGTTCACTCTTTGAATGTTTTTCTGCCACCTATAGTTCTGGTATCCAATCCTTCTTTTCAGTTTTTCAAGTGTAAATCTTTTTAATTCTGGAAGCACTGTGACCTGATGAATAGATCACAGGCCTGAGACTTGGGAAAGACTTTTCCTGACTGCATGGCCTCAGACAATTCACTTCATCTATTCCCTGCAGTTTTCCCCACTTGTAAGACACAGATAATTATGTTTGCTTCCTTTTAGAAGGGATCTAAAGATGAACACCTCTTCAAAAGAGCTCAGTATTAATACACTATGACTCTACCGCTCTTGCTTGCACAGTGAGTCTGTAACCAACACAGGGGTTCAATTGTATCTTGTCAGATGAAGAAAACAGTGTAAAGCACCCAGAAACAGTCAGTCCATCCAAGTTGCTGCTAGTGATAATTTAGTGCAAATGTACAATTCACAAACCTGCAAATGAAAGCTCTGAAGAGTAGGACCAAGTTAGCCTGCATTAAGCTATGTTTATCTTCACTAGCATAAAAGTACATTTCCAAGTGCATTTTTAGTGGTGTTACATTCTTGTTTAGATAAATTTAGAAACTGCTGGATCAACTGTATTTTGTTTTGTTTTTAATGCCCAACGTTTTGCATAAGATCTACTAAGTATACAAGTGTTTATGGCCTGATTGGTGGTGATGAGCATCCAGAGACCTTAATGATGTCCATAGGAGATACGGCTGCTGAGCAGTTCTGAAAATCAGGCTGATTAGGACTTGGATGTCTAACTTGAGGCACCCAACACTGGGAAGTTTGCCCTTTGTACATTGGAATCTAAGAATCAAAGGCTCCAGCCCAAATGTTTTTACAGGACTAAGCTGGAAATACAGACGTTTTCCACATACTTGCTTACATATACTTTTTCTCCCCATGGTGTTTTTTTGTTGGGGGGGGCGGGGGAAGGAGGAGGTTGTTTTGGGGGAGGGTTAGTTTTTTTGTACAGTGCCTCATGTTCAGGTGGAACACTTTTCAAAAACTTTGTAAAAGCTATGGTATACAATGAGAAATAACGCTGATAGTGATTGATTACAAAAAAGGAAGATGTGCTGTATAATCATGTGCCAAAAGTGGGAGCAGACATCATGGCTTGGTTTCTATTTCAAATAAATAGAGAGTGGAGCAATCAAGAAACTGCCAAAGTAAATTAATTCAACATGGTTGGAACATCAACAAAACAACAGAACTTCTGAGAATGTGCCATCACACGTTACTGCATCAGTGATGAAGGATACAGGTCTCCTGTTTTATTTTTCAGTTACTGAATCCTATTTTGCTCTCTCTTACATTAGCTAAAAGCTAGGAGTAATGCTACTGAGTTCAGTGGAGCTAATCTGGTTTTTACAGGATCTAGATTCTACAGCTTTAGGGGGAAAGTGGAAAAAGCTCTCTCCTAAGCTGGAGAAAAAATGACAGTATACACACAAATAAGTTATTGTTCATGAAAAGTGTAATGGGCCCCAAAGTTGCATCAGGCTGCCGTATTTGAATTCTTTAAATGGTCATCTGTTAAGTCAGCTCTGTGTGTCTATGAATGTTTCCTTCACCTCCCCAAATCTGTGATTTGAGAATACACTAAATTAGAAGTTACACTTCTTTTTACCTTGGAAATCTGTCTCAGGACTTCTTCTGAAAGGTTTAATTTTGTATAAGACGAATATGATATGCATGCTCTTGACTCTGTCCTGCCACCCTGTATCCTGGTGTACATAATCCATGCCTCGTACTGTATTCAACATTACTACATCTGTGTGTATAAATTTTTTTGTTTTTTCAAGGTCATGCCCAGCTTTTGCCAGAGGGACAATGCTCTCAGTATTGAAACATTCTTTAGTAAAAAGAAATATCAGAGACATAAGTAGAGATTTTTGCTACCTAGGAAGATTCAGGAGTGGGGAGAGGGATTCAGCATTTTGCCAAGCAGCTGAGGTGGGGGAGGGAAGAAAGGGCAGAAATGGGAACAAGTGCCAGAGGGTTTTACCTGACAAAAGACACCGCTGGGGCTGAGGCGGGAGCTGGATCCACACACCATGCCTGTCTGCTGCTCAGGTTGGGACCAGCTGTATGCAATCTGCCTGGCTGTGGCCACTGGTGCATGAGATACCGTTCTGATGCCCCCCTCTAAATGGGCATTTAGGGCTGATGCCCTACTCCTCTCCACTCCAATTATGCTACTGATCTCAAAGAATCTGTTTCTGCTCTCACTTTTTTGTTTTTATTTAGGAAAAGGCAGGCTTAAAAACACCTGTTTAAAAAAAAATTCACAGTAAGGATCACCTATCAGATCATCATAACCTAGTGATTGTGATTGGTTCAATAGCTACTAGTGATCGTGGCATAATACATTGTATACCCTCTTTGTGAGCATATTTCAATTTACGGTTCCTCAATTATTTGACATGTTTGCTATGAAGTTGAGAGTATTCCATTATTTGAAAATCTTGGGTTATATAATGCAATATTTAGCACTTATGTTTAAGGTGATGCACTACATCTAATTACATTTCAGATACAGGTAGACTAGATCCTATCACTCTTTTACATCTGGGAAAATTGAGGTAAAGATTTGTCCAAAGGAACGAATAGAAGAAAAAAAAGCCATAACTAAGAAACATGATTATAGTTCAGTTCTTGGAACCTAGTCCTCTGCTCAGAAAGAACCTAGTCCCTACTTCAAGGAATAATGGAAATTTCACCCCCCCCAAAAAAGCCCCAAAACAAAATGATGCACCACCATATTAGAGAAATCTTTGGTTTGTGCTAAAATATGACATGGTAATATTAGTAACATTTTGTCAAACATATGGACACAGAAAAAAGTAAAAGTTACAAACTCAGGTATAGCACATTCCAGAATTCTTGCTGGTTTTGTTTTGTAGGAGAGGAGAGAGGAGGAGGGAGGTGTTGGAGCCTTTTGATTCTTGTCAATCCTTGTCTCTTTCCCTAGGGAAAATCATGTCAGATATTTGTTGAATGCTTTAAAGAATGCTCATTCTTTATATATGAGAATGTGTAATGCATTCCTGTCATGCAGACTTTGGATGGTACTGCATTTATTAAGCTAAAAGCAGCAACATCAGTGCTGCCTTTTCAAAGGAAGATGGAAAGCAGATCTGAGCAATTGTTTTTCTCTCTTATAAAAAGTGAATAAAAATTAGTATGTTTTAGTAGCAAGCACATGCATTGAAATAATGAAATCTTAAATATTTCAGATTACATTCACCCAGATCTGGGACAGAAGTTCAATAAAGCAATTTAACCTAAATCAGTTGAGTCTGATACTATATCCATCCAGGTTTATCTTGAACCAATTTCAGCCATTTTTAAAGCAGTTTATGTGCACTCAAACTTCTGTTATGTTACTGATTTGATCCAGTTTCTGATCACTTGTACCAATATATGTATATTTTTTTGGACCTAGCCTCAATGCTTGTTTTAACACCTCCTTCAATTTAGGATATGGCTACCTACACTTACTTACATTCCATTATATTAAACAAGACCAAATTTAATTACCTAGTCATTAGACAAGGTTCTCTGAGTAAATCTGATAGCTTTTATTGGACCAACTAAAATAGTTGGAAAAAAATCTTTGTTGCAAACTTTTGGGTACAAACACCCTTCTTCAGGCTGAGGAAACATCTACAGTTGTTTTGTGCTCTTCCGGGATGGGATAGAATAGAAGCCAGAGGCTAATGTGCACGAATGCTGATCAGTGAAAATGCAAACTGAGGCAGTCAGTGGGTAAGAAACACATGGAGGGTGGGGGAGGGGAATGTAGACTGGGTGGTAAGATGTAGCTGGTAAATACTAGAGAGGTTACCTGGGGTATCAGATGTTAGGCAGGTTATAATGTGCCGTACATCCAATATTTGTATTTAGTCCATGATTTATCATATCCAGTAGATTGATGAAGTGAAGTTTGTAGGCTTGTCTGTAAAAGGTGTTTTGTAAATTCTGTTTGAGGATTAGAACTGAGAGACTGATTATCTTGTGAGAAATGTGTCCCCACAGCTAATTGGGCATTCTTGTCTTTGATAGATTTTCAGTGTGCTTTCATTCTGGTATGCAGTTGTTGTTTGATTTCTCCTACATATTTTCTATCAGGACATCTAGTGCACTGGATGAGATATATTACATTTCTGGAGGTGCAGGTATAAGATCCAGGAATGCCAATGGTCCTGCTGTGGAGTGTAGTTTTTGTGGGAGTGGTGGAGATATGTTGGCAGGTTTTGCATTTCTTGTCATGGCATGGCCTGGATCCATTTGGTGTGTTTGGGCCGTAGGGAGTTTGTTTCTGGTGATGAGGTTGGTGAGGTTCAGTGCTTGTTTAAAGGATATGATGGGTGGTTCTGGGAAGATCTCTTTCAGAATTGGGTCTTCTTTTAATATGGGTTACAATTGTTTGAGGATTTTCTGTATAGGTTCCAGGGAGAGATGATATGTCATAATTAGTGGTGTGTGATTTTTCTTTACATACTGCAGCAGTTCTTTACATGGTATCTGGGTGGCTCTTTCAAAAGTGCAAACTATCTCTTTGGAGGTGTGTCCTTGTTTAATAAATGCCCTTTTGAGAGTTGTGAGGTGACGATCACAGGTATTCTCTTCAGTTCAAATTCAGTGGTAGTGAAGGGCTTGGGTGATTGCTGGTTCTGTGCAGATATGTATGTTGATCCATGGATTTTTTTGTATATGGTGGTTTGTATTTTACCACTCCAGATAATGATCATAAAAGGAAAAAAGGGGAATGTTGGTGTTGGAGTATGCAAGAGATGGTCTGATGAAAGAGTAATGATAATTGAATTTCTGATGGAAATCAGTCAGATTGCAGGTTTTCCATCCAAATTATGAACATGCCATTGATATATCTTAAGTATATAGCAAGAGTTTGATGGTGCAGTCCTTGAGGAATTCTTCATCCAGGTATCTCATAAAAAGTTTGGCATTTTGTGGGGCCATTTTATTTCCTGTAGCTATCCCCATGGCCTGGAAGAACTGTTGGTTATTGAAAGTGAAGTTGTTGTGTGTGGGGATGAAGTGTATAAGTTCAATTATATCTTTAGGTCTGTACTCTGAGTTGTAATCTTGCTCTTGTGGATATGTAAGACAGGCCTGGATGCCATCCTGGGGTGGGATGTTGGTATTACCCAGTTGCTGAAATTCTTCCAGAGAATTTAACATATAAAGTTAGGAAGTAACCTTCCTGAGGTAAGAAACAGGTAGAACAGCCTATCACTGTTGTTTTGTTCTATTGTCATATATCATATTAGGTTAATCAACCCAGAGACATGATAAGGAAGGTCACTGTAGATAAAAATGAAGCCTAGGGATAAAGTAAATTTTATCAAACTTTCTTCAGAGAACAGATTGTTCTTCCACCATCTCCTAGTACATTCTTTAAAAGATATTTAGTAAAATAACTGTTCCTGCTAAGCTAAGTTTCCCCTTGATAAATAGAAAACTGAAAAAAATTATGGTATGAAAAGTTGGGTGTGCTTTTTTTTAAGTTAAATATAGGAAAGGATTTTATTTAAGAGTGTGGAAGAGAGCCTCATGCATTGAATAAACTGTCCTGGTTATTTATACTGAAGAATTCCAGAGATTATGCTTCTGCTTTTTAATGTATATGCCCTTAAAAGGTATATGGTGTATGTGTTCAGTTGCCCTTTTTATGTCTTCCCTTTAAGTGCACAGAATATTGATAGCACATTAGAAAACACCTAGTACTACAGTGGGACATCTTTTAGAAGATGTTTTATAGACCAAAAGGCTAGAGGTTAGCAGATTCATGAAACTGCAGGTTTCTATTCTTTCCCAAGCATTGCCTCTTGGGAAGGGAGCAACAGAGCTCCTCTACCCTATAAAAGTCCAGGCTTGGATCCTACCTTTGTGAGGCACAAGCCTTCCCTATGCTCCCTGACTCCATGTATGGCTGGCATCCCATAAAGAACAGGCACCCTGTGGCCTTTTCTTGCAGGTCCACAGTTATGGTTAATTCCAATTCCAGCACTTCAAGGTATACTTTCAAAGCTAGTATCTGGTACCCTTTCACCTTAGACCATTAGTGAAGTAAGGTTCTAGTTAGCACAAAAGAGCCATTAGAATCTAGGCCTTGGAGCAGCATCTTGCAGGAATTTGCCACAATCAGTTTTATCATTGACTTCAATGGGAGTGGGACTGGATGCCTACTTGGGATGCCAAACTGGGTGTGTCTAAATGTTCACTTTAATGGGTAGTAGCCTATTTTACTGTGCATTAAAGCATTGTGTAAAAAACCATGCAGTTACGCTTATGCACAGTAAAATAGGCTACTGCACATAAAGTAGTGCATTTGCACTACCGCATATTAAGGCAACCTAATGCACATTTAGCACCTCACATTAGGGATAGTAAATTAAATATGCATTAGGAAAAGCGCATTCATGCATGTGTAGATGAGCCCACTATTTTCTATTTGATTTCTACTCATGAACAGAAGTCACTTGTACCAGCTTCCAGCTTCTCCAACAAGCAGTACAGAGTAAGGAGTGGTCCTCCTGCCATCTCTGCTAGATCAGACTCTCTGAGCAGCATGTAATATGTTCATGAAAATGGCAGCTCATGATTCTTATCTTTTCCTTCCTGGGAAGGTAACCTGGCAAAGGATCAGTTTCAATATTGTATCTGTTTGTCATTTTGCACTGCACAACATAACTATCCTAGTCTTGCACTGAATGCATCTGCATTTTTAATTTACCTTTAAAAAAAATAAATCAAGCCTACAAAATAACAGTAATAAATTCAGTGGAAGCTTGACAAAACCTTCAGGTTGCTGAAGGCAACATCTTTACCGCCAAATAGCCACATAAGGCAAATCATGCCCAATCCAAATGGATGTAACATAGATATCTTTCTGTGGTGCTGGTTACTTATCAATGACCATGTCTGCATGAGAGAGTTTACTGGTGTGTCCCCAGCACCATTCATTCCCACGTTACATTGCATTATGTCTCTTTTGAAGTGTAGCATGCACAAAGTGGGAAAGCCTTGGTTTGCTGCAGTTCTCCCTAGCAGGCTCCTTTGCCACGGTAGAGATGAATGTAGAGTTGATTGCTAACACTGCAGTCAAAAGCGGGTGGTGCAACAGGGACCCCTTTGAGATGAAAGAAGGGGAGGATTATGGGGCATTCTTTGAGAGGGCTTCAGGACTTCAGTACTTGTTCCCTGAGTTCATCTACAATAACCCAGATTTGGTGATATTCTAGGCATCTTTTCAAAAGACAGCTTTTCAAAAGGGTTTTAGAAAGGGTTGATGGTGTGTTCACATAGCATGAAGGGTTAGAAAGAAGATTCTGCAGGTAGCTGGGTAACAGAGTTCCTGGTGGATTGATTAGTGTGTCCTAGAGCAGGGGTGGGCAAAATGCAACCTGCGGGCCGGATGCAGCCCACCAACCCTTTCTATCCAGCCCACAGAGCCCCCCCAAAATTTAGAAAATTAATATTAATCTGCCCTGGGCTGCCTGTCATGCAGCCCTCAATGGCTTGACAAAACTCAGTAAGCGGCTCTCCATCCAAAATAATTGCCTGCCCATGTCTTAGGATATCTAGAACCTTGGATAGGTATCTTCTTTGGCAGCAACAGCAGCAGCAGTAATAGTTAAATATAAAAACCAAAAAAAAGAGTTAGATGTCAGGAGGCTGCCATACCCATCCCTTCAAATAGCTAAGTGCACCAAGCTCCAAATGAAATCACTGAGAAATGATCTCACAGATCCTTTAGACCCTAATTCTTGAGTAAGGTCCAGTGGTCACCAAGTGAACCTTGGAGAAGCTCCTGTAGACATATGTAACATATCCATCCATTTATTCTCTTCAGCTGTAGGAGCAATAACAATCTTGGTGCAGGGCACTTTCTTGGCATAGTTAGCAACTGGCAAGAACTGGTGGTCCTTGGCACTGCCTGAGCCATTAACCTTTGACTCTCCTTAATTCCCAGGAAATGTCTTTATGTTGCTTAATTAATTTGTAATGAGCTGATGGGAAGACCTACTTTCTCATAATTGTGTCACTTAATACATATTTCCTTTGAAAAAAGCCTTCTTCATGTTGTTCTTTAGACTTTCGACCTCACATTCATCTTTCTGCTGCCATGCAACAGATGGACTTGACTCTGCATGAATGATGTCAAGTATCCATCTAGCAGTAGCTCTAGCCAATATTCCTGTGAGCTCCTCTGGCATGCAAATATTGTGTTTCATATAGAAATGAGAAAAATGTCTTTATCCTCATTTCTGTGTGAAATATAATATATTTGCAAGGTAAGCTTAGACCCACATATTAATCATAAATCAATTATGTTTATCCTTAACTTAGAAAGCACTAAATTCTTTCTTTCCTCATTTCAAAATCCAGTAGGATATTCATAGTCATTATGCTGCTTTTTACGTGGATCACAATCTCATATTGTAATCATTAGTGCTATGGCTGAGTCATTTTCTGCCTTAAAGTATTTCAAATGTCCATTTCACTGGCACTGAAGGTTTTCAGAATATTTTTATTTCCTGAAATGAACCATTATATTAACTACATTTCCCCCTTATATCCTTTATAAACTGTTAAATGCATTCATATTTTATAGCACTGAATTCTCATATTTACAGTGAACAGAGAGAGCTAAGCATATAAAATATCATTAGTGTTCCGTATTTTCAGTTTCTACTGGTTGTCACTGATAAATTCCCGGATTTATTTTTTTTATTGAAGTTATTCAGTTTTTACTGATTTACACCTGTTTTTCAGTTCACCCAATTTTACCAGATACACTAACATCCCTGTTAACTGGCACGAATAGGGAATGGCTGGGGGGGTACTAGTAAGCTAAAAGTACGTGTTACCTGAGGCACAGGTTTCCAGCGGGATGCAGGTTTCCAGGAAAGGGGGTGGTAGCAGCTGCACACAGAGCGGGGGGCGGTGACCACGTGGAGGCCAGGGGATGGTGACTGGAGCCACTAGCTGGGGGTGTGGGGCTCCCAGGTGGAGTGGGAGGGACCGCGAGAATCGCTCCCAAGGCAGGCAGATCCACCTGCAGCCCTGCTCTGGATGCTGGGAGCCCTGCTGAGGGCAGGTAGGAGAGCCTGGCCCCAGGCCTTGTGGTGGGCATTGCACCCAGCGACTCCACGCAGGGCTAGAGCCACTGCCTAGGACTGTGAGGCTCCCAGCTTTGACCCTGGGTGGGGCAGGAGGTGCCAGTGTTGATGCCGGGGTTAGGATCGGACCCTTCCCCCCTTCCATGTCCAGCCCCACACCACATCCCCCAGCCCCTGGGTTGCACCATGCTGTGGTGTAGGCAGGTGGTGTAAACTACTCCTGGGGCCACTGCAGCAGGGCCTGGGATGAACAGGGACAAGCTGCACCATGGCCTGTGCCCCCCAGGGCTCCATTTGTTCCCACTCAGACTAGCCTCTGCTGAGCCACCCTGGAAACGGCCGGCACTAGCCACAGAGGGAACTGTAAGTCAGTGGGTGTGGAGTGGGACGGCTTGGCTCTTGCTGCTATGTGCACCCCAGGAGGGCTGTGGGCTGGAGGGCTGCATGTGTCCCTGGATCTACATACTGGACAAGGGCAGGGTGCTGCCCACCCAAAGCACTGGGAAGAGCCCAGTACCCCCGTCGGCCCCAGCCTAGAGAAGCAGCCTGCTCTTGTCCTGTGCGCAGATCCTGGGGCATGCACTCCCCCAGGAATAGCCTGGCGCAGCCCCCATTTCACAGCCCTCCCACCCTGCACCCACTGACAGTTCCCTCTGCTTTGTGCCCTGCTTTGCTCCCTGCCAGCTGTACCTTGTCATGCATCCACAGATGCATCTCGAGCAGGTCCAAGGAGGTGATCCTTCCTCTGTATGCGACACTGGTCAGGCTGCAGATGGAGTACTGCGTCCAGTCCTGGGCACCGCACTTCAGGAGGGATGTGGACAGCACTGAGAGGGTCCAAAGGAGGGCCACACACATGACCGGGGGACAGCAGGGCAGGCCCTACGAGGAGAAGCTACAGGACCTGAACCTGTTCAGCCTCCACAAGAGAAGGCTGAGGGGGGATCTAGTGGCCTGTTACAAAGTGGTCAGAGGGGACCAGCAGGCACCGGGGGAGTCCCTGTTCCCATAAGCACTGCCATGAGTGACTAGAAATAACGGTCACAAGCTGGCAGAGGGTAGATTCAGGCTAGATATCAGGAGGCGCCACTTCACAGTCAGGGCGGCTAGGATCTGGAACCAACTTCCAAGTGAAGTGGTGCTGGCTCCTATCCTGAGGGTCTTTAAGAGGAGGCTAGATGAATACTTTGCTGAGGTCGTTTGACCCCAGTACTCTTTCCTGCCTATGCAGGGGGTCAGACTTGATGATCTGCTCAGGTCCCTTCCGACCCTACCTACTATGAAACTATGAAGCCCGGGGAGCAGCTGACGGGCTGCACCACACCCCTCCTCCACCCCTTTCTTAGTCACAACCTTATTCCCTCTCCCCGTCACCACCACAAGAATGTTTTATTATTTTCCCCCAATTTAAACCAACTTTTTTTCTTTTCTTCCTTTTATCCTGCTTTCAACCCAATCTTTATGTTTAAAAACAAACCCTGAAAAATTCCTGGATTTTCTTTTTTTAAATAAACCTGAAAACCTGGAACACTAAATATCATCAACACTTCTCTATCCCCATTCATTACTGTGGCAACTAAACACTTTGGAAGAATTGTGTCCAATGTGCTTAAACTGTACACAAGTTGTCCTGGTAGTGCTGCAGTGATGCTGTGGCCGTGATGATCCAGGAAATATATGAGACATAAGGATTTTTGTGGGTGATATCTTTAATTAAACCAACTGCATGGATAGGATTGACAAGCTTTCAAATGTATACATTGTTCCTAGCTTCCCAACTGTGTACCATGTTTAACTATTGATTGCACATAAGTACACAGTTACACTTAAAATCCTGAGTCATACGAGTTCCCATTGTGTTAGGTGCTTCATAGTAAAAGATGCCTAGTAAGAGGATAGACCTAAGCCCTGAAAGCTGACCATACAAATAGGAAAGTCAAACAAAGGGTGAAACGAGAAAATATAGTTCCCATTTTGCAGACAGGAAATTGAGACACCTAGGTGCATTATTTCTTTGTATCCAAGCTCTTGATTTTATGGTAACTTGGTCTTTTCCAATTCTGCTGTCAGCTGAAATGCATTTTTGTATTTGTATAGAAGAAAGGAAATAAGTTTCCCAACTCCTTTGGGCCCACACTTAGTCTTTTGTTTACATTCATTTCTAAATACAGGAAAAGGTTTCTTTGGGATCTTAATTCTTCTAAACCAACTTTTAAAACCCCCTTCCTAGCAGTGGTTCACAATATGAAACAGTATCAGATAGATAAATTCACTGCACATGACCACACCATGTCTTTGGCAAGTGCAAAATAAATGCCCTGATCTTTCAGATCACATGTAATTGTCAATGTCTAAAAGCCCAGCACCTGGAATATCACATTATTCCGTGTGTATTATGGAATAGGTGTCATGGAATCATCTCCTCTGTTTGGCTCAGACTCTTTGGAATGTAAAGCATGATCTTATGATCATGCCCTGCTGCCCTTTTCACATTAAATACTGAACTGTCAGAATGAGTGGAAACAGGTGTATGCAACAGAAAGGATGCAGCACTATATCTTAAAACAGTTTGATTCTGATCACTGAAGCCTGGATGAAATTAAAGCTGGCCATAAAATGTGACCAAAATTTTTCAGGCCCCATTACAAGTCCTAATGGATATAGAAAAGCTAAAAAATGATATTGTTATACGAGAGTCCTTCAAGTGAGCATTTCCCATCTTGTGCCAATCCCTACATACAAGCAAATCATTTTATTTGCCTAATATATTTGTGGAAAACTTATGCACTTCTTTCTAACATTAGCTCCCCTGTCCTTAATCTGTATTTCTCCCATTTCTGCAATGTCCCTTTATGTGTGGAAGTTGAGTTGTGGAATCCAACTTTCCACTAGCAGAAGGATGAAGTAAGAGTAATGCCCATTTTAGGGGTTCATCTTAAAATCTCTCTTCAGATAAGTTAGCACCCAGGCAAGTGAAACTACAACAGAAGGCAAATATTCCAGATGTTAATGCTTTAGAAATTCAAAGACCTTAACTCTGCTGCTGTTTTTTATAATTTGTTCTTTGAATTTGAGTTTTGAAAAAAAACAGTTGTAAATATCCTTTTTTCAGCATTTATTCTCAGGAGTCTGCAACATTTATTTACTAACACAAAGCAGAGACATTGAAAATAAAATGAATGAAGCATGTCCCACTGGTTTGCAAGGGCTTGGGTTGTAGCCGTGTTGGTCTAAGGACATAGGCAGACAAGGTTCCTTGGGTGAATTTGATATCTTTTATTAGACCAACCCAAATAGTTGGAGAATAGTGGATTGCATGAACTTCTATCATTTTTATTTGCTTCCAGATCAGTTATGCAACACTACAGGTGTAACTAGCTAAAACTGGTCAGTCTGATATCTTCAGGGCTCAGTGATACTTCCTGATGTGAAGACAATACTGATGCATAGCTCATAAAATCAACTAATGTGTATGTGAAAGTGCAAGTGCAGTAGGAAAGATTACGGTGCTAGGAAGAAGAGCCAGGTTACTACTAAGGGACTTAAATTGCCAGTTAAATAGTCTTTCATCATCATTTTTGTGGAGCAAACATGACATCTGGTGGCTCTTTCTATGAATTTCAGAAGAGAATCTCCTACAGATAAGAAAACAAGGTGGTAAAATGGCGTAATAGAAATCCAGCAATCCACAAAATTTTACTTATTCCATAGCCTTTGGTTTTCACACACAAAACCACATCATTTATTTTCAATTGTAAGTGTTCTGTAGCAGCAATCCATCTTTGCTATTTTGGTTCTAATTTGATCAGTTTCACAGCAAGGTGTTTCTCTTGAAACACATATTTCAATTTGATCTTATTAAACAACCCCAGATCAATGTCATTTTTCCAGATGATTATCTTGTTTTTGAAAAAGATCTGCAGGAGGATCTGAGGAAGAAACAAAGACTGCTTTTGTACAGAACAGGAAATAATAATCATATTTAAGAAGTTATTTTTAAAACAAATTTTAAAAGGAAGCTGTTCAAAGTGACAGATCAGAAGCAAAAAGTGGGAACTTTAAAAAAAAAAAACACCTCCCTCATCAGGCAGTGGAAATAGGCAGTGATTTGACAAAGTGACTATTTGGACAGGACTCTGAAATGCTGACCTGAACTAGATTGAAAGGACAATATATAAAAACAAAAATTGTCCTATATAGGGTTCAGACCTCCTAATATAATGCATTTAAAGGCATTATATAAATAATAAGTAATAATGAAATGAACAGACTGGGTATTTTGTTGAAATCCTGTCTTATTCTGTGCCCAACCTCCCAGCAGCAGCAAGATGGCTCTAGTCCTTTTGCTACCATTTAATTTCCACTTGCCCCTTCTGTTAGTCTTACTTTGATAATGATGCAGCTCAGAATATATTGTACAGGGAAATACCTCCACATCCAAGTGTTTCTGAATGTGGATGTGGGAAGCACACCTGGCACTTCCCACCCCATCATGCATTCTTGCATCCAGCTGAATTATCACCCATGCAGCTGAGCATAAAGTTATTAGCTCTTTCGGCTTGGCTCCTTTTTGCGGGTGTATCTCTTGGCTACATGAGCTACAGCAGCAACCACTGAGTAAGCAGCCCCTCTGTCTCTTGTGTCCTTGTAAGCTGATGGATGTCAACCAGGAAGTAGTATCAAGAAGATGACTGAAATGGCCAACAACCAGGGAGTTTTGGCCTCTCTGGCCCTCCTAACCAGCTGCACCAAGTTCCCCCATCACAAACTTCCAGCAGTCCCAGAAGATTACTCAAGAAGCAATAGCATTTTTTTTCAAATGCTTGGGGAAATAAGATTAGTTAAAGAGACAATAAAATTCCTATGAGATTTCTAAGGGATGGGAAAGGTCATTTAATTGACAAGAAGAGGGAGAGTGGCTAAAATATTTTTTCCATGAATTCTTGACCTTTTTTTGGATCCAGACACAGGCCACAAGCATATATTTTCCAGGGGAGAAATAAAAACTTGTGAAGAAAATCAGAATCACACCAGAGCAAGTGATGACAACACTGGAATGTTTTGAGTCTGACAAGCTCCAGGGTGGAAGGAATCCAGAGCAGGACTCTGAAAGAGGCTGGAAAAAAAAAAGAGGGACCGGGTTTTAAAGGCATTCAGAAAACATCTTGGAAACAGGGACTATGCCAATTAGCTGAGAACAACTGTATGAAGCGACTAGTTGAAAAGATATCTTTTGGAAATATCAGTCTTTTCATATTTCCTCGACTAAACACAGCAATTAGTGGAAGAGCACCTCCAAATCGTTTAAAATTAAAATGACTCTGCATGGGTATGCTAATCACTATTTACACATCTGATACCACATTAGGGCCAAAGCCTGAAATATTACCTCAGCAGCTGACTAGGTCAGTATTTACCTGGACTTTGACAACGTGCTGCACAAGAATCCAGCCTGAAAACCAATAAATGAAAATGACAGTGCCTAGAGAATTTAAAAAAAA
>JAGPOW010000229.1:17000766-17012958 GCA_030014935.1 Caiman crocodilus | reverse complement strand
AGATAGATAGATAGATAGATAGATAGATAGATAGATAGATAGAATGAAAGTAATATGAGTGTATATAAAATATATATGTGTATATATACTTTAGGTATATAGAATATATATTTTTACTTTTATACTACTTTACTTTCATTTGTATATTTTATACAGTCTCTGTTAATCTTACAAAAACATCAGCTCTGAACATGTTCCAAATGTATTTCTGATCCTTGAATTATGGTAACAGAATATCAGAGCAAATAGTTCATGTTTGCATTTCCATTTAAATTATCATTAGCATGAGGTCTTAAATCATATAATGATCAATCTGCTTTTGCAAACCTAAAGCAGAACTTCTTAAGATAAACTTTAGCTTGCTGCAATTCAAGAAATTATTTCCATATAAAGTCTGTTTATTAAATATGCCGAACTGTTATATATCTCCCTTAAATTTATGAAAAGACAAAGAAATTGCCTGGCAGGAAAGCCTGAAATGACAATATATATCATAAAACTGCTCATAGTATAAAGTACAACATGCACAAAGAAATAACTAAGAAAAATGCTATGTATTAACTTATGTAGCATGTGTAACATAAGTCAATTTAACCTCCTTTGATAGGAGGCCTTCCCAGTTTCAAATGCACCACTAAGCTTTATTTTATCTGTTAGACTTTCATTATTTTGGCCAAATCTAAAATCAGGCTCTGAGCCATCTGATAATGAGGAATTTAGAAATGGAATAAGGTTCAGAACCCACTCTTGATGGCTACATAATTTATTTTAAAAGATATGCTTGTAAGTTAGCTAATGTACGGCTAATGTTGCTTTCCTATCTGGAACATACATTTTAATTGTCTGAACTTTTACAGAGTTTCAATTCACTCTTAAAAGGTGAACAATCTCATAGTTTGTTAATTCTGGCAGCCACATTGTGGTTAGTTTAGTTTTATAACACACTGCAACTGGCAAGTTAAGCCATTAGGAAAATTATTATAGCCAAATGCCCTTTTACTGTCAAACAAAAAAAGATTATTTTTTTCACTAAATTATCAACTCCCATTGGCTTCTTTGAGTAGGCTGCACATCAGTAGGCCATTTTTCTAAATCAAGCTCTCATAGCTGATCCTGGATAGCGAAGCAGCTCTGTGAAACATCAGCACTCAGAAGGGGAATAGCATCTTTAACTGATGACTCCTAGGGAAAGAATTATCTATTTGATTTAACCCTTTTTTACAGGGTTGGCACCAAACCACATCTCCAGGTATGAAAACCCTGAACATTAGGTAGGATGTAGAGGTTTTGAACCTGAATCCAGATTTCCATTTCCAGTTGCCATGTAACAGAGAATCTCAAACTCGTGATCATCATTAGGCAGGAATGTTAGAGTCTTAAGGGAAAAGCTGTTCAGAGTCCTTCCCAGTCTGCTCCTACTGATTTCTGTGCCCCTTTGAAAGCACCCATACGTATATCCTTTTACAGGACACCCCCAGTTAGCGCTCTTAATTGGTTCTGAAAAAAACAAGCATTAAGTGGAACTGTGCTAGGTGAAACACATTTTTCTATAGAAATGAATGGAAGTAAATATAATTGGTTCCACCACTTCTCACTGCCCCTCCCCGCCTGCCTGCCCACCAGCTGCTCTGGCATCACCTGCCAACCTGGACCCTGTGCTTCTGCCACCCTGCCCTGGACCCCACTGGCCCTGGCCCCGTGCTTCTGCCACCCCACCAGCCCTGGCCCTGGGTGCCAGCCTGGGCTTCTTATTCACACCCCCTGCCTGCCCCATCTCATTGCTGCCACCACTCCTCCCACCCACCCACCAGCTGCTCCAGTACCACATGCCAGAGAAGACTCCATGCTCCTGCTGCCCTGCCCTGGGCCCTGCCAGTTCTGGCCCTGGGTACCAGCCCAGGCTCAGCGCTTACATCCCCCGTCCACCTTCCCACCCACCCCTTCTCCCCACCGCCACTGCCACTCCTCCCTGCCTGCTCCAGCACCATGGGCCAGCGCAGACCCAGCACCACTTGACACCACTGCTGGTTCTCCCCACCTCCGCACTCATCATTGTAACAAAGTGCACTAAGCACTAAGTGGAACCAGGTAGGTATTTTAAATAAGTGCTATAGCAAAACCACGGTAAGCAAAACCGTGTTAAGTGGGGGTTGTCCGTAGTTCCTAGTCCAAAGACCTGGACTCCCACTCCTTTATATTTGGGAGTGTCTGAAATGCAGTTTTGTGTGCTGTTGTTTAGACCCTCCTGTGTTGGTAGTGCTATGGAAATAGAACAGTGGTGCTCTGTAAATTCATTCTTCCACCTCTTCCATATGAGAGGGAATATTTGGTGCAGTTACTCCTACACACAGTCAGAGGCTAAACAATAGAGCTGGATTTAAGAAAGAAGTGGCCAGTTGCCATATTGTAAGGCATACTAACATAGATACTCAAATTTCATGTGTAAACCTGATTTTTTTCTTTAACCGCTACTATGTACAGCATAGCACGTTAGTGTGAACAAGACAGGTATCACCTTTCTTTGAAGCACTATGTGCTGACCACTACTTCAAATCCCAGAGTGAGGCTGGCACATACGGCACACAGCACATGGGCTGAACCAGCTGCATGTGCTGTATGCAACCTGGGGAACCAGCACAGAGCACATATTGCATGATGTACTCTGCCAGACTCGCCCCACATTCTGACTCCAGCATGGCCCAATCCAGATCAGCTGCAGAGAAGGACCAGTCCAGTGGGTGCAGCACTAGGTCCAATACCAGATTAGCACTCCATGCCACATGCAGCATGGGGCGGGGGAGCTAGTCTCAGACCCATAATCTCAATCAGATATATCTATGGGTTGAATCCAGTCCACAGATTATATGTTTGACCAAAGGCAGCGGGAGAAAATATTATTTGGGGGGGCTAACCCCCACCCCTCCCTCCCGCAGGGCCATTGTGGTGCCAGTGCATGCTGGTGCTATACACAGTGGCAAAGGAGCACGTGGCAGGGGCACTGAGTGCAGCAGCACCAGACACTGTGGGATGGCAGCACTGTGGTGCTGCTGCTGTTGCCAGCTGCTGCAAAATTAGTTTGTGGGGACTAAGTCCCATTAGCTCCAGCCTTCTGCCGCCTATGTGTTTGACACTCCTGCTCTAGCCTATTTGCAAAACTACATATTCAACCTTGACGCAGCCATAAGACATATGCCACAGGCCAAGAAGGGGACAATGGCTGCCAACGTCCTACTGTGCTAAGGTTGTTAAAATGTGCTCTGAAGATCTAAGCAAGAGAGCCAATATTTGCAAATGTCTTTCTCCAGGAGCATGGAATACAGTCGAAATACTTCCTTGTAAAGTCCATAAATATAGGGTTACAATTTCTTTTTGTCTATCAGTTCATAATAATGCCAGGCAAATTTTACTGAAACACTCTAATACCTGCACATCTTCAAAAAAACACCTGGAAATTAATACAAATGACAGTGGAGTAAACCACTAAAAAATGATGTAGCTGGTTTGGATTTGAGCTCATTGTGGACTTTCCTACAGCCCCTCTCCCCAGTCAAAGTTTTTAATTTTTCAAAAGAAATTATGTAAGCAAATGATACAGGAAAACTCAAAATCAGGTGGATTATGCATAGCCTTCTATGATGAGTTACTGTGACCATTTCTCCCAACTTAGTAGCTTCCATCGGCACAATGATCAGCCCCCAAAATTCATTTAAACCCATTACACCTAGCTAAAGATTTGCCCCAAATATGTACATGTTCACACACATGCACGCACACAGAGTGCATCTACACAAGACACTACTGCACAATAGCAATGTGTAGTAGCTCATTGCTACTACACACAGTACCATCTGAAAAAAAACTGCAGGGATGCTACTGCACAATAACACTGATTACTGCACAGTCCACTGCTTGGGTAGACGTGGCCACACTCATGCTTTTAATTATGAACCTCTACTGTGTCCGATTTTCTTGGAATACTAACAGTTTTCCTTTGGCTCAGAAGAAGTAGAAAATACCCTGTGGGAAAAGTGCTGCAAAGGAAGCATTCACTTGAATTGAACACACAGACAGGAAAATACATGACATTTATAGTGCAGCAGTTTATTTCTAAGGGATTAGCTGATGAGATTTTATGAATAAATACAATGTACATTAGGTTTAGAGAAGGCTTTTCTCCAGATTACTGGAAGAACATTATGCCATTGATTTCTGACACTAGGTTTGTAAACTTAAAATGTAATGCTGAGTCAGTAAGCATACCTATGCCAGAGCTAAAACCATCTTCATGAGCAGTAATTCCCTCAGCTACAAGTATTTTAACTCGGTAGCAAAAGAACTAGGCATGAATGTGGCTGTGCCTTCTATTTATACCATAAAATCATTAGAACAAATTAATCCCTGATGTAATTCCAGTGAAATTAATGGGTTTATACTAAAAAGGAATTTAGTTCATTGACTGATTTAGAGTCAGATGTTTAGTTTTACCATAGTCTCATTTAGCTACTGGGTTTGGCGTAAATGCCTACTGAACACACATGGCTAAAGCAGTGGAACTGTGTTTTGTAAAGCAGATCACAAACCTACTGAAATAACCAAGACTTACTTTGGTGGATTGTGAATTGAGCCTTCAATTACCTGTTTACTTTGCATGCATGCTATATGCACAGAGAGTTTCTTCTTCCAAAACCAGCTGCGTATTTAAGCACATGCTTAACTTTAGGCATGTAAGGAATTCCATTGAAGTCAATGGTAGTTTCTGTGACTGTTGAGATTGTTAAGCTGTTTGTATTATGACCCCTTCATTTCTATGACCCCCCTCATTTTATACTATTGTAAATGGAGCTGGACAACCTATTTGTAACAATTAATATTTTTAAATCTATTTTTTGCTTGGCAAACTATTACACATACATCAGATTTTTAATGTTCAGAATTGTTCAAAAGACTTATACAGGCATAATCGAATCAGAGCAGAGTCCAAGCACAGAATACAGGCAGAGTCCAAGCACTGTATCGGTAGCACAACTGAATAGGGACAACTAGGGCAGCATTCCCAGGTGCTGCCTTCTGGGGAGGTAGGGATGGCACAAAAATAGCCACCACACAGAGATGCCTTGTGTTGCCTCCATGCCAAAAGGTCATCATGTATGGGAAAAAAAAGAGCTTTGAAAAGAGGGATAAGGAACTAAATCTCTTGTTGTCCCCAAAAGTTTGGACTTTAACCTTATGATGAATGTGCAGAAAATCCTTTTCATCCAGCTCTCAAAATTCACTATACCATTGCACTGCTTTAGTTAGAGGTGTTGTTTTAAGAGGGCATTTAATTAATTTTGTGGACTTGAATGCAATTTAGTTCATTACTGCCTTGAAACTGGGTAATCAATACAGATATGAATGTGAATAGCAATAACTACAATAACTGATCACATTTGAACCCTGCCAAACTGATAACTTCCTATAAATAAGTATTTTATGGATGACAGGGAAACTTAGCTTTAGTAGCTTATACTTTGAAAGAATGGTCTCTCCTTTTTATTTTCAAGCCATACTGGGTGCATCTGCATGTCACGCTACATCGCCATAGCATCAGCAGCGCAAACTGTGATGCTGCAGCTATGTCACCATAGGAATGCACTCCTTTGTATAGTGCATTGCTACGGTGATATAGTAGCTAAAAACAACTGTGCACTGCCGGCACAGCGCAGTATGGGCTGTTCCTGTGCCATCATTTAGTACTTCCAGAAGGTGTAGTAACAAGGGCACGTGTAGACATGCCCACTGTAAACCAGTGTGGAATATATATTTTCTTTGGAATTTTGCACTATAGCAATTCAGTTGTAAATTCTGAATGTGTCCTGAACTTGTAGATTTAAAAACACGGACAATGCACTTTGCTTGTCTAGCATTTTAGGGGTCAAGTCAAGACATCTTTATAGAACCCTGCATTCATTTGGACTCCAAGCCATCAAGCCAGGTCCAAACATGGAAAATCTCAGCCAGCAATTATCATAGTTTTGAAAAGTAGGAGCAAGTGGAAAGTAGTGTTAAAATGGATACCAGCTCACAATGTTGATTTTAGAAATCATTCTGCATTTGGAAGGAAATCTATGACTTGGGTTGTACCATTAGAATAAAAATAAAATATGCCTATGCAGGTTTCCCTCACTTTATGCAGGTTCTGTATGTGCAAATTAGGAGGCAGAGGACAAACTAATAATCACCAGCAACAAGGAAAATAATTTTTTAATTTCAAGGTGTGACATCCACAACAGCAGATTTTGCAGCTGATAACCAAAAGAAGAGTGTTTTCCATGCACCAGGAAGTTTAGGAAGCTGTATAAAAGGGCTTGTAAACCAGTGCTCTTTACTCACTTCTCCTGATTTACTCTCCCTAGTAAGCCAGATTCGCCTCCAGCACAGCAAGATGTTTGACAGCCTGGACATGATCAAAGACCTGCATTACCCAAGCCAGTCTGACTGTCTTCCCTACCAGTGTAGAAGATCACCGTACACGTGTTGTTGCTATGACTACTGCAGAAGGCTGGTTTGGTGAGGGTGCTGCTGGTCCATACCCCCCTGGTGGTGCCGTCAGGGTAGCTCTGGAAAGGGCTGGCCATGCTAAATGCAGCTTGAATATTAGCTCTTATGCGATGACCAAGCATGCAATGATGTCAAATACCTCTGGTACATTTTGGAACCGGAGGTATTTGACATCATGTATAAAATACTCCAAATTACAGATACTGGTACGGGGTGTAGGTTCTAGTCGTGTTGGTCTAAGGACACAGGCAGACAAGGTTCTTTGAGTAAATCTGATATCTTTTATTAGACCAGTTTAAATAGTTGGAAAAAAATTATAGCAAGCTTTCAGGTTTAAAAACCCTTCATCAGGCTGAAGAAGTCTCTGCAGTTGGTGTGTGCTCTTCCTAGATGGAATGAATAGTAAAGCAGCCAGAGGCTGGGCTGGGATGCATGTGAGACAGGTTGTCAGTGAAGATATAAATTGAGGAGTCAGTGGGTGAGTGACAGGCTGGATGGGGTGGGGGGAAGAAGGAGAATGAATGTAGTAGGCAAAAAGTAAAGAGGTACCTGGGGAGTCAGATGTCAGGCAGGTTATAATGTGTTATAAATCCAATGTCTATACTGAGTCCATGATTTCTTGTATCCAGGAGGTTGATGAAGTGGAGTTCATAGGCTCGTCTCTGGGAAGTGTTGTGTAAGTTTCTCTTGAGGATCAGTACTGAGAGATTGGAGAGAGAGTGGTTCTCTTGTGAGAAATGTGCCCCCACAGGTAATCGGGTATTTCTGTCTTTGATAGATTTCTGATGTGCGTTCATTCTGGTGCTCAGTTGTTGTTTGGTCTTTCCTATGTATTTTCCATTGGGACATTTGGTGCATTGGATGAGATACATTACATTTCTGGAGGTAAAGCTGTAAGATCCAGGAATGCTGATGGCTTTGTTGTGGGGTGTAATAATTGTGGAGGTGATGGAGATGTGTTGGCAGGATTTGCATTTCTTTTCATGGCATGATCTGGATCCATTCAGTGTGTTCTGGGCCTGAGGAAGTTTGCTTCTGGTGATGAGGTTAGTGAGGTTCGGTGCTTGTTTGAAGACCAGGATGGGTGGTTCTGGGAAGATCTTTTTAAACATAGGGTCTCTTTCTATTATGGGTTGCAATTGTTTGAGGAGTTTCTGTAGGTGTTCAAGGGAGGGGTGATATGTCATAACCAGTGGTGTGCAATTTGTGGGGGGGGTTCCCCTCTCTGAAAAATGGTGCTTGCATGCTTTGTGGTTTGTAAAGTGAGTTGACAGTCTGGCTTTCATTGTTGGCTCTTCCTGCTCCTTGTGTGACCTTGGGCAAGTCACTTGAGGATTTAAGTCTCTTACCACAGATGTGTAGCGGAGTAGCACTTCCACTGAAAACAACGGGGTTGCACTGAAGAACTTAAGAAAAGGAGAGAAGCAGCAGGGCTTCACTCTTTCTATACATCAGTTCCCATCCCTTTAGTGGCTATAGTAATTCTTTCCTACCTCAGAGGGGCATTATGAAGCTAAGTATGTTTGTTTAACATTCTGATCCTGCAGGGATGGAAGCCTTTTAAGGATCTAATTGCAAACCTGGGATTTTCAAAATAGCTCTATATTGGTCAGACTCTGCTCCGCTGAATCACCTAACATTTTACTATAGATTCCAGTTGGTAAAGAGTTAAACCAAGGATAAGAATTTTTGAAAATCTCACTTTACATCTCCAGGACACTCGCATTGCAAAATGACTTCTATATTACTAGTTCTCCACTTAATTAGCTTATTGGCCAACAGAGAAGTAAGTGACAAACTATTAGTGCCCATCTCATCCTGCCACAAGGCTTTAACTTAATATGCAGCTTTTAGTATGGGTTGTCATTTTTTATGACTATACATATAGGTTTATCTATACATATGACTACATATATCGATATAGCAATACACATACACATTTATATATCTATAGATATCTATCTGTCTATAGATCTATCTGTGTGTGTGCAGGTATGTATGTATATAATGTATATGATGACAGACAGACAGACAGACAGTTCTGCATTTTGGATAACTCCAGCTCCTTTTGGAATGGCAGACTTCATTATTATTGAAATGAAGAATAACCAGCTGCAGAAGAGCCTGAAAGACTGACAAAGCACAGGAGCTAACAAAATGCATGGAAAGAGCATATCCTGCTCTTCTTTCACACAATTCTTTAAAAATATAATGATGTAATAACTTTTTCCATAAATAATGTTTTTGGCAAGATCTCACCAAGTGAATAAACCTGTACCTCCTCCCCCACCTCAAAAAAACAGCAACCATAAGATGGTGCCTGGGAGCAGGCCTGCAGAAGGAAGACACCAATGTCTAATAACTGTTTTCCTCTCCTTTGGTCCTGCAGTTGTTCCTAAGGCAACCCTCCCATGGTAATGTGAGTATTGTTGTGGAACTGCAAGATAGGGTTGTATTGTTTTAACATAATTATTTAGGCAATTCCTCCAGACAGTTCATCTAAGCCAGTTCGTTATTTTTAAACACCATGCTGTTGATTGTCATAGCTTATATTGGGATTTATTCCATCATTGTAAAAGAAGTTACACTGGCAGAACAGTGAGATCACAATAGATTCTCATACTCTGCATGTGTATGTGTGTTTAATGAGAGGATATCACAGGAAATAAACTAGGAATGGCTGTTGTCATTAAACAAACAAAAGTAGACACCACAAAAGTAAAAGAAAAGCAATAGAAACTACAGATGACTAGGTTCAGTTGGCATCTATGATCCTGATCCTATAAACAGTGATGTACATGCTCTAACTTTTGCCACATAAATTGTCCTGTGTTCTTCAAGAAGACTATTCACATTCTTAAAGATAAGCATGCAGACAAGCATTTCCAGGAACGATGCCTATCTGGTCTCTGCCTAAATACTCTTCAAAAGTATTGTAACAAATTCCATCTCTAAAGGCACTGCATACACACCAATCCATATGACTGCAGAACTCCTGACAGATGCAGCCTTATGTTGAATTAACAGTGGAAATGTTTTGGGCCTTTCCAGAAGCACCATCTGTTTCTGTGGCTGGTCATTGTTTGGATTATTTATGAGTATAATCTTAGATTTATCAGGTTAACCTTTGGATAGCCTCCTACGACAACTATTGACTATTTGAATTTTCAGAGCAATATATTAAGATGCAAGGGATTAATGTTACCATTTTACTGAAAGTACTTCAAGCCTTCTCATGTAATATGTCAGCACAGGCACAAACAAGGAATTAACTATATTATTGCATGGTAAAGCGAATTCCAGATTTGTACATTTGAAGGCTGTATGATGACTCTTCGTTAATTAAAATGTCTTCAAGGAAAAAAAGAAACCAAACTTCAAAGAAGGACTGCTGAAAAAGAATTTCCCCTGTTTGCAGTTATCACACATCTGTCTTGTCTGTACATCAGAGTTCAACAGACAGAGAGAAAGAAGAGGAGGAGGGTAGAGTTCCCAGAAATATATGAATGGAAAAAACAGACAGAGATAGCTTTTCATGATGATTCACATTTTGGTCAGGCAGTAAAAGATGCTCAAGGGGAGGTATTTATTATTGCAAATGCACACATGGCCTGGTCCTGCACCATTTAAATCAATAGAAGCTTTGCAATTGTCTTCAGCTGCATATAAGTGTTCATTTCTAACAGATTCTAGGTGGACTCTAGGATGACCCTGGTTAGGGAAAACACAGGCTGCTCCAGTCCTCCCATTCCCCGAGACGGGAGGAAGTAGGAGCGGGAAGGGGATTAGATCAGCAGGGCAAAGCTCCCTGGCCCCTTCTCACACTGGGGTACTCTGGTTTGAGAAATAGGCCAGACTTCCTTAGCAGGGGTTAACAGCACTGCCCCCTCCAAACCTGGGACTCTGCCCTCCCTTCCCAGTCTGTAGGAGAGGTAGAACAGGCTCTCCCACACCTTTTCCAGACTAGAGTGACCCCAGTCTCAAGAAGGCATGGGAGCTTTTCCCTACAGCTCAATTCCGCCTGGTCCCTAGCAGGAGTTAAATCATGGGAAAGTGTACAAACATTCATTCTCCCAAGAAAAACTCTTGGAAGTGACATCTACCTGGTTGGAGTTGGGTTATTTTTTCCCTAGAACCACCCCTTTTTGTAGAGGAAAAAAGCTGGAACATTTGTACATTCATAGTTTCTACTGGGAAAGTGGTGATTCTACCAGTAGCAACTGATTGCACATGGCCTTCACTGGGTCTATATCAGGTCCATAATTAGCTAGTCTACATTAAGGACAAAATGGGTAGAATTTGGGTTGGTTTTGTAAACTTTCATCAGATTCTATATTAAATTAATGGAAAACAAGAAAAACCTGATGTGGGAAATATTTTGCAGGACTTGTAGAGTTATTAATAGCATACAGCAGCAACACCATGCAAAGCACACATGTGCACACACATACATGTATAAATTCATAGATTGATAGATTGTAGAGTCAGAAGGGACCACAATAGATCATAGTGTCTGACCCCCTGCTCCTGGCAGGAAAGAGGACCAAGGTCAGATGACCCCAGCCAGGTGACTATCTAGCCTCTTCTTGAAGACCTCCAAGCTAGGTGATAGCACCACCTCTCTTGGAAGCCTCTCTGTATACACACAGAGGGAGACAGAATCCAACTGCATGAAGGGTCAAGGCAGGGGTTCTTATATAAAAAGGATGGAGTCCAAGCAACACTTTAAATCCAAAAGCTTCCAAAATTTGGTATTTTAAGTGCGACTCTTATTCTAATTTTATATTTGCCTCCTATCTTTAAAACAGGCTGAATTAAACCCAGAGATTTACATATCTATTCTCTGTAGGGTTCAAATCCAAGTCTGAATTTTGTAACTTGCATCCATCTTTAACTCAAGTCAGTCACCTCTTGACTTATTATGCAAAATTGTAGTTTGATAAAGATATTGGCAAATGACAAAAACTGTGGGTAAACGATCCTCTCTTAGCTGCACTGCAAATCAGAGATGAATTTTGCCCTACAGTTGCTTCTTTTCTGTCCAATACAATCATCTGCTGATTGCAATATTTCAGAAGCAAGTTTGTCAGAGGCATTTTTTATGAGCAGAGAGACATAGTTAGCTATGCCAGTCTGATGTCAAGATGATGGTGGCAGGACAGATTTGCACCTTATAGACTAGTCAAAATAGACCTATATATGTATAACAAGCTTTGAACTGAAGCACACTTCACCAAATGCTGTCAGCATTGCTTATGGGGAGAATAATAAGTAGCAAAACAGTAAAACTGACAGCACACATGCATGCAATATTGCTATCTTTTTACATAAAACTCTCTAGTAGTCTAGAATGAAAAAAAAATTACCTATTTGGCTTCTTATGGACATAGGAAAGTCCCCTAATGCCTCTCAGGTACAGGGATGTATTTGGTAGCCCTGTTGGTCTGAGACAAGAAGAAATGCAAAAACCTAGAACTCTTGGTTCAGAGATTATACGTTTTATTAGACCAACTGAGAAATTGCAAAAAAAATTATATTTTTCTACAAGCTTTCAAGCTCACACTCCCTTCATCAGGCTCAGGGGAAGTTCAAGAAGGTAAAAAGATCCCATATGTAGGAAATAAGCTTCATTTTTGCACAGAGGAAGCTGAC
>JAGPOW010000229.1:16960264-17000666 GCA_030014935.1 Caiman crocodilus | reverse complement strand
GTTGGACATTAGGAAACACTACTTCACAGTTAGGGTGGCTAGGATGTGGAACTGGCTTCCTAGGGAAGTTGTTCTTGCTCCTACCTTGGGCATCTTCAATAGTAGATTGGATAGGTACTTGGCTGGGGTCCTGTGACCCTGGCACTCGTTCTTGCCATTGCTGGGGGGTCAGACAAATGGCCTGCTCTAGGCCCCTTCTGACCCTAGGCACTATGAAACTATGAAGCTGGAAATCTGTCCCTCTGATTTTTTTTCATTCTCCTGTGCAGATAATTCATCCAGCCTCAGAAAAAGGGAGGAGCCAAAAAGAAATGGGAGTCTATTCATAACAATAATTACAAGAGATTCAGGTATGGAAGTGAAATCAGAGTTTTGTTATAAGAGCATCTAAGGACAGTAGTCTTGTCTTCCTTCAAAACAGGTTCATACTGTGAAAATCTCTAAGGCCTGTATAACTCCAGGCCAGATTTCCATTTCTTCCTTCACAGTTTTCAGTGGAAATGTGTATGAAGACTTCCTGTCAATAAAAGCTGGAATTCAGGCAAAATATTCCTAGGGTTGCCACCTTTTGCTTAAGTAATTTCCTGACATCGAAGCTGAAAATGGTCCTACTGCATGTGCAATGCAAGTCAGGAGGCGAGAGTGGGAACCAGACTGGGTCCGCTCATTGGAAACCCCCTTGAAATGAGTGAATTCCCCACTCAGCCTCCACCACTAACTATATCCGCTTGTAGGGCACTAACACAGACTGGCACCTGCCTACAACAGCTATTCTCCTAGGTTGCCACCTTTTGCTATAGTCATTCTATGTTGTTTTGGAAACCAGTCTCTTCTACTAGAAGGGCCAATTCCCAGACATCGGGCATCTGGGTCATGTGTTCAACTGGACTCAGAACAAAGACCTCCAATTCCTGGACTGTCCAAGGGAAAACCTTAGGTAGTCCAGCCCCATGTCACATCAGAAGGGCAGCCATGCATATTTTGAAAGGGTCTTTCCTTGCCTTTTGTGGTCGGGTGAGCAAACTTATTAGAGGTAAACAAGCAGAAGACGAAACCCACAGCGTTCTCTGGTGCTAGAATTTATCCTATTGTCCTCTAGGCTTTGGAGCACCTTCATTAGAGGGTGCTTATAATTGTCAGCCTACTCTGACATTACTGGCATATGTAAAAAAGCGTAATGTAACAAAGTTTCAAAATAAGTTTATATAGATGAGTTAAAAGACATTCAGTTTAACCTGGACATTTAATACGGTAAGTATGGCACTTCGCAACTCTGGTGTTAGCACTAACAGGAAGTGGGTCTAATATGCACCACAGAGAAAGCTTTATAACTCTATACAAAAAAATGAAAAATGGAGCAAAACCTAATACTTTGGGATTTGCCTGTCACATTCTTTTTAGGTTAACCGGATTTTACCCCTAGCAACCTACATTAGAGTTCAACTTCAGATCTTTTTGTGTGAAACAAAACAGAAATCTCAACTGCATCTATAAAGTCTTAGCAAGCTCCTACACATGGTTTGGTGCAGTGCAAGGCACATGCTGTTTCAGAGATCATTTTTTCAACCCTATGGAGAAAGTAGCAAGGTAAAGAAAGAAAGTAAATATTATATGCCTCATTCTTGTAGTGTTTATTCAGATCTGACACTGGCATAACTGCATCGTGTGAGGGCTGGTGAATCTCTGTTAATGGGATCAAAACTACTCAGACTTGTTCCTGTAGAGAAGAGATATAGTGATGCGTCTATAAAACAATGACTGGAATGGAGGAGGTCCACCAGGAGCTTCATCTCCCTGACCACAATCCATGGAAAAGAGCATAATAGCAGAATAGCCTCTGCGGTAGACCAGCTGCACTTAACAATGCTGAGGTACATGAGAAAGGAAACAAGGCTGGCTTGACTTCCTCTTTACAGTACAGTACAGTTACAGCAAGCAGACAGTAACAAGCAGTTGCAGGGATGTATTTGGTAGCTGTGTTGGTCTGAGACAAAAAAAGAAATGCAAAAATCTAGAACTCTTGGTTCAGAAATGATACCTTTTAATAGACCAACTAGGAAATTGCAAAAAAAAAAAATCTTTTTCTGCAAACTTTCAGGCTCAAATGCCCTCCCTCAGGCTTTGGAAAAAATAAAGATGGTAAAAAGTCCTCATAGGTAGGAAATAAACTTTATTTTTGCACAGAGGGAGCTGAAGGTGGAAAATCTGTCCCTGTGGGTCCATGAGAGTGTCCCTGTGAGTTGTTCTGAGTTGCTCTTTGTTGTGTAGACCAGGCAGGATTCCTTCCTTGGAGGTGTCAGATGGCAAGCAGGGATGTTTAAAAATCTTTCTTGTTGTTCTCTCATGAAGTTTAAAATTCAAAATCAGCTAAAATTCAGCTAAAATTTTGCAGAGGGAGTTACACGGCTACCAAATACATCCCTTAAACATGGAAAACGTCAAAATTAAGCCAATTTTGGGTTTTAGACTTCATGGCAGAACAACAAGAAAGACTTTTTTTTTTTAACCTCCCCCTCCCTGTTTGCCATCTGAAACTCCAGGGAAGGAATACTACCTGATCTACACAACAGGGAGCAACTCAGAACAATTCACAGAGACAATCTCATGGACCCAGAAGGACAGATTTTCCATCTCCAGCTCCCTGTGTGTGAAAATGAAAAGTATGTCCTACCTATGAGGACTTTTTACCATCTTTAATTTTCCAAGAGCCTGATGAACGTCATTTGAGCCCAAAAGCTTGCAGTAGGGGTGCACCAATAGAGATACTGGGGGCTGATACTGATAGCCAATTTTTAAGGAGACATATTGGCTGATACCAGTCTGATTTCTGATACAGCGTGGAGAGCTGCATACAGCTGGTAAGTCTGTTGTGGAAGGGGAGGAGGGAGGGAAGGAGCATGAGGGGGGCAGATCAGTGCCCTCTGCAGTAAGGGAGGGGCTGGGAGGGGCATGGGACGGAGCTGTGGCTCATTTGGGTGATGGGGGGGGCAGCAGCGGCTTCCATTGCCGCGTGTACCCTGTGAGGGCAGGGAGGGGCACATAGCCCTCAGATCTGTGTGGGGTGGGGCAGGAAGACTGCAGCTGCCAGCTGGAGCTGGGGCTACACTGGGCTCTTCTCAGTGGAGGCTGGACTCAGGGCAGGCGGCTATGGGTGGGCAGCTTTGGGCGAGTGGCTATGGGCAGCTCTTTCCACCTCAACCCCTGCCTCCCCACACGCACTGGGAGAAGCCGGGGCTGTACCACGTGTGCGGTGGCAGCTCTGGGAGTGAGGCTATGGCAAAATTTGGAGTGGCTACAGCCCCCTTATAGCCCCGCCGAGAAGAGCCTGGTGCAGCCCCAGCTTCAGCCCACCCACCCCATCTCGCGCAGATCCAGGGGCACCCCCCCATGCCTTCCCAGGATGTGCACAGTGGAAGAAGTCCCCCCTCCATGAGCCATGTCTCCATCCTATGCCCTGCCCTACCCCAGCTGGGCAGTGCCTGCCCCCTGCCTCTGTCCCTTCCCTGCCTCACTGTGGGGAGCATTGATCTGCCCCCTAAGCCCCTTCCCTCTCCCCTCCCCTTCCACCACAATGGACTTAACAGCTGCTCACAGCTCTCCACGCTGCCAGGCTGTGCTCCTCCCACGCACGCATGGGTATTTATCAGCCAAATTATTGGCTGCATCGGGCCAACCCAATACAGCCAATTTTCTTTATATTGGTACTGATCTGATATTGGACCGATGTATCAGTGCATCTTTAAATTACAGAAAAAGATTTTTATTTTTTTTTGCAATTTCCTAGCTGGTCTAATAAAAGGTGTCATTAGTGAACCAAGAGTTCTAGATTTTTGCATTTCAAGCAAGTTGAAAGACATTTACCTAGAACTATGCATTGTTCCTCAGACATGCAATTTTAAGCATTGTCCCTTTCTAGGCTGTGTAAAAAAAAAATAAATAAATCTCATTAGATCCAAACCTGAGGCTCTTGCACTCAATCTAAGCTCCTCGTTTCAGAAACAAGAGTTTTGCCTGCGTAAGGATCTTAGGACATATTTTATTTCATATTCCATGCTTTCCACTACCAATTATCTCAGAGATTTGATTAGGTATTTATGGGAATATTAGGGGTCATTTTTCCCATTTTAAGAAAGAAACCTAAATTAAGCACTGTCAGGGTGTGGCCTTGAGCCTGAGGCCTCAGCCTGCCTGCCTGCCATATCCACTTACCAGGTCTCCTGCAGCAGAGCATTGGGGTGGACAAAGGTGGCCAGAACCCTCTATCTGAATCTAGCCACACACTCAGTCCCTGGCACTGAAATGGCCAGGCAGGGTTAGCTGGCCCCTCGCCCCATATAAACCTCTGATACAAAAGAGGAAGTGTCTGGACAATAGATCTTCTGGCTTCTCTCTTCTTTACATTCTGATTCGGCATGCTCCCATTGAACTTTGGGTGCTTCTTCAGACCTAACTGCCTATGACCTGGCTTGACAGCCACAAAAGTACATTGTACATTTGGATCTGGAGGATGCAGGGAATTGGTGACAAACTACAGAAGGGGTCACTGCCTGGGTTGCTATTTCAAATCCAACCGATATCCCTGAAAGCTGCTGCTATTTCATGGTCTATGTGAAATCGGCTAGGTGATCTCAATTCAGGTCCCATTGGAAAAATGGTCACGACTTAGAAACAATGGCTGTCAGTGGTTATCCTTTGTCATTGTTATTGATAGTTCAGAAGAGAAGAGAAAACTGAATGACCACCTTTAGTAAGTTATCCTAGAATTTGCCCCATGAGCGGGGCAATCTGGGGAAACTGATATGGCTATAAAACATAGCGTAGCTTTCCTGTGGATACCTTTAAGGGTCTCTGAAGCTTCCAGCTATCCAACTACAAAAGAAACATGAAAAACTTTATTTTTTTTCCCATTTCTTGTTAATGGGATTAACAAATACAAAAAAATGTTTTATAGGGATGGTTAGAGCAGAGCTATCCATTTTAGGACATAAAAGGGGCCACACAATGAGAGAATAAAATATTCCTGATTGTTTTTAGATCACTGAGGCCTAGACTACATTATGAATAATACATAAACTAATTAGGGAGCTCCATAAATCATGCCAAAAGTGTGCCCTGGAGTGGCTTCTTTAATGTTTTTCATTTCGCCATTTGCCCCCTACCCCAGATTGTTGGAGGGGCCTTGCCGACCAAGTTATTTGCCACTGATTGCCAGAAAAGTAAAAATCATGGAATATTTAAAACATCTACTAATCCAGCAGAGGAGGTAGGGGCAAGCAGCGAAATGAAAAACATTAAAGAAGCCACTGTAGAGGGCACTTCCAGCACAACTTACAGAGTCCTCTAACTATAATCAGTATAATGTTCTCTTTCCTTGTTCTAAATGTTACAATGGTTGTTAACTGCATCTGGCTTGTAATCCAATTATGATAGCTAATACAATACAATAGTTGCTATCCTTCAGTAATCATCAGAACAATAAACCATGTTAAATTATTGTATGAATACATGTCCTGGATACAATGGACTCTAACAGCTCAACATTCTTTTTTTTTTAATTTATCAGTGGAACCAAAAGCTCCTTTGAAGCTGAGAAATTATCTCACATGTATTCAACCTGTCCAAATATTTGTATTTAATACTGAAATAGATTCGTTGCCAATTTGTATGGAACAGTACATTTGGCCTTCTGTGTGTTCATGGAAAACTTTTATTCTTTGTGCATACATGAATTCCTCTCATTATGCCAAAGACAGGGGCATGACAAATCTTGAAGAACTAACTGTATGCTCCATTTAACTTGTCCTCAGTTTTTTTTCCCCCGTTCAAAGTTTTAATGACAAAGTTCTAGATCGTATCTTGCTTAGGTTTCTAGGTAGCTGGAGTTTGGATAGCTGAAGTTGAGTAGAATTAGTAACTGTATTAAAAATTAATCTCAGCAAGGAGAAGCTCTGGCACAGGTGGAAATGCTTAAAATGGGATTGTTCTTGTTTTTTTTCTTTTTATTTATCTTTAAGGCCAATGCTTATCAGTAAGAAGTTAGGCTGAAACTTCCTTTTAGGGTAGCTTAGTCTATAAAGAATTCTTGGGCCTTTCTCTGAAGCTTTCAATATTAGCCATTCACAGGAGGGTGGGCTAGAGGGACTGATGGTCCACTGTGGCAAGCCCAGGCCCCAACTCCTATCAGTGAGCTGTAGTTATTAAGATTTATTATTAGTAATAGTAAGAAGTTATCTATCTAATTCAGCAGCTCTCAAATTATCCAACTCCATTATAAAGACAGATTAACAGAATCAGCAATAGCAGGGACTGCATTGAATTATTAGCATAATCAGCTCTGTACAATAAGCAGGATGTTTATATGAGCTAAAGGATCTTTTCACTGAAAAAATATTCTTTATTGTTCTTAAATTGGTTGAAATAATTTTATTTTAAAATGAAATTAAGTTTCTCTGCTTCCTATGTTGAAAAGATTCATAAGAGCAAGGGCATTTGCAGATATTGTATATATCAAGGGCTCTAATGACCATAAAACATCAGATCCTGTTCCATCTATTACATGCGTAAGTGGAATTAGGTGCCTAGGTGTGATATATTCCCCTTTACTCCAATCCCTGAAAAACCATTTTGCACTTTATAAAAGTCCTGAAAGTGACAGACACTAGCTGTACTGAACCACTTATCCAGCAAAAAAATCAGATTCCTGCAAAATCCTTACAGGAAAAGGTTTAATAATGTAAACCACTTTTGTAACTAGCAATGGCAGAACTACATTGGTGGAGACGGACCCCCAAAGAGAATTCTTTAACTATTCACCACTGCTCTACTCTTAATTGTCAACAACTTTACTCTTCCACAACTCCACACCAGAATTAATCATATGCTGCAGCTGTAGTCATTCTCCTACATGACTGTTAGGGTGATCATGGTTAAAAAAATAATAGGCAAGGGCTTGGGCTGACCTTAAATACACTGAATAACTTGAGAATCCTGAAAGAAGTCCCTGCAGTCCTTTTTCCAGCAGGAGCAAAAAGCCTTGCAGACTCCCTACTCACAAAGAGACTTTCCCCAGTAACAAAAGGCTAGTTTAAAAAGGCAGTAGGGCGAGTCCAGATGATTGTGCATGTGTGGTTTGCAGTGCCACAAATGTGACTGCAACACCACAAACCACACACACCTCATATGGAGATGTTCCCCACACTGCATAATTGTGTGGTCACTGCTGATGGAGCCCTGGGAGGCCTCCAGGACCCCATATAAGTCTGCTGGGGCCAGCCCAGGTGCATTTTCCATGTGCTAACCCTATATGCAACGGTGTGCACCAGGACAAAAAGCAGCAGCATGAATTTGTGCCACTTCTTTTTTCCCCACAGCAACCACATGCCCCTGCTTGTGAGGACATGGCCCAACATTTCTATTGAGAAATCTAAATATCTGAGCACTAGATCAGAAATGAAGAAAAAATATCCATTTGTCAGGTGGGTGTGTGAAACAAACAAAGCGTTATGAGTTTTGACCACCAGATGGCACTTGGTCATTGACTTACATGTAAAATGCAAGACCAAGATATCACTAAATATACTTGTCCTATCTGATGTTCTTATCATAGAGTAAATTATAATTAACCAGTTATCTGTCTAGCTTGGAAGCCACTTGTCCTCAAATACCACCTCGCAGAGATTATTTTATAGCATTAACAATATTGTGGACAGGATGTCATTGTTATGATAATTAATGATGTACAAGACAATGTTTATAAAGGATCTTTTTATCGAAAAGATGATTCTTTATTGCTCTTCAGTTGGCTGAAATAGTTTTATTTTAAAAATAAAGTAAAAATCAAAATGTGTTCTACTATTCCTTAGCTTTGAAGAGTCTATTGATTTAGACTGAAATGGATAATGCCAAGTGTGAGGTTACTAGTATTTCCCTTCTGTAGGGTCCAAATCTTGATCCGACTGAGGTCTGTAGGATTGTTACAAATTACTTTCTCTATGTAACTGATCACTGCAGGCCAGGAATTGAGGGGATGAGGAGGAGGAAAGGCAGTTTGAACATTTCAAAATTTGAGATTAATAGACCTTTTATTTGGTGTACCATACAGGCACAGAATTCAGATTCAGATCCAGTTCAGTTTCTGGGGGTTTTGACTCAAGTGTAGGCCTGAAAGCTGCCTTAGCAAAATGCTTAGCATAAGCAGCATCGTGTTGTGCCTTGACATAATTTACACCCCTAACTAAAAGCAAAGCAAGTAGATCATAGTTTAGGTCACTTCTTTATAATCCATGTCAGCAAGAAAGTTAAAAGAGAATGCAGTTTAGCTGTCTGAGATAACAGGATGCAGCCTGACAGGAAGATGACCACTGCGTGACATAACCGTATATGGGACATACAGAAGAGGACTGGGGAAAAGGATATAAAAACCTAAGAAAATCTTAAATTTGGGGAAGAGCAATATACAGAAAAAGAAACAACAACCAGGATTGCTGGGGAGGGGCAGGGCAAATGGGGCAATTTGCCCCAGGCCCCTGCAAAGCAAGGGCTCCCTGCCTCAGCTCGTGTGTACCGTTGGTCCCTGCCCTGCAACATCGCTCAACATAATTCTTGGTATTTTGTTTTCATAAAAAAGAGGAAATCGGTGTAAGATGACATTGAATCATTCTCAACATATTGTGACATTATGGGACCCATCCCCGATCATGAGATAACTATTATGCATCGTTGCATGTGAAACAGGTACTAATTTGAGGGTTAATTGATTGTTGCATTGATGTCCTGGGGAAGTCTAAACCAGTCATGGTAAGGTAACATCTTTCTTTATATCTGGGCAGCAATAGAGATGAGACTGATCAGGCAGGCTTATGACTGGCCCAGCTTAGGGCGTAGGCAAGTAGCCCTGGTTACTGAGTCTGTTGTGATGAGAAGAGGAAAAGGGAAGGTTTAAGGAGGGATCTGTGGCAGAGCCGGCCTGTTGTCACAGGATGACCTCTAGGGGAAAGAGTTCACCTCGTGAGTGAATATCAGCTCTGTGGTTTCTTAAGGGCCAAAGTCAGAAATTTGCAAGAATATAATAATTAAAATGATATATATATTGTTTTCTTTAGATTTGCCAAGGAAATTAACAACATTAGACATAACACACATTCAGATTCACATATTTCACTATTTCAAAACGTTCTTAAATGCAAAGTATTCAGATGACTCTAAAAATATTAAAGTCCTTCTTGATTGAAGAAGCCTGTGCTCCAAACTGCAAATCTTGCTTTCAGTATTGCAGAGATGACTTGCTCTCTTCTGGTCCTTCAAACAGCAGTGGTTGCTTATTAAGGCCCATAAGAATATGAACAATCTCACAGTGCCTTAATCAAGGGGTTAAAGGCTAAATATACAAGTTTATTCTCCAGCAACAGCACAAAGACAATCCTCCTTCCTCTGCTTACTCTCTCTGCAGTTACTTTCTTTTTCCTTAACTGGGGGCAGGGCCTGCTTATCCTCTGCCACACTCGCAAGTACAACACAGTTTATAGGGATTACATGAACACCAGCTAAGATTTCCAGGTAAAGTCCCACTGAAGAGTAATTTTCTGTGGCAGTTACCACAGGGGAAAGGCTGAGGAGTGGTGTGAGGCCAGGCCTTTGTTCCTTCCTGAGTAGTGGAGGTGGCCAGCCAGCAGGCCACAACCAGAAGACCTGTGAGACTGAGCCGGGTGCCAGGAAACTGGTAGGAGAGAGCAGCTCTGCCAGAAGGGTTGGGGATTTGGAGGTGCTCAGGAGATGTACAACCCTATTCCTATCACCTTATCCCCGTGTAAGAAAAAATGAAGCGTACCTATCAATCTGGGGCATCAAAAAGAAAGTAGACAAAGGAGAAAAAAGCTTCGGATGAAAAGGGGAAGGAGACACTGCATCAGTTTGGATGGGTGGCGAAAGGAAATAAGGAAGTTGGAAGTGGAACATGTAATGCAGGTGGCACATCACTTGCAGGGGATGAAGAATATTCTGATCATGAAAACATCACAAAGGAAACAAGCAGTGATGTAGCAGGAGAATGTGAAAATTAGTCACATTTAGTGGTACAAGCTGAAGGAGACGTAGCATCAAGTGAGACAAACAATACAATTGATCTGGTTTCCAGATCTGCACCTGAGCTTCACCAGGAAATATTCTCTAAAGACCCAGCAACATGTGGACATCTCGAAAGAGATCTAATTGTGTCCAAGGGCCCACCACCCAAACCTGCAAGCTTCCCACATGATTCCTTCAAACGGGCATTCCCTAAATGTTTTCTGCAAGAATCTGTCCAATGACGAGAGTGTGAAAAAGGACTCATTTGGAGCCACAAGGCAACTGGCCTGTTCTGTTTTCCATGCTGTCTCTTTCGAGACCAGAACAAAAATCAAGCCCTGTACCATTCCAGATTCTGCCATGGGGGTATGAATGGTAACTGAAGAAAACTATATGACAAAGTGAAGAGTCATGAGACCAATTCTGGTCATCTTCAACATTATTTATAGTGGAAAGATCTTGCAAATGCTCTTAGTGGAAAAACAGCCATTGATAAAGCTCTTGAAAAGGTCATACAAGAGGAAAGCCTGCTTGTTCCCACTTTCCAGGGCAAGGGAAGGAGGAGCCGCATGTGAGAGTTCTCACATGTGATGCATGAGTGCAAGAATTCTTGCACAGGGTCCCCCCAGGTTTGTACACACACATGGGTCCTTGTATGGGGCAGTGGTGGGGATCCCAACTCACACCTGCCCCAGGCCCCATAAGCTTTCTGGGGGGCCCTGACAACAACTATTCGAACTCTAGTGCCATGACGGACACCTGGACAGCTGAAATCACTGTATCCATCAGAAGGCTCACATAAAAATATCTACATTGACTATTAGGACTGACTTAGAAATTAGATGTTATATTTCAAGCCTTGCTTAAAAATTGATATTGCTTATGTGTTCAATAAATTAGGATTTGAGACTGGAATAGTTTCTCTGATCATTTCATTTTCATTTACCCCACACCTTAACTAAATTTAGTACAACACAATCCCATTTATAATTCTCATGAACAAGTTATAAATTGCAAATCCTAAAACTCACACATTCCCTGTCTGGTTTTTAATTGTGTTACAAAAGCTAAAATGAGAAAAATATGGCTACTCTCAATATTTGTGTCATGTTCTGGTATGAAAAAAATATATATTCAGAGCCCAAGGAGATTTTTTTGCAGAGTTGAACATTGACCATAACAAACTAGAAACTAGGCCAAGTATGTTTTGTTATACACTCAAAACCCTGGCCACATTGTAGCAAACTAGAAGAGTGTTTTAGGTGCCTAGAAGCTGTTTATGGTCTCCAGAAGAAAAAGTGTTTCTGATCCTTCAAGTACTTACATACAGAAGCACATGTACTCACAGGAATAGTCCTTATAAATGTAACTGATTACAGGATTTGGCCCCACATTCTACTACTCAAATTTTGAATGTCTTGCAAGCTTAAATCTGGAATACAATTTGATATTTTGCTGAGTTTTGCCCTGAAATTATGAGTTTGAGTTTGAAACTACAAGAGGCTCCTGTGTCATAAACCTGGCAAAGTTTTAATGGATAATGTAATCTCCCGTGCCATTCACCATGGTGTCTTGTCCGTATGGGTTTTTCAGACTTTGCCATCGTTTGGGGAAAGGACAGCCTGTTACTGGGTTAGTTTCCAGAGGGTTCTTGGGGGTCCTCACCTGTCATGTCTTAAATTTGCTTAATTGAGAGGAAGATGATATGTCCAACTCTTCCTGGTACCCTCCTTCAATCTTCCCATTCGTATTCCCATTTGGGGCTCCACCATCCCTACACCTCACCTAATGCCATCCAAGGATGTTGAACTCCGATCTTCTGGGTTTGGTTTCAGTATGGTTATATTTATCTTGGCCTTTTGAATTGCGGTACATGCATTCAGACATCAGTTCATCCTGGTTTGCTTAGGCCATAGTGGGACTGGCCCAGACTCTTTCCTGACCCCTACTTACCTTGCTTCCTGGCGTCGTTTCCTCTCTCACTGGTTTGTATTCACCATGGTTCAGATGGCCATCTCTTCTTCTCTCCTCAGGTTCCTGGTGGATCCAATCCTTTCCAAAAACATCAGGAGTCCACAGCTCTGTTGCAGATGAGTATTTTAGCCTTCTTGGGCTTATGTTATTTCCGGAGGCCCCTTCCTGGGGCTTCCACCGCTTTCTCTCAGTGGGGCTTTGCTCCACTCTGGATCTGTCACAGAACCTACTTTCAGTTCCTCATACCCACTGTTCATTGGGGTTTTTATTCCCCTTTCAAGGAGCTGGCCAGCGAATCGGAACCAGCACACTGCCATAAAAACTCAACAAAGGATCAAAGTGGCAATGCCCACAGTTGTTTTTTTTTCCTTTTCCCTTATACCAGACTAATGGTATGTGTTCACTGTAAAATGAAGGTATTATTATAGCATGTGCTAGCATACTAGTACCAGCTTAATTTGGCTAGCATGGGTAACAGCAACAGTGAAGATGCAACAACATAGACTCCAACATCACGTCCCAGGTTCCCTGGGGGATGTGTACTCTGGTTAATAATGAATGGACAACCTGTAAAGCCAGGTCTTCATTGCTACCATTGTCTATACTAGCTGGTACCGCTATGCCAGTAATGTCAAACTTATCTGGTCCAGACTATGTGGACTGCAGGGTTTCTTGTGGGTCATATCTGGACCATGAAGAGCCTTATAGGGCATATTCAGACCAGCAGCAGGATCAGTGGTACTGGGGCAAATAGCGGTGGTGGTCCTCCCCCCCACCCCCCTTCTCCCCCATATGTATTCCCAATGAGGCTCTATAGCTGGGAAATTGCCTGAATCTGAAGCCCCTTTAGAAGACTGGTGGGCTCAGTGAGTGATACCAGCGAGATATGCAAACACATGCCACAGAGACAGCTTCATTTTGCTGTGTGGATTCACCCAAAATCAGTAGATGAACATTATTGTAGTGTAAGGCTGGAATAAGAAAAAAAATAATTATGCCTGATGGAAGCAAGTCCTCTTGAGTAAGGAAGTTACTATTTTTATACAGTCACTTTCCAATGCAGAAAGGCAATATAAACAGCTTTGAAAGTGCTGACTTCTACACACTTTGCACAACTGCCTGTGGTGATAAAGTAAATTTAGGGCTTGTAACATGCAGTTGTTGACATGTATTGAGCTGCTGAAAACAAATTATCTTTCGTATTGAACAGGTCCAGCCACAGACAGCAGCAGAAAAAGCAATCCCTGCCAATATGCTTCAGACTCATTCAAGAGAGAGATTTGTCCAGAGTAAAGAAATTATTTAACTCTGGGCTTATCCCATTCTTTATCTCTTTTCCAGTGACAACCAACAAGGGCAGCGATCAGTGCGGTGGGAATATCTGTTCCCTCAAAACTCCTCTGAGGTTACCGAGCACACTTCATACAAACATCACAGCCTTCATATTATGGTAATCTGCAGCCACTGCCTCACCTGGCACTGATTTGGAGCCTGTGTGCATTACAAGATTTGACAGCAAATAACTACTGCCACAGGGAAGCTGGCAAAGCATGTTCCCACCCACACAGCTTCCGGTGGTTTCACATGGCTCCAATATAGCCAGTGTGCCTGCAAGGGCCAGACCTGCTAACAAGAAGTGTGGACATGTCTATACACACAGTCTGCAGCTTTGTTTAGGTGGAGAGTCCTTCTGTTGCTCACACAGCAGACATTGCTCTGCTGGCAGAACAAGGGAGAGCTGTACATATGGATACAGTCAAATTTTTGCTGGGAGGTTTAGCTGGCAAAATTATCAGGCCTTAAACCTCTAAGAAGAGGAAAGATGGGCTCTGAATTCCATTTCAGAATATATCAAATATTATAAAAGCCTTAATCTGTTTGTTCATAATGCTTTGTTCATGCTCTGATTGGCTGACAAACAATCAATCAGAGTGTGAAGAAGCATTTGGACATTCTTGATGGGTAATTGGCTAGCATCCCAATATATTCCCTATTTCTGTTAATTGGTATCACTGATGCAGCACCAAGCAGTAGTGAAAAGGTCATTTCAGTGGTGTATCAACCTAGTTAAGCTTCCAACAAATGCCCTTCTCAAAGTGTGCTGAAAGTGTCATGGTTTTCATTAGTGCTTATTAAAAACACTACAGTTCTGTCCTCCAGGTGCATTACATTTAGAGTTATGAGCATTTACTGAACCCAGGCAAGTACCTTTCGGCTGAAAATGGCAGTTTTAAATGTCAATAACTTGTAAGTGGGCTGAGGAAAAAGGCCTGTACGTGCACAAATGAATAATGATTTTGACTACTGTAGACAGACTCTGCATACAAGAGCAGAAAGTCTACAGGATATAGTTTTCTTTCTACAGAATACAGAAAGGAGCATTGTGAAACCAAATCTTTAAATGCACATAACTGACATAAAAGGCCCTATTACTGTATCTAATTTATTACTATAAGAACTGTCCTTGTGTTCTCAATTTATATTTTCTGCCAGAATCAAATCAAATTTCTTTTGGAAGAATGCAATAGCATGATGGTCTGGACCAACCATTATAATCTGTATGACTGTGTTACTGAAAGCAGAGATACTGGGCTGGAGATGTAGGATCCATTTAATAGGAACAGACAGTTCTTAACAGCATGAAAGGGTATTACAGTTGTCACTCATATGTCTATTATGAAGAACTGTTTGTATACCCATTATGCAATTGAACTGAGTGATTAATGGTTTCTTCTGAAATGAAAATTATTATGTGAGATTTGTTCATACAGGGAATTGGTATTTTACATAGGGGACGGGGCGGGGTGTTCATCTTGTGTTCACATAACCCACTTCTTTTTCTTAATTACCTGGCTAGTTCTTGCAAATTGGAAAATCTATCTTTCAAGTGGATCCAATTCATTTCAGAATAAATTAGTCCTGGAAAAGTTTCATGTGGGCAGACTAATTAATTTTCCTACCTCTGGAAGTCCCTCTGTTCTCCCAAACTGCATGGGTTCATATCTAAACTGACTTATCTGTTTTCTCTGAGCACTTTGCTTTTCTAAGGAACTATTGACTGACTGTCACATAGTTGTTTAAATGCTCCCCTATAGTCAAGATGTCTCCATTTTATGGAATCAAATATCCTTCTCAACATTATTGTAGCCGTGCCGTGACAGAGAGCGGTCATTCCTAGGACAGGTTACAATTCTATGACAAAGAACAGGAACTTCAGAAGAATTATTAAAAACTAATAATGACAGGAGCCAGATCTCTGGCAATGCTCCCAGTACCTGCTCCTATTCTTTGGAGCTGAACTGGATTGTTGCCAATGTGGTTACCACCAAACTCCAGTATTTTATGGGCAGCAACAGGGACACCAAAAAGACCATGACCTCCAGACCCAACCAGGGCTCTGAGGAACAGATAATTTTTTGCCATGCTAGAGCTTGACAATGTATCCAAAACACAACGGACACCCAGCTTTGCTGGGAAGGGGAGCTCTTCCAGTGTATATCAAGCTATGCAACTGTGATGAGCTATGGAATTTATGGTGTTAATTGTGTGTTCATGTTATAATATTGTGTGACTCCAGTTACCTGTAACATAGCACACAGGGAAAGATAGATTAATAGAATCCCTGCAACATGCCAGGGCTGTCTATGTGTGGAAGTAGACAAGATGGACCTATAGCATCCCCCAGAGTCTTGAATAGCTTTGTTGATATATCAACAAAGGTGAGATTGTTCACACCCAGGCAGCTGGGGGGAAGATGATAGGGCAATGTGAACAGAGGGCTGTCATATCTTTGCAAGCTGAGTCCAGCTAAAGAGTCAGAGACCAGTTGATGCATTCCAGGACTCTGGGCCTAGAAAGAATGTAAAGGGAAAAGCTGAGTACCTTTTGTGGGTGTTCTGAACTACGTGGGCTGGTTTGGAGACAAAGGAATAGCTTTATACCTTAGAGGGTTGTGAAGAACCTCTTCCTGGATGGCCTTGCCTCAGTAAATGCCTTCACTAAAAAGGAAGTTTGAATTATACTTAGTCTTCCCAGCAAGAGGCACAGTCCTTCTCTCAAGAGTGGAACCCGAACGCTAGCTCATTAATCAGGACTGCAAAGTACCAGCGAAGATGAGAGAATGAAAGGCTGGGCAGAGTCCTTGGAGCCTGGGCTCCCCCCTGCTCTAGGGTTTGGGAGACCAGACGAGTCTACAGTAATCCCAAGCTTGCACCTGCTGGAAGGCACTTTGAGTGCAACTATATAGAAAGATTTTAAAAAAAGGAAAAAAAAAAACCTCATAACCCTCATACTTTAGGTATCTAGTCGTTGTCACTATTTTGGATCTATTTTGGATTTTAGATAGATGTGAATTAAGGGGGCTATCCAACTTCTTTGTTTCCCCATCCACCTCCTTATGCTCAAAATGGCATCCTCACCAGAGAATTTAGGCTGTGGCTATTATTTTTTCTAAAATTGGCTTACCCTATAATCATCGGCCACACTGACACACTCCTGGACACTTTTTCTTTTTTGCATACTATTCCCTCTCCTTCCCCCAATATATCCATGTGTCAGTACCATTTCAGTGAAAATAATATGCTGTTCATGACCTTGAAATATCAAAAAAAAATCCTTCTCCTTTCCATCCAAATCTGTGGCACTGCAGGAATTAAACAAGCAGCCTATAATGCATGCATATTTATTGGAAAAGGGGAAATGGAAAGAGAAAAAAAAATTGAAAAAGTACTTTGCTTCACAGCTTGAGCAATCCCTTGAGCTTTCAGCTACTTTGGCATTTTTTCAGGCATATTTTGCAAGGTGACAGAGACATTTAAGACTGCAAAGAGATTACTGTACAAGGCACTCTACAACTTCTAATCAGACTCATAGCACTGCTAACACAGGGTTCAGAACAATGTCTGCAGAAATCTATTTGTTTTGCAGTGCACTTTGTGCAGCTCTGCAGGTGTATGCAAGAGTATTTAAGACAAAAACTGTGCTCTTATTTAGCATGAATTTTATAGGGAATGCAGCCTTCTTGTGACTGCCTGCATAGATGCTGTTGCCCTTCCAGCAGCCCTGGGTGGGTACACTGTAAATAGCCTTTTTGAGCAATAACCTTCTCTATCTACCTCTTAGTGATATATATCACAGAATAGCAATGTATTGCATCCAGTTACCCTCCAATATGTTGCCTTTCTGCACAAGTGTACATGCAATTACTAACCAGTCCCATACTGCTCTCCTCCATGCCCACTGATTCATGCCAAACCCCTAACAATCCAGAATATATACAGGGTTCTATGCAAAGGGAGTTATGATGAAAGATGTCTCAGTACATCTAATAGAATGGGAAGAGATCATGGGAATAATATTTCAAAATAGAGAGAAAAGCTACACTTTGCAGTTGTTGGGATGCAGACTAGAATTAGTCCTATAACTACTTGTTCTGTCTCAGCTTCCCTAGTTACTACACTTCATATGCCCTGACATTACAGCCTTTGGGCACTAGAAAGGAATATTAACTTTAGAATAGCTGATAAATCTTTGAGTCAAGAACAAGAAGGCAATGAAATATCCTGGACAAATTGCTTGGGGACCTCCCATTTCTGCATGTCAGGGCCTTGCGGAGAGAGAGAATAACTAGGAATCGCAAAGGGCAGCCTGAGAAAGATGTGAAAGAAAGATATTAAATAAACAGCTGTAGTTCCTACAGAAACAGAGTCCAGCTGGAGAACACGCTGGTACTTCCTGTCCAAGAGCACAAACAGGTCCAAACAAGTAATGTCCTACAGCCCCTGAAGAACAATACATGTTGAGAATAGCAATACAATTCCCTAATTTTCAGTTGTAGACACTTCTTCCCCCTCCATCTCTCTCCACACAATGAGAACAGTTAATAGTGAGACCCTATCTTCCCTCCTAAAGTTACAAGTGATGGTTTATTTCTTCCTTTTTCCTAACACTCTGGGGCAAGGACAGCACACAGAAACCTGCTCCAAAACATGTCCATACACATTTATGACTTAGATACTGACTTCTCCAAAGCCTAAAACTACTCAAAGGTGAGGTTTGGTTTCATACTTTAATGAAGAACATGGACAATAAAAATAAGAAAAATGCCATACTGACTACATATGAGCAAAACTTGATCTCTACAGTGATACATTTTAAACATTCCAGATCCTTTGTCTATCATTTAAGTGAAACCATGTATTGTATTTCAAAAAGAATAAGGACAAACAGACTTATAGGACACAGCTATACAATTAAAGGCTCATGCTACGGAGGACTATGCTTCACTGGAACTCTATAGTGAGGTCCGCATGTTCACAAAAATAGCCCCCACCTATTCTACCCCTGCACTTCCTCATTAGATCTCTACACTTCAGCAACAGTTCTTCTCCCTGACCCCCTGACTTTGCTTTTCTGATATCCCAAAACACATTGCATTTTCACTCCTGTTCCCTCAGGTATGGCTCTTACAGCTCCATCACTGGCAACAAACTTTGGGCTAAATAAAGAACATTACCTGAAGCAGAAGGGCAAAAGTTATAGGCTAGGGAGAGATACCATGCACAAATAGGTTTAAGTGCTCAGAAACTGATTTAAACCTGTAGAACAGATGTTCAGTGCACATAAACCAGTTTCAATATGGCTAAAACCTACCTAATACCTTCCATAGACGAGTCTACGAACTTAACTTCATAAATCTACTGGATACAAAAAAAAATCATGGACTCAATATAGACATTGGTTTTATGGCTCATTACAACCTGCCTGATATCTGCTTCACCAGGTACCTGCCTGACATCCTCTTTTTTACCTTGTACTCTATCACTGCACTGTCTCCCTTTAGCCTTTTTTTCCTCTGCTCTCTTTCCCCTCCCCTACTTCACCGCTCTGCCCCATCTTTTATCTTTCTAACTCCACCTATTCACAACCTCACCTACCTGCCTCTCCTTTTGCCTTTCTAATTCTACCTATTTACATTTTCACTGACATCCTGCCACACTTTCAGCTTCTTTCATTTCGGGGCATCTCAGCACATCAGAGACTCCTCATGCCTGACGAAGAGTGACTACGCCTGAAAGCTCACCAAAAATATTTTTCCAACTACTCAGTTGGTCTAATAAAAGCTGTCACATCTCCTCAAAGAACCTTGCCTGCAAAATGGCTGAAACCAATTTGAGATAAGCCTGGTTGAATGTAGTATCAGACTTAACTGATTTGGCTTGAGCCGTTTATGCAATGTCTGTCCCAGACCCCTTGCTAGTTTGGGTTAAACTAGAAGCCCCCAGCACCCTAGCATGCTCTCTGTGCTGGGAGGGGCTCTCTGCTCCCGCCCAGCCAAGCTAGCACTGTCCCTCTGCCCCCCAGCCCAAGCAGGGGCAGGGGTCTGGCCAGAGAGGGGTTTGATTCTGCCCTCTCTAGCCCACTGGCAGGGACCTGAGCCAGGTCTGCCCACACTCCCCCCACACTGTTGAATCAGCGGGGCACCATGACCCCTGAGGCAAAGGGGGCAGGGAGGAGAGTCAGTCTCCCTTTTACCCCACTGGCAGGCAGGTCTGCCAGCCCTTGCTGCCCTCCCCTCCCCTCCCGGCGCCCTGCCTGGCTGTGTCCCCTCCCCACTGCTGTAGAAGAAGGAGGCAGCGCCCTTGTCGGGGGCTGCAGCTCCTGTCATAATGTGAGGGAGTATGAGCCCCTTCCCAGTGAGGGGCTGCACTGCAGGGCTGGGAGAGCTGCAGTGGGCTGCGTGTGGCAACACCAGGGTCCAGAGTAGGCCAGAGCCCTGCAAGCCCCCACAGTACTGCCAAGCTCCACAGCACCTCTGCCGGCCCCGCAGCGCAGCCCCTGCCCGGAAGGGGCTCACGCCACAGGAAGCTGAGATAAGCCTCACCACGCCAGCTGCCAGGCAGGGTGCAGCCCCCACCACTCGTTCTGTGATCAGGGCAAGCCCCCTCCTGGCAAGAGGTGGCTTATTCAGCTGCTAGCCCTGAGCACTTACAGTCCTGGAGGGGTTATCTTGCAGCCCATGGGCTCCCAGCTGGTGACTGCTCCCCTCCATTATTCCCCCCTGAGCTTCAGCCGTGGCTGGGCCAGGCAGACCTCGCCGCCATGTCAGCGGCTGAATAAGGGCCCTCCTGCTGGGCGGGGGCAGGGCCTGGCCCCCACCACTTGTTATGTGTTTGGGGCAAGCACCCTCCTGGCAAGAGAAGGCTTTCCCTGAGCACAGAAAGGCCACTGGCACCAGACCAGGGTCTACCCGGCCCAGCTGCAGCTGCCACTTGGCCTGATCTCAGGGTCAGCAGCTGAATAAACCCCCTCCTGCCAGGAGGGGCCTTGGCCCAAGGACAGAGAGGCAGCAGCGGCTGGGCTGGGCAGACCCCACTGCAGCACAAGCAGCCTCTCTGTGCTCAGGGCCAGCCGCCTCCCAGCAGGAGGGGGCTTATTCAGGTGCTGGCCCCTGGCACCACAGCAGGGTCTGCCTGGCCTGGCTGCAGCCAAAGCTCAGGAGGGAGTAATGCAGGAAGGGATTGCAGTTGGTGGATCCCCTGGGCATCCACCAACTGGGAGCCCAGGGGCTGAAAGTTAATCCCTCCAGGACTGCAAGCGCTCGGGGCCTGCTGGCCAGGCCCCCCACCCCCACCCGGCAGCTAGAGCGGTGAGCAGTGAGTGACCATGACGGGCAGCAGCCCATCATGGCTTCGTGGAAAGCAAGCCCCTTCCCAGTGGATGCCTGCACTGTGGCGCCAGCAGAGCTGCTGTGCAGTGTGGCAGCACTGTGGGGGGCTTGCAGGGCTCTGGACCTGGTGCTGCCACATGTACCCCGCCGCAGCTCTGCCGGCACCTCAGCGCATCCCCTCACCAGGAAGGGGCTTGCACTCTCCCACATTATTGCAGGGACTGCTGCCCCCAGTAAGGTCTATGCCCCCTCCTGCTGCAGGGGTGAGGAGGGGGCATGGCCAGGCAGGGCTCCTGGGGGTGCGGCAGGGATGGGGGTTATTCCTCCTGCCCCTGATGGAGGGGACTGCAGGGGGCCTATTCCAGGGCAGGGAGTAAGTGTGGGAGTGACAGCAGGCAGCCCTGGCTGGTAGTGGGGGTAGAGGAGAGACTAACTCTCCTCCCTGCCGCTTCTGCCTCAGGGGCCATGGTGCCCTGCTGCTGCAGCAGTGATGAGGAAGCACCTGGCAGACCCAGCTCAGGTCTCTGCCAGTGGCACAGGGAGCAGGGAATTAAATCCCACCCTGGCCAGTTCAGTGCAGGCTGGCCATGTCCTGCCCCCACAGCTTCCCTGCAGCTGAGGGCCTGCTCTAGCACCCCCCCACACCCCCGCCCCTGGCCTAAGCAACTGCAGGCATGTGCCCACATTGTCTCAGTCCAGAGAGAATGAGTGTCCTGTTACAAACTGGTTCAGCCTAGCCAGGTTAGACTAACCTGCAAAGGCTGACTCAGTGCAGGCTCCAGCTTTTTGAATGTCTGTCCCTAGCCATGGTGTGCTGAATAAGGACTCCCAAAAAGTGTTCAGGCTATTTGGTCAAGGACCTGGAGCTCAGACAGAAGAAAGAAATTTAAGAGTCTGCCTTCGGGCACAGCTTAGTAAAACTGCTTTAAGGAATCTTCTGCACAGAGCAATTGACCGGTGTATGTTTTGTGAAATAAATGTCCTGCTATTCCAGAATAGCTCCCTGTGTGAATAGTCTCTTCTAAAATAAAAGTAATCATGGAATGATTACACTTTTACAGTCTCAGATAAAAGTGTTGGCTATTTAAGTTTTGAAAACAGAGAGAGAGAGACAGAAATAGAAACAGGTGTTGGATGACTTCCATTTTCTTTTGTTTGTATACCTACTTAGAGCCATTTGGTTTTTTTCCATGTTTCCTTGTTTTCCTCTTCTATATTTTAATAAGCAAAGCAGGCTTACAGGCTTAGGGACTTTTTACAGTTCTTTAGTGGCTGTGGATCTGAGACTTTCCAGGTGGATGTCTCCCTGATCTTGAGGTACATGAGCTAACAAATCCTGCAGCATTTTACAAGCTGAAACAGCTCTGCTTGTATTTTGTGAAATACAAGGACTCTATATCATTAGATTATAAATTCTTTTGGGCAGGGTCAGCATTTTTATGATGACTACGAGTGATGGTGCCTGCTGCAGTTGGGCCTGACTGGAACCTTAAAGTGCTACTGTATTGCAAATGCAGAATAATCTTTAAAGTACTAAAAATGTTGCAGAAGGAGGAAAAAAGAAAGCTAGTGAATATTTCAAAGGAGACTGCCCAGTGTTCTCAACACCTAGGGCAGATGCTGCTTAAACTAGTTTGCTGAGGATTAGAAAAGTCAACAACCAGCAACAATCAAGTTTGACGGAGGAGCAATGTTATTTGATTTTTTCTTTCGTATTACAGGGTTTGTACATTTCTATTTAATTATGTTTTTTCTTTCTCTGGCCTGAGGATTAACTGTGGTAACAACAGTAACTTGTTTAAATTACTTTAATTAAATTCTGAAAAGCTTATATGCTTGCATTTTCAATCTCTTTTCCTTAGCCAAAGAACAGAGGAGTTAATCATATAGCAGTCTTCAGTTCACTCTGAACCCAAGCTAGTACAGTACTAAGTCTTGCTACTTAGTTAAAATATAGCCTGTCATCACAACAGGTCTCTGCTGCATTGTTGTCTATTTGCTTTTCAATCCAGTAGAGAACCCTGCAGCTTTAGAACTCTCTTCTGTTTCAGTTATTATAAATCCTCTCTTTATTAAGCTTCTTATGTACAAGAAAGAGTTTTGGGAAGCAAATCTTCTGACACAGCCTCTAAGAAGCATCTAGTTCTGTCATAAGGAAATATAATTAAAGAAACTGCTATTATTGCTTGGTGAACACAGCAATAAAATTTCCCTAGTTATTTATTTTATTGCAGACCAGCATTTAAAGGCATTTAGATATCTAAAATTGTAGATAGTCACCTACTGGGATCTTCAAAAGAGGCTGGGTGCCTTTACACCTTTGAAAATTCAGTCAATGCCTCTCTGAAACTTTTGGTTCCTAAATATAATATCTTTTAAAATCTAGTCCTTTAATTGTGTGCCTCCTGTACATCAAGGTACTCTAGCCAATTCATTTACTGGCAGCAACACTTGTAAAATTTTAAGCACATTTTTAATTAAAAAAAATAGGTGTTGTGAGTTCACTTTTGTGAGCATTTATACTAGAAATCGCATTATGAGATTAACTCAACCAGTTAGGGAAACATACCATAAAAACTAACTAGTATATCACATTGTGAATACAAATTCTCATAATGAATTATTCCCAGATGAGCTGTAGACTGAGAATTATTCCAAGGAATTATTTAGCAAATAATTCTAAATAAGTAATAAATTTAGAGAAACATCATACTGGGATATGGATAATTAGGAAACAAAGAGGTAAAATTCAAATAAATTATCCATTAGCGCAATAGTTAGCACGGAGTTTGCATAGAAGGGTGTGCGGAAGGGCCCGAGGCCCTGCCTGTGAGCCCCCATGGGTAGACATTCCCAGCTGTAGCCGGCCTACCAGTGGCATGCTGAGGATGGGCGCATGTCGTAGCCCGAGGGTCCCCTCGGGGCCTGCAGCCTCCCCCTCTGGCTCCTCAGAAGCCTCCACCCAGACGGAGCCCATGTTTCCAGGCTCCAAGCAGGAGGAGCCTCTGGCTGTCAGCTGTGGGGGCTGCCTGTCACTTTTTCAGGCTCTGGGGCCCAGAAGTATGGCCACCTCCCCTTGTGAGGTCTGCTTTCTTTTGGCGTCTCTGGCACGCCAGCTGGAGGTGCTCCAGGCTGCAGTCCAGTGAGTGCGTGTCATCAGGGACTGTGAGTAGGAGATCAACTCCTACTGCCAGGCCCTTCTCCCCCAGGAGGCGGAGGGTAGATCACGGTCTCCTTCCAGGACAAGGGAAGACTCTGGGACCTCCCTTACTGTCCAGCCAAAAGGTTGGACCAAGGTGACCAAGAGCCTCAAGGCCCGCCGCACCAAAGTCCCTGCCCTGCTCGAGCTTTGCAACAGGTATGAACCTCTTGCAGCCTGAGTACAGCCTGCTAAGTTGCCAGCTCCTGCAGGCAACACAGGCTTATCTGTAGCTACCGCCCCTGCTCTCCCCAAGACAAAACACTAAGTGTTTGTCATGGGAGACTCCATCCTGAGGGGGACCGAGGGGACAGTCTGCCACCCTGACCCCTTAGCCCGGGAAGTCTGTTGCTTCCCAGGAGCCCAAATCTGAGACATTGCAGAGAAGATCCCTAAACTCCAGCCCACTAACCACTACCCTATGCTCCTTATCCATGTGGGCACCAGTGACATGGCTCAAAGTACTCCCAGCTGGGTCATGAAGTGCTACAGGGATTTGAGAGCAGGGCTAAAGGGTCTGGGGGTGCAACTGGTGTTTTCTTTGATCCTCCCAGTCTCGGGCTACGGGCAGAGCAGGGAGAGGAGGATCCAGGTAGTAAACCAAAGACTGTGGTGCTGGTGTCATCAGGAAGGCTTTGGCTTCCATGACCACAGTCCTCTCTTTGGCAAGAGAGGCAGTGAGCTGCTGGGAAGGGACAGCCTCCACCTTTCTCCACTGGAGAGGAGGCTCTTCTCAGCCAGACTGGTTGACCTGCTCCACTGGGATTTAAACTAAGCCTGCCAGGGAATGGGGGGACTACCGCCACTGCTGACCCGCTGAGCAACCATTGCAAAGCCAGCAGGCCAAGGCACTTAAGGGAGCCTACCCCTGCCGCAGCCCTAGAGTAAGCTGCGGGCAAGGCAAGGGCCCCCAAGGGGACACTTGCATTCCTGTACATCAATGCCAGGAGCTTGGGGAATAAACAGGAGGAACTAGCCCTCCTGCTTAACACAAATAATTACAATGTCATAGGGATAATGGAGACCTGGTGGGACTCCACTCATGACTGGACCATGTGTATAGATGGCTATACCCTGTACAAGAGAGATTGAGGGGACAAAAGAGGTGGGGGTGTAGCTCTCTATGTTAAGGAGAGCTACACATCCCTGCAAGCTGATATTGGTGACCAGGGTGGATGACTGGAGACCCTCTGGGTTAAAATCCATGGGGAACTGGCACAGGGTACATGATGGTGGGAGTCCACTACAGATCTCCCACCCAAAGTCAAGAGCTTGACCAGGAGTCCACCAGGGAATTGGCTGAGGCCGCATGCTCCTTATCCATGGTTGTCATGGGAGACTTCAACTACGCAGATATCTCATGGGAGGAATGCTCAGCCAAATCCAAGCGATCACAAAGCTTCCTCTCATGCATGGATGACCTCTATCTTACACAGGAAGTCTACAGACCAACGAGAGGTAAAGCACTGCTTGACCTGGTACCAGCAACTGGGGACAACCTAATCAGCGACCTAATAATCGAAGGGAAGCTGGGTGACAGCAGCCACAAGCTGATCACACTTTCACCATCCACTGTAAAGCTGGCAAGTCAGTCAGCAATACAGAAGTCCTCGACTCATTCAAGTTTGCAGATGACACTTGATGTGGGGAGAAGTGAGCACGCTAGAAGAGTTGGACAGGCTACAACTAGATCTGGACAGGTTGCAGAGGTGGATGGATGAGAATAGGATGGGTTTCAATGTGGACAAGTGCAAGGTATTACACCTGGGGACAAAGAACCAGCAGCATACCTACAGACTGGGAAACTCCCTTCTTGTCAGCACAGAGGCAGAAAAGGATCCTGGAGTCACTATTGATTCCAAGATGAACATGGGCTTCCAATGTGGGGACACAGTCAGGAAGGCCAATTGTAACTTTTCATGCATCCATAGATGCATCACGAGCAGGGCCAGGGAGGTGATCCTTCCCCTCTATGTGACATTGGTCAGGCTACAGTTGGAGTACTACATCCAGTTCTGGGCACTGCACTTCAGGAGGGATGTGGATAGCATTAAGAGGGTCCAGAGGAGGGCCACTCGCATGGTCAAGGGGCAACAGGGCAGGCCCTATGAGAAGAAACTACAGGACCTGAACCTGTTCAACCTCCACAAGAGAAGGTTGAGAGGGGATCTGGTGGCCACCTACAAACTGGTCATGGGAGACCAGCAGGCAATAGGAGAGTCCCTGTTCCCCTGAGCACTACTGGGAGTTGCAAGGAATAACAGCCATAAGCTGACTGAGAGTAGATTCAGGCTAGACATCAAGAGGCACTACTTCACAGTCAGGGTGGCCAGGAACTGGAACCAACTTCCTAGGGAAGTGGTGCTCACCCCTACCCTGGGGATCTTCAAAAGGAGGCTAGCCAGGGTCATTTGACCCCAGCATCCTTTCCTGTCCATGGCAGGGGTTCAGACTTGATGACCTGCTTAGGTCCCTTCCAACCCTACCAACTATGAAACTATGACTTCAGGAAAGCCAACTTTGACAAGTTCAGGAGGCTTGTCAGTGAGGCCCTAAGGGACCATGACCCCAGGGAGAGGAAGATGGTTCAGGAAGAGTGTTCAGGAAGAGTGGTTGCTCCTCAAGGGAGCGATCGTAGATGCACAAGATAAGGCTATTATGTCTCAAAGGAAAAGTAGGAAAAGGGCACAGCAGCCCCTTTGGCTTAGCAAGGAACTAGCAGAACTTCCTTCATCTAAACAGAAAGACCTACAAAGGATGGGGGGCAGGATCCACGTCCAAGGAGGAATATTCTGCACTGGTCCAGACTTGCAGGGTGTGAACCAGGAAAGCCAAGGCTGCAACGGAACTCCAACTAGTATCAAAGATAATAAAAAGTCCTTTTTTAGATGTGTGGGGAGCCGGAGAAAAAGCAAAGGCAACATTGAACCCCTGCTTAACCGGATGGGACAACTGACAACCAACACCCAGGAAAAAGCCAACCTACTAAATGGGTACTTTGCATTGGTCTTTCACCAGTCCCATGGGACACCTTTGCCCATCACAGGACAGGGAGGCCCGAGGGAGGGAGATTCCTTGCCCTTCATCAATGCTGAGCTCGTGAAGGAACAGCTTGCAAGGCTGGACACCTTCAAGTCAGCCGTCCCTGATAATCTATACCCTAGATATCCCATGATCACCTCTTGGCAAAACTGGCCAGTTGTGGCCTTGGGTCCACCACGATCTGCTGACTGGGGAATTGGCTCCATGGTCAGACCTGGAGGGTAGTGGGTGATGGAAGCCAATCGTCGTGGTGCCCTGTGACCAGTGGGGTCCCCCAAGGCTCTATCCTTGAACTTATATTGTTCAACAGCTTCATTAATGATTTGGACATTGAAGTCAGAAGTGGACTGGCCAAGTTCGCTGATGATACCAAACTTTGGGGTAAAGCATCCACACCTGAGGACAGGCGGGCAATCCAGGCGGACCTTGACAGGCTCAGGAAATGGGCAGACGAGAACCTGATGGTGTTTAACACCGAAAAATGCAAGGCTCTCCACCTTGGGAAGAAAAACCTGCAGCATCCTTATAGACTTGGCAGTGCTACACTGGCTAGAGACTGGCTAGAGGAAAGAGACTTGGGGGTCATGATTGACCACAAAATGAACATGAGCCTTCAATGTGATGCTGTGGCTAGTAAAGTGAGCAAAACACTGGCTTGCATCCATAGATGCTTCTCAAGCGAATTCCAGGACATCATTCTCCCATTGTACTCAGCCTTGGGGAGGATGCAGCTGGAGTAGTGTGTCCGGTTTTGGGCTCCACAATTCAAAAACGATGTGGAGAAGCTTACGAGAGCCCAGAGAAGAGCCACGAGCCTGATCAAAGTTGAGAAAAATAGACCTTATGGTGACAGGCTGAGAGCTATGGGACTCTTCAGTCTGGAAAAGCGCAGGCTCAAGGGCGATCTGATGGCCGGCCACCTATAAGTTTATAAGGGGTATCCACCAGGCTCTGGGGGAACATTTGTTCACCAGAGTGCCCCAAGGGATGACAAGGTCGAACGGTTATTAATTCCTGCAAGACCATTTCAGGCTGGACATAAGGAAGAATTTCTTTACTGTCTGAGCCCCCAAGGTGTGGAATAGCCTGCCATTGGAGGTGGTTCAATGAAGGTGGTTTGAACACCTTCAAGAGAAAATTGGATGTTTGTCTTGCTTGGATCCTGTGACCCCAGCTGACTTCCTGCCCGTGGGGCAGGAGGCTAGACTCAAAGATCTTCCGAGGTCCCTTACAGCCCTAATGTCTATGAAATCTATGAAGTTATGAGTAATTCACCTGGATCTACTGGCAACTTTAAATTATGTAAATGAATAATCATAATGTATGACTTTCTTCCCCAAAGCATCTCAAAATGTAGGAGCTCTTTATTTTAAAATGTATACATTAATTCAAAAGCATAGGGCTTATTGCCACTTTGAGTCATTATTATTCCATTTAGAGAACCATTATCAGATTGTAGTTGAGAGATATTACATTAATTACAGAAAATGAAACTATCCTCCTGCAAGCTGAAGGGAATTGCCTTGTATATCACAGCAACTTGAGTCTTGCATAGAAAGGGCTTTCTTCCATTACTGTTGGAAAACCAAAGAGCTGCTTTAATATAGGCAAATAATGGGCTATTCAAGCTTAAACAAAACCAGAATTGTATATCTTTCTGCATGGCTTATTTATCTCTTCCTAATGACTGCTGTCCCACACGCCAACATGCTAAGGAACCTTACCCAGACAGCTACCTTAGATTTGGCACTGAGCCATTGATTTCATTTTGCCTCCTTATTTTTATCCTGTCCTCCTAATATTTATACATACTGGGCATGTTTACACATCGCCCTAGGGCGACATAGCAATGCACTCCATTGCCATACAGCATGCTACAGCAACATAGCAATCACACTGGTCCATGAACATCACATACCTCCAGAGGCTGAGGGAACATGGCAACCACCCGCAGGTGGCAGTGGCAGTAGCAGGAGCATGGTGGTGGCAAGCAGGGAGCTTCCACAGACAGCGGCAGCAGTGTCAGCAGCGAAGGGGTGGGGGTGTCGAGTGCCAACCGGTGATCAGCAACAACCCACAGATGACACTGGTGGTGTCAGCAGTGGGGATGGGGGAGGAGGCATGGCAAAAAAGGATTATATTATGGGGCATGAAAATTACATAAAAATTTTAAAATTAAGCTAAAGTTCATTTCTTTAAGAGACAATCCTGCAATGCCAGGGTATGTACCAGATGACCTGCTGTAATAGATCTTTTTCCATACCTAACTACTTTGAATCTTTCTTTAAAAAAAAAATGTTGCTTTCAACAATTAAATAAATAACATACACCACTGATAGAAAGAAAGAATTACTAATGCAGGCTACATTTATCATCTTTTTTTGTTATAATACAGAATAGAAGAAGGAATGTAATTTTTTTTCATTTCAGTTCTTGTACAGTAAAGTAAAATAGATTTTCATATTTTGAATTCCAATTCCTTCCTCCACTACTATTGGAAAAGCTGTTTCTTATATCTCTTAATATGCTTGAAGGATTTGAAGAAATCACAGAATTTAATAGCTTTACTTTAGAATTCCATGTAAGAGTGAAAGCCACTGCCAAAGTTGCTATGGTCACAGTGGACAAATTGCCTGAGAGTTTAGAGAATACACTTATATTAATATCTGGTATATAAAGCAGATAAAACCTAAAGAGTTTGAAATGTTTCATTCATCAATAAATCTATAATTCTGTATGAAACTGCACTGACCTCTCTCCAGTAATGAAACATTTTTTTGTTATCAGGGGCTTACACATTTTCCTGGACGTTTTTAAGATTGCCAAATATTAAAGGTATATGGTCAAATTTTGCCCTCAGTTACCCATGTGAATCTCATACTGGAAACAATACAAGTTACACATGTATATCAGAAGATAATATTTAATCCTTCTTTTTATTTTAGAATTCCTTGTTCACTCAGAGAAAGTTATCAAAGAAGCATCTACTAGTACATTTTAAAAGATATTCAAGAAATAGTTACATCAGCATCTCTGCTTCTCTTACAAACTCCTTTTTGTTGTTTGAGACAAATTCTGTACTCAAGACTCTGGACATATGTTAGTATGAGTGGGTGCATCTACACATGCATTTTACTACGGAGTTGACTAAGTAGCTCCACTGTAAACCATCACCGTATCTAATTCACTTCACAAGCCCGAACAAAATACTTTGCTTTCCGGAGTGTAAGGAAAGGTGCTAAATGAGCAAGTACTAAATGACTGCGCAGTACCAAATGGACAGTCCAGGGCACACATAGACACACCCAGAGATTACCTAAAGGTGCACAGAGAGTAAAATGAGTCTAGATTCAAGCTTCATATGTTTTAACCAACATATCATATTCCTGTCTTCATCATAACATTACAGGTTCTTCATTTCTTCTTCGTTTGCTCATACTAACTTTTCAAGAAAGGGCTAAGGGTCTGTTATCACTATGCTATTCATAGGCCAGGTCTATCAAAGACCACTCTAACTTTTCTAAAATAGCTGTTCAGACATCAAATTGTAGAGTTGGTTTCTATTACACAGCTCTGACAACAATAACCATATTGTTATGATATCTAGAGGTAATGATAATGATGATCTTAACTAAGCAAAATGTGGACAAAGGAAATATAATCTTTATTTAAAAAATAGGAAACCGAAATACAGTGAGTGGTACCTGTTGTTTATATATAAATCTGTCTGAGAAAGAAATTAAGGTACAATAATCCTGTGCTTCTGTCCTGTGCCGTGAATATCAAAACATCCTTTCTCCCATTGTAACTTTTCAGGGGTGATTCCCCTTTCTCTGGAATTCTCTTCTACTCACAAGTTTCAGTTTGTACTGGCAATAACATTCAGGCTTTTTCATAACTAGATGTGCTTTGCTCTTATCTATTTCTCAGAAACTCTTATTATGTATTTTACACAAGATGCTATGTCACTGTAGTGATGAGCTATGGCGACGTAGCTTGTCACTACAGCGATGTAGCATTGGTGGGCCCAACCTCCAGAGTAAGGCGAGTATAGGGTGCCTCAAAACCCTAGCCCCCACTGCCTTGTTGATACTTCTTGGTTGGAGGAAGGCTAAGGGTAATGTACCCTCACTGAGGCATTAGGCAGTCAGCAGCAATTCTTATCTTTTGCTCTCTTGCAGAAGCTACAACTATTGAGGCACTGAATGTCTAGACTCGGTCTGGCCTTTGAATTCTGTCTCAATGGTCTAAAGCGGGAATGGAAAGTCTTGGGCAGCCTCCTCTCCTCTTTACTCTTGCCTAGGTATATGCATTGAAGGTCTTGGTGTGATGGTCACAGGACTCCATACAAGTGGATTCATCAGGCATTTAACTAGACCTCTTACACATACACTGCAATCCAGAGGATTGACGGCTACCTACATTTATAAATATAATACAGACTTTGTACAGACTTGGCAGGTCATCCGATCAATGTGGCTCTGTGAATAAACATTCAAGGATACTAAAAAAGCCTCACTATGCATAATTGGGCACATCTACACACGTGCTTTACTGCAATTGACTAATTAGCTCTGCAGCAAAGCACCACAGTCTGCACTTGCACCCCTATTAGGAGACAGTAAAAACTCCTCCATAGACAAGTACTATCCTATGGTGGAGTACTTACATGTGCTGAAACGCACGTATAGATTATGACCTGGGCTGGCTGGGGCATGAAGGTGCTATAGTGTGGGGGTTGCCTGCCAGCTAGTCCTACACTATAGCACCTTTGTTCCCCAGCCATCCCTTCTGCTGCCCAATGCCGCCACCCAGAGCCTGGGGCTAACCCTCAGGCTCCCTGCTCCACATCAGCTGCTCCCAGATACAGCATCTTCATGTGCACCTAGGACTGTCCCAGGCCAAAATGCTGTGGTCCTGAGCACACGTAAAGGCATTGCACCCGGGAACAGTTGACTCCAGCATGAACTGCACTGGAGTTTACTCAGGTGTATTAATAGCACATGTAGATGAGCCCATTAAATGTTAAATGTTATTTATCCTTTGCAGCAAAACTGAGTCAGGATTTGGCCTTTAAACTTTCTTTGCAATATGAAGTTTCAGTCTGATAAGACTAAATGGTAATTGTGATCAAGTCTTAAGGCTCCAATCCTGGTTCGCCTACTCCAAGGAGGAAGAATAACAGACTACCTCCTCAAACTGCTGCATATGGGAGAGGTGAGGAAGACTTCCAGCCTCCAAGTAGAGATGGGTGTTAGGTGCCCTCTTGAAGAGAGGTAGCCTAGTAAGTTGAAGGGACTAAGTGACACAATCAGGTACTTGCAGGGCCTGTACATATCTATGTAATTACTTTCCTTAACTTTATAGAAGTTATATATATGGAGATGAAATGTTCCAGATATACTCCTGCATATGTACTGGAGAGACACACAGTCAAATTCAAACATACACATGATGTCATATGAATCTGTATATGAACTGCAGATATATGTATATGAGTTGCAGAACTCACATATTCCAAATAAATTGCTTTTTAAACAAATGTTGTGAAGCTGGTGCAAACTGGTGTGTCTCATCTTGAAATTGGTGAACAACAGACTGAATTTCAGCTACATTCTCTACACAGAGGCTGTGTCTACAAAAGATGCTGACTGTGCAGTTGTTACTACACAGTCATTTACTGCTTGAATAAGCAAGTATTAAATACTAACTGGAGTTACTGTGCAGTAGTCTTTCCAAATGGCTTTTAGGTGATGCTGACTGCACAGTAGCTTGTTACTACTGTGCAGTATCGTCGTGTCACACTTCATGCCATGTAACACTACTGCACAGTAGTAATGAAATACTGCATAGTCAGCATCTCATGGAGATGTGACCAGAGGAACACATAGGACCCACTAAACCTAATCTAAAATCTTGTTCTGTCTTCTGATATTTCCTGCTTGATGTCCAACCATCTTTTTAACTTGACATAACCAAGCACCATGCCATACCCTCCTTCCTGTCCTTGCTAGTAAATCTTTTATCCAGAACTTCATTGTGTGCCTCAGATACTGCAATTTGTAGTTCTCTGGCTATGACAAATTCAATCTTGTCCACTTATATTCTTTCAGAACACCACTGCAAATATAATTGTCCTGGCTTTGATCACCTCATTCCTCTCCATATCCTGCTATCACTTTCCTCTTTTCCACTGCATCAAGAGGGACTACTCACTTTCCCTACCTACCAACGTACCTTCAGGCTTCCAATGCAGCCCCTCAAGCACAGGAAGAGTTTTCTATATGCATCTGCAAAGCTATCTCATTATGCTTCTTCAAATCCCGCCTTAAATCTCCCTTTGTTGCTATGCCTACAAAAGTACAACAATGTTTAGGAAGCCAGTGTACTACTTCATAGATTTCACAGACATCAGGGCTGGAAGGGACTTTGGAAGATCATTGAGACCAGTCCCCTGGCCCAGGGACAGGAAGTCAGCTGGGGTCATAGGATCCCAGCAAGATAAGCATCCAAATTTCTCTTGAAGTCGTTCAAAGTAGATGCTTGAACCACCTCTGATGGCAGGCTATTTTAGACCTTGGGGGCTCAGACAGTAAAGAAATTCTTCCATATGTCCAGCCTGAAACAGTCTTGCAGGAGTTTATAACTGTTCAACCTTGTCATCCCTTGGGGCACTCTGGTGAACAATCATTCCCCCAGTTGCTTGTGAACACCCCTTATAAACTTATAGGTGGCCATCAAACTTCCCCTGATCCTGCGCTTTTCCAGGCTAAAGAGTCCCATAGCTCTCCACCTGTTGTTGTAAGGTCTGTTTTCCTGACCTCTGATCATGCTCTCAAGCTTCTCCACATCCTTTTTGAATTGTGGAGCTCAAAACTGGATGCAGTACTCCAGCAGTGGCCTCACCAAGGCTGAGTACAAGGGGAGAATGATGTCCCGTGATTTACTTGAGAAGCATCTATTGATGCAAGCCAGTGTTTTGCTCGCTTTACTAGCCACAGAATCACATTGAAGGCTCGCGTTCATCTTGTGGATGAATTATGATCACTGCTTTTCAACCTGACCCATATTGTCTTATAATTTTTTCTGATCCCCTGGGCTGCCAGTCTAGCTCTGTTGGTTACTTTTTGACTTACTCTTAGAATGTAAGCTCTAGAGACTATCTATTTGTTGTGTGCATATAAGAGTGAGCTCTTGGTTTATGAATGTGGTTCCTAGGGGCTACCTCAACAATTTATAAATATATTTAAGTGCACTACATTAACTAAACTGATGTAATATAGTTTAGCCAATACACCTTTTGTATACAAAATGAAGACTCAACTAGCACTTAATGCTATAAGCAACAATACCTGTACTGGCAAAAGGATAGAGTAGCTGATGTAAAAATAATAATCTTTTATTTTTGATTACTTTGTAAACAATGTACTAACTGCTATACATACTATGAACCTATTTCATGTAATTCTGGGTAGCAAAAGTCATGCACTAATTTCTATAATAATGTTGTAAACTCACCTACACAGTAGGCACTGCAGCCAGTTATGGTTATGGTTGCTGTGAGAACTATGACCTTATATTTCCTCTTGAGTTCTATAACCTAGTGAAAACAAATAATACAATTGAACTGGTATCATTTACATAAAAGTTATGCTTACAATTATTGTAGTAGAAGATTACATAGAAAAAGAAGTCAACAAAGAACAATCATGAATGCTCAGCTGAGTTCTTTGCATTAAAGCAGAGCAACTGTTTTGCAGTGTTTTCTGGAGGCATGGAGCACATAAGAATAAATCAAATTATTCTAGAGATGGGAAGAAATATTTAATGTTGAAACCCCCAAATCTGTTTTGATTGATCAATTCCGGGAACAGATCTGATGGGGTGCAGCGGTGCAGTTGCACCCCTCCCCATTTTAATACCTATGCAACCCAAACTTTAAAACCAACTACTGGGAAGGGAACCAGCATTTCTATTCAGGCAGTGCTGAAATAGTCAATTGACTTCTCAGGCAGTACTGAAAGAGTCAGTGGCTCATTGCCCTCTCCATGATTCAAACTAATCTCTATCAACTCCTTGGGTATTAATGACCCTCTGTCCTTTTTTAATGGTTTTGATCTTCCACTATTCAAAACTACCCTTTCTTCTGCAATTAATTTTACTGTCTGTTAGCCATTCCTGATATGTCTCTTTCCTATTTAACAGACTTCAGACTATTTTCAGATCTAGTTAAAAAACTTAATTCAGGTATGGTAATGTAAGTAAGGTGTAGAAATGACTGACAGTGAAGAATTGGACTGTCAAGATGCTCAAGAAGACTAGATTTTGTTTTATGAATCTAAATAAGAGACATATATTTAACCATAATGACTACAAGAGTAATGACCCAGTATTTTTACATTATTTTGACTATTTTTGCCTAGTTTTGTTGTTTTAACTTTATATATAATCTAGCAATTTGGTGCACATTCCAACACTTATATTTGTTTTTCTTTTTTCCTAATAATATAGTGTTCCCCCCCTAGCATATTAGTAAAGCATTTAGTCTCTCTTTAACTTGAGAAAAATATGTGTTCTGTTACAAGTGCTGATCTGCTATACCATTTGCTTCCTATTTTTCCAAATTCTGAATCTGCCCATCTTTAATTCTAATTAGATGAGTCTGACACCCTTTCTTGGATTGCTTCTTTGGGAGTCACTAAATGGAGATGGCAGAATCAGGTGTACCAAATAGCAAATGTTACCAGCCTGGCTGCCATTCTGTCTTCTGATACCTGGGAGCCATCCAAACATTACTGGGCTTTAATTTGCCTGAACCCAAAAAGGGAGAAGAAACCAGATGACATTACCACCTTTCCTTTTTTCTCCTCTTTCCAAACATCCCTTTTGCCCATTCTATATTTGGGTAATTCTACACTGATAGTTAAGTACACACCCATGCCTGTGCCTGTGCCCATACCACCTATCTATCCACATTGAAAATAACTATGTTTAGAGCAACTATCCACTATAGACTTCACAACTTCTGCTCACTCTTGGGGTACGTAAACATCTTTCAATATCAGCCTCTGTATATACACAATATGTGGTGTGTTTGGAGGGAAGGTATGGACTATAGGACCCATGCCCAAAGAGTCCTTCACCAGCCATTCCATGATTCACTGTTCCTGTTTCTTCTGGTCTTTCTGCATTCATTTCCTACTTCTACTGTCTAGAAACTGGATGGAATATTATCATTCCCGTGTTGGCTATTTAACCTCTCATTTGCCTAGGAAAAGCTGCAGACCGTGAGCTGTGCTTGTATGTCATTGGAGCTCCTGGGAGCTACATTATTTTAATGGGTATTATTTTTCTAATGCCAAGGTCTGAGGGCACAGCCAGCCCACTACCAAGCCTGACCAAATAGATGCTGCAGCAGAGGGACAAAAGGAGGGAGAAAAGACAATGATATTGTATCTGAAATGCAGCCGGAAGGCATGGAATTACACAAACGTCTATGGAGACAGGAAGAGCAGGAGCAGCAAGAGAAGAAAGTTTGGAATGAAAGAAACTTCAGCAAGCCCATAAATTCTGGCAAGTGATCCAGAGCAGATGTGAGCCTCTGCAAGCTTTACTGTAGAAGTTGGCAGTGTCCACAGAGCTAGGCGAGGCCTTTGTATAGAATGCAAAGTGCTTGTGCAGACTGCTGTACTTGCCTCTTTCCACATTCACATTGCACAAGAAGGCATTTCACATCACCAGTTCTCTAGCCTCTGGCTAAGATCAAGAGATGATGGAAAGGTGCTATGGGCAGACTGAGGGCATTTCAACTTCCAGGCCTCTGGGCCTGGGATTTGCAAATAGAACACCCACCTAGATATGGGAAGTATTCGAACCCCCAGGCCTATGGGTCTGGGAGGGAGGATACAGGTTCAGCTGTAATTTTATGGCCCATAGATCTTTGTAGATACAGATACTGAGCTTTTCTTAATCGGATTGGAACATAATTGGTACTTGGATTAGATTTAAAAACAAACACACAGAAAAACGCAAGGTGCTACAGGAGTAGAACTGGTAGTTGTCTGCTGGACAATTCAGGAAACCAAGCAATCCCCTCTCATGTCCCACCTCCACCACACTACATTCAACAAGAAGAGATAGATCAGGGGGAAAAAACAAGGTGAGTAGAACAGGCAGCACAGATATTACCTGCATTCTCTTCTTGTACTTTAATGTAATATAATTCTTGCACTTAAATTTAATTTAATTAGTTTACTTGGTTGATGGCACTTTGGTTCGATTTGATTTGGTTTATTTAGCTTACTCGGAATTTCTGTTTGATTTGATTTGCTTATTCTATAATTTTTTTTAAAATCTATGGTTTGCGGTAGCCAGGTCTCACTGCACACTTGTTAAGTTATTCAGTGTTTATGTTTTTCAGTTTTACAGTCTGTTGTTTGTTGAAACTGTTAATAATGGCCTCTCAATTGTAGCGAAAGGGAAGCTGTGACCTTGCAAAAAAGATTTTACTAAAGTATAAAAAGAGAGCAAATTGATACCATCCATTGAAATGGCACCCATTTCCGCAAACTCTCTGGCGCACACAATTCAGTAGACCTTACCGACCAAAAACCATGAAATTCATCACAGAAGAAATTAAATTCCTGCATCCTAGAGGTTTAGAGAAAAATTACAATGAGCAATTCCAAGTCAGGAATCTGTACAATAATATCTGACTGCAGGTGGCTCATTAGAGCCTCTACATGTGACATCCCCAAACTTTGGCTTCAAGACTGTATTTATGAAAATGTTTTCCAGTTGTTGGAATTGTCCATGGAATCCATTATTGTATAGCTTCCAGGCAGTGTGAAAATACTGGCCACAAGCTTAGCTGTACAAAGCAGTAGGCCACAGAAACATATAGTGTTTAGTATGTTGGCATTCAAACTTGTTTAGATTCAGTATTGTCTAGCGTTCAGTTTTCCAAGTGTCCTATCACCATTCTGCAGCTGGAAAAGAATTGTCTGAATGGTAAGGTTATAGTTTGATGCGAGAGGATAGGTGGGATCTACCAAACTAAATTTTGCCTAGTTGTGGTTTTTACACATCAATAAAAATTAATAAAAAATGTCATTAGGAGAGAATAAAGTTCCAGGCTCTCCAAGCCTGATCTCTTGTGCAACTTGCTGGTGCTTTTCACATTTTAGTGTATGAACCTTCTTCAGAAAAGTTTGGCAAGCTTTACAAAACATGGAATACTACTTCTTTTGGTTAATAAATGTGTTTGCTGCTACAGGAGAAGAGGCTGGGCACTTCCTCACACAAGTCCATAAAGGTTGCTTCTTCCTAGTTATTATATCTCTGCAAAATGATATGATCCTATTTTGCTATGTTAGTTCTGTTCCATAAATGCCAGTGAACCCTTGGACTTATGATGCATGCTTTAATGGCTATTTTGCCTTTCAAATCTTTACAGCTGATGACTTGCTGGCACCTGTATCCTTTCAGTTCTTTGTGAATCTGTAAAAGTCCTACAGTGTCACACATCATGCCTGCCCATAACCTGAGCAACTGGGTCACAGTAATTTCAGGTCACTACAAATACACGTAACTGTAAATGTCCTGGGCCAACAAAACTGTATACAAAGATAGGCTATGTAATGTCCTCCTTCAAAGCCAGGTGCAATACCAGTCTAACGTCTGCTTTTTGGGCCTTTGACAAAGGGCATTTCATCCTGCAATATACCTAGACCTGTTTCTAGGACTCTGCTTGGCATGGCACGTAGGAACCTGGGAACATAGCATTTCTCTCAAGCTCTAAGAATCAGCATGGTTGGTCTGACGCAACAGTGTAGAAGAGTGAAGGGGGTGGTCACATCAGAGGCTTGCAGACTGAGCCACAGAGCACATCAATATCCATCAGTGGTTCCCAGTAGACCAGTGGTTTCCAAAAGAGGGGTTGCAACCCCAAATGGGTCTGTAGCGCTTATAAGTAGGGTTATGAGTCCTATTGACAGTCATTAACTCCAGAGTCAGGTGGAAGTGGTATCACATCTAGTTATGAATGACTAGAAGTTGTTTTGCAAGCCCCTGAATAGGACTGCAAAATATTAGGAACAGCTAGGATAGACATACCATCATGAGAGCTTGGTTTAGCTACAAGATAAGTCAACCTTTTACAATAGTCCTGGGAGGCAGTAATAAGAATTGTGGCAAGTATAAGCTGCATTTTTTTTTTTTTAATCTTGGGGTGTTTGTTATAGCCATGTTGATAGAAGACCATAGGCAGACATGGTTATTTGGGTAGATGTGGTATCTTTTATTAGACCAATCAAATAGTTTGGGGAAAAAAATTCTTTGCAAGCTTTCGGGCACAAACAGCCTTCTTCAGGCACAGGGAGAGTCTGCTGGTGTTTGTGTGCTCTCCAGGGTAGAATGGCAGTGGAAGCCAATATGTAAAATGTAGGTCTGTGAAAACGCAAATGCATGGCATGGAAGTTCAGAGTGGATGGGAAACAATATGTGCAAGACAGGTATGTGGTGGGGGGAAAGTGGGGAATGTTGACCGGGAGACAGAATGTAGCTGGTAAAATGTAGAGAGGTTACCTGAGGTTATCGGATTATGGGCAAGTTATAATGTGCCATAAATCCAATGTCTATATTCAGTCCATGATTTTTTGTATCCTGTAGATTTATGAAGTGAAGTTCATAGGCTCATCTACAAAAGCTGTTTTGTAAATTCCTTGAGGATTAGAACTAAGACATTGGAGACAGTGTGGTTGTCTTGTGAAAAGTGTGCACCCACAAGTAATTGGGTATTTTTGTCTTAGATAGATGTTTGGTGTATATTCTTCTGGTATACAGTTGTTGTCTGGTTTTTCCTGCATATTTTCCATCAAGGCATTCAGTACATTTCTGGAGGTGCAGGTGTCAAATACAGGAACGGTAGGGTGGAGTAATTGTGGGGGTAGTGGAGATATGTTTGCAGGTTTTACATGTCTTGTCCTGACGTGGTCTAGATCCATTTGGTGTGCTTTGGACCATAGGAAGTTTTCTTCTGGTGATACGTTTGGTGAGGTTCAGTGCTTGTTTAAAGGCTAGGATGTGTGGTTCTGGAAAACTCTCTTTAAGAACTGGGTCTTGTTCTTTGGAGCCATGGGTCTTCAACCTGGAAAAGTGCAGACTCAAGGGTGATCTGGTGGCCACCTATAAGCATCAGGGATGCTTACCAGGATCTGGGGGAACAGATGTTCACCAGAGTGCCCCAAGGGATGACAAGGTCAAATGGTCACAAGCTCCTCTATGACCATTTCAGGCTGGACATAAGGAAGAACTTTTTTACTATCCGAGCCCCCAAGGTTTGGAATAGACTGATGCCAGAGGTGGTTCAAGCACCTACTTTGAACACCTTCAAGAGACATTTGGATGTTTATCTTGCTGGGATCCTATGATCCCTGCTGACTTCCTGCCCCTGGGGC
>JAGPOW010000229.1:16945735-16960164 GCA_030014935.1 Caiman crocodilus | reverse complement strand
TGTGTGTGTGTGTGTGTTACACTCCGTCTTAAAGAAAGAGGGATTGGAATTCAACAACTTACCATCTAAACTAACCATGTCTTTTTTCCTTCTAAATGGGGAAGTTATTAGCTTCTAGGAAAGTGACAGTGCATGTCCCTATAGAAGATGACAGAACAAAAGAGAACAGGAATAAGAGGTAATGTTAACCTGAAAGTCTTGCTTCCTACTTTGTATTTCAAACACTTTAACTGATTTTATTATTGTATTTGTCTTGAATGAAAAGTTAAACAATAATATGATTAGTATAATGAAATTGTCAACGCTAGCTTGATATAAAAGCCTGGAGGACATTTTCTTTTAAGTTTAACCATAGCTCTGAATTTCCTGATTTAACAAATCTTAGGCTGCAACTGGACCTAGACAGGTTACGGGGGTGGGCAGATGAGAACAGGTTGGATTTCAACAGTGACAAGTACAAGGTGATGCATCCGGGGAGGAAGAACCAGAAGCATACCTATAGGCTGGAGAACTCCCTTCTTGTCAGCACAGAGGCTGAGAAGGATCTTGGAATCATTATTGATACCAAAATGCACATGGGCTACGTCTGAGTGTGGGGACATAGTCAGGAAGGCCAACCACACCTTGTCAGGCATCCACAGATGCATCTCGAGCAGGTCCAAGGAGGTGATCCTCCCCCTGCGGCACTGGTCATGATGCAGTTGGAGTAGTGCGTCCAGTTCTGGGCACTGCACTTCAGGAGGGATGTGGACAGTATTGAGAGGGTCCAGAGGAGGGCCACCCGCATGACTGGGGCAGCAGGGCAGACCCTACAAGGAAAAGCTACAGGATCTGAACCTGTTCAGCCTCCACAAAAGATGACTGAGGGGGGATCTAGTAGCCTGTTACAAACTAATCAGGGGGGACCAGCAGGAATTGGGGGAGTCCCTGTTCCCGAGCACTGCCAAGAGTGACTAGAAATAATGGTCACAAGCTGGCAGAGGGTAGATTCAGGCTAGATATCAGGAGGTGCTACTTCACTGTCAGGGTGGCTAGGATCTGGAACCAACTTGCAAGAGAAGTGGTGCTGCTCCTACCCTGGAGGTCTTTAAGAGGAGGTTAGATGAACACCTCGCTGGGGTCATTTGACCCCAGTGCTCCTTTCTGCCATGGCAGGGGGTCAGATGATCTGTCAAGGTCCCTTCCAACTCTACAAACTACGAAACTAGTTTTTAGATCATTTTAAATATTAGCAGAATACTTTGCCATATGTAAGTCATGTGTCTTATCACTCCTTCCTCCATTTAATGCAGTGCTTGTTTTGGACTTTGATCTAAGGGTGGTTGCTGAAGAGAGTTTGTTGTACTTCCTGCTTCTGCGTCCAGACAGAAAACAACAGGCAGAAATGATAGGCTTGCTGAGTTTCATGTTCTCACAATGGCCAAAAGCTCTCCTGGAGACAGGCAGTTAGTCATCTTAGTTTGAAGTGTGGCAGGGTAGAGATGAACCTTGTAGAGTAACCAAATCAGAGATGTAGTAGATGCTGTCATAAGCCTGCTGCTTAGGAAAACTTCTGCTCCATCTATCTGACTTAGCTAATCTATATAGGACCCTGTTACATCATCATATAGCTAGAATCCAGCTATGAAGTTGTTACACAGTTTCAAGCACTAATTTTATAGTTGGTTGACCCTTTTTATAATTGGCAAGTCATTTTTTTATCATGTAATTATTTTGCATGGTGGCCCATCTATGTTTATTTTGCAGTAGACTAGTCGCTTGCAAGATAAATGTAATACTTGACAACCTTGGAGGTTTTTAAGACCTGGCTGGACAAAGCCTTGGCTGGAATGATATCATTGGGGATGGTCCTGCTTTGAGCAGGGGGTTGAACACTAGATGACCTCCTGAGGTCCCTTCCAACCCTATTTTTATGACTCAGTGGACATGTAACAGCAGCCCACAGAGCAGAAAAAGTATCTTCCCTTCATCTTTGCTTACCTCTCACTCACAATGATGGTTCCCCGCTGTCCCAGCCATCCTGGAGAGTCACTGAGGAGGTACTGAACTTCTCAGTGAAATTTGGAGGCTGTCTCAAGTCTACCAAAGGCAAGCTCCAGCCTAGCACAGCTTGAGGGGAGGGTTCCAGGGCTAGGGTATTATGTCTATGTTGTGTCAGGGCTGATCTTACATTGAGTTTACATGATGGTTGTATGGGATGGTTTGGATAGAGCTGATCCTGCCTCAGGTAGGGAGTTGCACTGAATGCCCTCTGGTAGTCCCTTCCAGCCTGACCTCTCTGACTCTGTGACATGAGAGCTGGGAGGTGATAAGGGGTTGTTGATTGTAGCCATGCTGGTCTAAGGCAGGGGTGGGTAAAATGCAGCCCGTGGGCCAGATGCAGCCTGCTAGGCCATTCTATCCAGCTCATGGGGCCCCTAAAAAATTTAGAAAAGTAATATTTATCTGCTCCGGCTGCCTATCATGCGGCCCTCAATGGCTTACCAAAACTCAGTAAGCAGCTCTCTACCCGAAATAATTGCCCGCCCCTGGTCTAAGGACACAGGCAGACAAGGTTCTTTGGATGAATGTGATATTGCTTCTCAGCCTCTTGCGGGATAAGATTGAGTGTAGGGAATACCTGAAGTCCCAGACTAAGGCATCTAGGATGCAGGATGCTTGCCTATAGTATCTGGGGGCATCCAAACCCCAGGACCTCTGGGCTTTGGCCTGCACACACGATGCCTGCCTATAGATCTGGGAGTACAGCTAACCCCCTTAGTGGTCTTAATTGGTTCCTGAAAAACCCATTGTTAAGCAAAACAAGCATTAGGCAAAACCAAAAGCATATGAGATCCAAGATGGTGACTGCAAGTTTTTTTAATGATACGAGCGTTATAATGAAACTTGCTGAGCACTAAGTGGAATCAGGTATCAATTTAAAATGAACGTCATAGCAAAATAGCAATAAGCAAAACGTTAAGTAGGGGTTGCCTGTATCTGAAGTCCCAGATCATATAGGTTCTTTGGGTAAATGCGATATCTTTTATTAGACCAACTAAATAGTTTGGACAAAATTTTCTTTACAAGCTTTCAGGCACAAACACCCTTCTTCAGGTGCAGGGAGGAGGGTGCTGGTGTTTGTGCTCCCCTGGGTGGAATAGAAGTGTAAGCCAATATGTAAAATGCAGGTCTGTGAAAATGCAAATGTGTGTCGGGGAACATCAGAGTGGGTGGGAAGCAATATGTGCACAGGCTGATATGCCCCGGGCCACGTACACCCCTAGGGATGGCTCTGGTGATAGGCGTGGGGTGGAGGATGTTGCCAGTTGCAGTACCGTACACGGCGTTCAAAATGATGGAGTCGTGCTCATTGGTGATGTGTACGGGTTACACACGCACCCCCCGTGACTGGCCACTGCCACATGCTGGTGGTGCCTGGAGGCAGTCGCTGCTTGCCACCCCCCCCTCGCTACCAACACCGCTGCTGACATCTGCAGACTGTCACTGATCTCCGCTGGCTGCTGCCAACGCTGCTGCGGCATCTGCGGGTAGCCACCCCCAGTGCTGACTGCAGCGACCACCTGCGGGAGCTCCCACCCAGCCTCTGCAGGCACACATTGCTCCGGGTCGATGCCGCTTTTTGAAGCTCGAGTTCTGCTCAGTCAATGCGATTTGACTCATTTGACCTGGAACACGAAATATATCTATATAGATATAGATATAAAGCGGTATCTTTGACGGGCATTTGTGCAAAGCAACAATTTTCCCGATTCTTGATCTAAAAGCTACCACAGCTGCCCTCGCCCGCCTGTGCGGTGATAAAGGCAAGCTCAGGCCCGAGCCGCCCCCCAGCTCTCCCTGCCTGGCTGCTGCCCTGCAGGGGTGTCACGACTGGGGTGGGAAGGGGCCGCTCCTGCCCCGCGGGGCTCCTTTCCCTTTCCTTCCCGCCCGGCTCCCGGAGCAAGGGGCGCGTGAGGAGAAACCACGGCCATGCCTACCAAGTTCCCCCTCTCCCCGCGGCGCTGCCCGGAGCCTCCAGCGCCGGCGGGAGGGAGGGAGCGGCTCCCCTCAGCGCCTGCGCGGCCGCCGCTTCCGCCCCTGCCACCCCGTGACGCCTGGGCGCGCCCTGCCCAGCCGGCGGCAGCGGCGCCGCCTCCTCCCGCAGCGGCCGCGCGGCTCGGGCTCGGGGCGATGAGCTCCAGGGCGGAGGTGCTGCCGCCCGCGGAGTACGGCTGCGAGGGGGACCCTGGGGCGCAGGAGCAGGTCGGTGCCGCCCAAGCCTGGCGGAAGCAGCAGGTGGGTGCAGGGGCGTAGGGGGCGCCGCACCCCGGGGCATGGGCTGGCACCTGCAGCGCGGCTGGCTGCTGAGCCGGGCTGGGGGCACAGATTTCCCGTGGAGGGGCGCCGCCGGCCTAAAGCAGGATGCACGCCGTCCTGTGCAAGCCATCATCCGTACTCTGCCTCGGAGGGACAGAGGGAGCTGCTGCCTTAATACCCGGCAGGGTCTGGGAGCTGCTCTGGGGATTTTTTCAGAGTCAAACAAATGCCCGAGTGGCGAAGGGATGCGTGTGGCAGCCGGGGCATTCTGAGGCAAAAAGGAGTGCAACTGTCTCCAACTCTTGGGTCCTGCGTATTTCCTACGGTGGGGACTCTTTACCATCGTGAGCTTCCCCTGAGCCTGACGAGGGGCGCGTGAGCCCGGCAAGCATGCAGCAAACGATGGGGCTTTTTTGCCGTTTCTCAGTTGGTCTCGTAAAAGGTCTCGGTTTGGAACCAAGACTTCTAGAGTTTTTTGCATTTCTGCAAGAGATGAAGGGAGTCTGTGCCTGAAAGCTTGCAGAGAACAAATTTCTCAGCCGTTTAGTTGATCTAATAAAAGATCTCACAGTGTCTGCAAGTGAAAGCAAAGAGCCAGGTGCCTCCCGTCTCAGCCCACCAACCGCTGTTTTAGGGTCCCAGCCACCCATGGCACGAGCGGTCACTTGCCTGGTTTCTAGCTCCCGTGATGCGCCAGGTTTCTTCACATTGGGGTTCAGATGCCCCCCGTCACACTTGATCTTAGTCACAAAAAGGCCGAGACGCAGTGGGGATGGGCCGATGACAACCTACCTCAAGGATAGGTTAGTATAGCCCATCTGAATGAGGTGACATGCCAGGTGCTGCAGAGAGAGAGATGGCAAGCCAGCTTAGGGGAGTTGGTGGCCGCGATCCCTCCACGCTAGGATGCTTTCTGCCACAGCTCATCTGTGGGTCTTGAGGTGACGTGAAAGCCCAATCCCGAGCCACAGGTCCGTCTGCAGGTCAGAGTAGGTTACAGGCTGGCATTCCTTTCTTTAACTTCCTCTGCTTTCACGGCAAGAGACTTGGCCTTGAGCCTGAACACTAGGGCTGAAGTGCGGGGGGTAAGGGAAAGGAAGAGGTTGTTGGTATCCGTCCTGCAAATTAAAGTTCTGTCACTTAGTATCCAGGGGGAGGAAAACTGACTAGTTTTAATGATGATCACTTTAGAGTGAGAGTCACTTAAAAAAAAAAAAAAAAAAGAACACTGTCTGAATTGCATAAATCATTTAAAATCTGTTTTCTACAGTTTCTGCAGCCAGGCACACAATTTCCTCAGTTTAATGACTTAAGCGATCTGAATGGCAAAATAAAATTGAGGCATAAGTTACTCCATTAAAAATGACTCAAAATAGCACTATATTAATAACCACATGTATGAGACAGGAAGTACAGATCATAACAAGTTCCATGACCTTTCTTAAGCATTTTCTTTACGCTGAGGCTAAAAATCCGTTACGTTGGGGGGCAAAAGTCTGTTATGCAGTTGTCTACTACTATAAGACAATAAGCTTGACACAATATTCAAGCTTTCAGTGTGTGATATAAAACCACACATTGTTAGCTCAAAGTTTTTGATAAATTGCATTTGCACATACAGTATCATTTTTATTATGCTTCATGCTATGAATGACTGTTTTGATAAGGTGTTTTTTTTCTCCTAACAAAATTCTGAGAAATCAGATTTAGCACGGAAGAAAATGTAGAAAAAAGATTTTTGTTTATTTATATGTTTGTTTGGGGGGTCGATATTGTCAGAATATCAAATATCAGTCCCTAGCGTGTCACACACGGTTAGCGCTAACCTAGTCTTTAAAACCACATGTTGCACTGGGGAAAATCTCATAATTTTCCCAAGGTATTAAGTTAAAGGGTTTTCTAAAGCCACAGTAAACTCTTACAATAACACAGTAGTTTTTTATCCCCCAAATAAGTCTTAAAAAATTATTTTTATTTTACAATTTATTTACTCAGGTTATGAATTTGATGGTATATGGTGAAATTGCACGTTCCACTCAGGCAGTAAAAATAGATGGGTTAATGAACTTTTCATTGTGAAAATCCATTACGCAACTAACATTTTCATAGTGGCAAAATGTTTGACTTGCAGATTCTAAATTGCCTAACTTAGCTCAGAAATACCTTAATAGATCAGAATATTTTTGACACTATGGGTTCATATTTGAAATCTCTAGAGTTTATCTTGTGGCTCACATGGGTGTTTGTCCATCTAACAACACCCTTAAAAGAACTTCACTTGCGTGTCTGTGCAAGTGAATGAGATAGTCAAGCTGGATACAAAGACAGAAGTAGTGGCTTCATTGTATGCTTTCCACTATCTGAAGAGTGCAGAAAATTTTACTGTGGTCATTCTGATTATTGTTTCATGTTCCAGGAAAATATCAGAAGTTCTGACAGAAGAGCTCAGCCTTTAGCATGACTGGACCAGGACTAACTTTCCCTCTTAAAAAATAATTTTTTGCAGACTAACAATGACAGGCTTTTCTGGAGCCATGCCCAGGAGGAGTATACCTCCACATGTTTTATGGTCCACTGTGTTTGATTATGACAGTTCTACTTCCACTGTGCTAAAGCTGTCATCCTTGGATGACATGGATAATTTGGTGGCCATATGATTATCTTGCTGTTAAGAATTTCTCCCTCCCATTTTATGCAGTAATGTTGATCTTGGACACAGAATGGTGGCCTACAGCCAATTAAGGGAAAATACAAGTTCAGATGTAGTAGAAATATTTTCTCACTATAGCATATTCTCCCAGATTAAGGTGCTGAAGTATGAACAAACAATAGAACAGAAGCAGCATTATAAAATGTAACAAAATATAGGACATTGATAAGTTTTTAATGAAAAAAATGAAGGAAAAAACTTTTAAATGTAAATAAAGTGAGAGTCAGCAAACGAGTGAAAAAAAAATCTTTTTTTTCTTCTTTCTTTCCAAATCAGCTGATTCTAAATAGATCAGAATGAATCATGCATGGTTAACTAATTTTGTTATTCTGTGTGTTGTTGCTGACTGAGCCAGTAAATAACCATTACGTCTCCTGTACTTCAGGAACCAGCTGTTGACATAATGTGTTTTCCTGTGTTTTGTCTTTCTTCATTAAAAAATAACAAGGGATTTAAGAGTGGAGCGAGAAGGTACTTAGTTCCTCTGTGTTGTATACAAAGTGTAAAAGAAGTGTATAAGAAGACAAGCAGTAAGATTCTGCCCAATTACAGTGGTGTAAATTCACAGTGTCCAGTGAGGTTTCTCTGGACTAATGTTAGTGTATGTAAGACTTGATTTTTGCACATTTTGTGTGTGGCAAGGCCCTGAACTTTGTAAAAGAGATTTCTTTTATGCCCACTGGGAATGGGCTCAGCCTGAGTAGGGTTGTACCCAATATGGTTATGCTAAACTTACCCTTGCTGCCTCAAAAGACCCAAATAATTACGATTAGTCAAAATAACCTTGTGGAGAGAGGAGGAAGGGTAGAGGGGGAATAAGGTGTAACACCTCTATCTTGTACTGCCTAACTTGACACTTTGATTCACCTGTCTGTATGCCCTCTAGTGCTCTGAGGTTATTTTGACTAGATGTGTTGCACTGCTCAAATGGTGGGTCACAGCCAGGTCCATCCCTTTATGTTTGCAACTCGTGACAAGTATGCAAACCAAGTGTCGTGTGTCCATTACAGCAGCCACTGTGTACTTCTTGTGGGCCTTCCGGGAAGATTCTGAACTTCCCAGAGTTACGGGATAAGAGAAACATGGGTCGGTGCAATCTGAACAGGAGCCACTAAAATGTCCAGATCTATGGGTAGCTATAACTACAGATGAAGTGTAGAAAGGGCATTCCCAGGGAAAGTGCCAGTTCTGCTACAAAACAAACACAACCTCAGGACTAAGACGACATATAAGAATATACCCATGCCCTGCCCCATAATCTGGACTGGACTTCTACAGGAGAGGCTACTGCTGAAATGTGGTATGGAATTTTGGAGGGTTTGTAGGAGATGATCTTTGAAGGAATCCAAGTTGTTACAAACCCAGCCAGGAGCTTCCTCCAGATGACAGATCTCTTTGGTACACTTGACCCTATGTTAGAGACCCAAGTACTTGAGATACAAAAATCCAGGCAGGAGTTGAGTACAAGAAAGACTTACTAGTGAGTATTATGTGCTGCTTTATAGAATGATCATCCTGAATTCTGCTTTCTCTAGGCCACTGTGTCATTCCATTCTGAGTCAGAAGGCAGTGTTGATATGCATCTTTATAAATTTAAATGAGAGAGAGCACAAGTTTTCATGAACCCAAATTCACTTCATCAGGTGCTGTGGCTCCTCCCCCCCACCTCCCGCTTTCTGCCCCACCCCCTTTTACTCTATTACAAGGGTGGGCAAAATGTGGTCCAGGGGCTGGATATGGCCCACCAGGCCATTCTATCTAGCCTGTGGGGACCCTAAAAAAGTTAGAAAATTACTGTTTATCTGCCCTGGGCTGCCTGTCATCCAGCCCTCAATGGCTTACCAAAACCCAGTAAGCAGCCCTCTGCCCAAAATAATTGCCCTCCCCTTCTCTATATACACTTATACATTTTTGTCAGCCTGTCAGTACTTTAGGCATTTTCTGCTGCAGTTTAGTTGGTTTCATGTTTGCACTTTTAGGCTGAGTTGAGAAAAATTGTTCTGATATGTTTCATTGTGATGTTAGTTGGGAGAGTTGCATCGCTTCCTAGTGAAATGGTTGCACAAGCACATGCTTTACTTTAAAGGGGCTCCTCTCTTATTCTTCATAATGCATAGACCACCTCTTCATCCAGCCTTTGCCTTGGTAGACTTTATGCATAGCCTTTATGCATAGGAGCCTATAACAAGAGGCACATAATGATCAGAAGCATCCAACTTCGGCTTGCAGCACCTACACCTTCCTTACAGTTCTTCAGTTGCACACTCTACTCTTATTCTACTTAGGATAGAGTTAAACATTTCTCTTCTGTCCACATCACTTTAAGCAAAAACAATAGTGGATAAGTGAAGTCTTCAAGAATAAGAGGCGGAACTGTAATACCATTAAAATCCTTAGGGATCTTTGTTACCTTAAACAGAGCTGAGTTTCTAAAACTCATCATGGACAGACCAGACTCCGTCCTACTTCCCATGGTGATCAGCAGGGATCCAGGTTTTCCATTTGCCATGGAAAAACACAGGTTTTCTCCTTTAAAAGTGAAAAATGCGGGAAAGAGTGGGTTTCCACTTACAGACTAGAGTTCCTGTTTGGGGCTGTGGGGAGCAGGACACAGGGGGTACCACATGCATATGCGAGGACACATGCACATGGCCACCAGGCAGTAGGGTGGAAAGCAGCTCCCACAGCTTCCTCCAGGTAAGCCTATGGTGGGAGGGGAGTACAGGCAATATGTTAGAAGGAGGATGGGGGGAGGGGGCATGTGCCTCCCACAGTTTCTGTTCCCACAATTGAGCCTGGCGCTGCAGCGTGGCCAGACTAGCAGGAGTCCAGGCAGGAGTTGCCTCTGCGGTCCAACAGGCAAGACCCAGCACGGGTGAGAGCAACACGCCATCATGGCTGCCAAGGTGAGGCACCCCTTGTCCGTCCAGCAGCTGCAAGGGCACAACTCCACACTGCCATACCTAACCTTGACAGCATGGCGCTCCCTCCTGTGCCAGGTCCCACTCACTGGGTCATGGAGGTGGCTCCTGCCCAGAGCTGGTCTGGCCAGGCTGCAGCCTCATGGTGGGGGTGGACATTTGCCCCCTCCTGCTCTCCCACTGTTGCCTGTGCCCACCCTGCCCCCTCCCACACACTTCACCTGTGCCCACACACAAGGGGGTATGGCCTGGGGGCAGGGGGCAGCAGGTTAGGAGTGAGGGGAACTGGCAGGCTAGGGGGCTGTAAGTAGGGAGCGAGGGACAATGTCATGGGCAGGGGCACTGGCATTTCAGGGCTGCTCAGTGCCACAAAGCAGCAGGGTGGGCAGATGCAGCTGAACCCACGTCCTGGTGAGCAAATGGGTCAGCGGGAGCTCTTGGTTTTTTTCCATGATAAATCATAATCAAATGCCAAAATATATAGGTATTTAGAATTTATTTTATTATAATGATTGAGAGGATTAAGCTTCCAAATTACTTTAAAACTGTAAATATAGCAATAAAACATTGTGTTCAACTGATATCTGTATATATAGTGGCATTTCACCTTAATCACAGAAAAACATGTATTTGGGGGGTTTTAATGACAGCATTTGGATTTTTTTTATCAAAGAATTTGGGATTTTTAAAAAGAGAGAACCAGGATCCCCAGTGATCAGACAAGCCTTGCAGTACCAAGGAGAGAGAGACTGTTCTGTTGATGAACTCTGAGGCAAAGTGTGAGGACTGATGAATACATTTGTGAATTTTACCAGTGGGCCTGATCTGGCAGGGGAGACATCACCATGCAACCTGCCAGGCTCTCTGGGCCAGCACAGCTGGACCTTCTCAGCACTGAAGCACAGCCCTCACAACTGATCTACTAACAGCAAACCAGTAGCAGTCATGGTCAGCAGTTGTTTCTCCACACACAAGGGGAATTTCATAGTGGCAGTCTGCTACTATGGCCTTTGGGGACCAAAGCTCAGCTATAGACTTCTAGGAAAGTAGCCAGCCTCATGCTGAGATCCTGTGTTACTGCAGGTCAGCTTAGTTCTGCATTGATTTCCGGTCCCACCGGTAATCGGTAGCTGCCGAAGTCCAGAAGTAGCGCTATTAAAGACTGCATCTTCATTTTCTATTAAAAGCGTATAAATTCAGACCAGTGCAGTGTTTCTTGATGTTTTCATTTGAGAGTTTTTAGGAGCGATATTTCAGCTTTTAAACTTTGGTTGCTAATTTGGCCAACTTGTGTTGATATTGAAGCTTTGGATTTAAAGATTTCAGTATATTTTGCAGCTAGTATTTTTCCAGCTTGAAAAGAGCAGAGGCAAAGTCAAAGAGGACAGTTTCAGTGGCTATTGATGTGGCAATATGTTTTGCCTTTCGAAGCAGCAGCACTGTCAGTTTCTATCCTACAGGCTATTTTTAAAGGGCTCTGTTTCCAGCTTGCTATTATTGTGCCCTCTCCAACTCCTGTGAACTTAATGCCAGGCATAGTTGTGACATTCCTCTCTGAAATGTTTTATCGTTCACAGGATTGTAAGATCACTAAATCTTACTGCTAGTTTCCTGTAAATCCGTGTTCTGTATAAGGAGAGATTAGTGCTTTACCTGTTACCATTTATTCTTGACCTAGTTAATAATGTCAAATGTAAAGGTCTGACTTTTTAATCCACTATATATAATTTAGTCCTAGTAATCTTAACCTTTTTAGACTTGGTACTGCTGGATACTGCTTGAGGCACTCCATGGATAGACTCATAGCACCCTTTGGAAAATGCCAGCTCTTCGTTTTCTGTGGTCAAAAAGGTGAAAAAAATAGAAATGTTATTCTGTTGCGAGGAACTCAGAGACCACAACTGTGGTTTCTATTTGTCTCTGGGTTTATCTTGTGAACTGTGTTTGCAAACGTAAGTTAGTAGTGCTAACGTTGTATTGCACCCTGCTGCTGCCTTGAAAAGAGCTCAAAAAATCCTAGAGTGGTGTGGCACCTGGAATGAGAATTGCTGATATAGCCAGTTATTTTTCCTTGTTTTGTTTTGTTTTGTTTTGTTTTGAAGGTAACATTTCCAGGACTCAATTGTAAAGTTGTTTTCTGTTAAAAGGTCCAAGATTAGTATCTTACTTGAGGACCTACCAATCCACAAAGAACTGCCTGACTTATTGTCAGTTGTATAAATCCTACACCCTATGTATAGATTTACATTCTGTCTTGTGAAAATAACTAGTAAAATAAATCTGTGCGCGGCACTGGACAATTAAAAGGAGTTGCATCTTAAATATTACTCCCTTAATTGAATCTTGCTTATTTTTTATAATATTCCTACTGAAAATCTAAAGTCTTAATTTCTCCTTACAACAGTTGTAGGAAAACAGGGGAGTTCAGTTTAAGCACTCACTGAAACTTTTGCAGCATTACGCACTTAAATTGTACAAACTGTAGGTTATGAACCAATTTCTATTTGTGCAGCCCTAACTGAAGCACAGGTGCAGAACTGAGCCTTTAATAGTGTAGTTTTCAGAACAGAAGTTCTCGAATGGTAGCCTCCTTTCTCTGAAGTAGTTTCTTGGCATTTACAGCATAGCACGTAAATAGTCTCAGAAAATCTTTGCTTGGAGCCTTCTTCTTTGGAGGTCCCCCTAGCACCATACTAATATGGCTGTGCTGCCTGTATTACCCAAGTTAGCTCACTCTCAGGTAGCCTGGGCATCTCTTCTGCTTTGTTTTGGGTAGACATGACCATTTAAGCATGCAGAAGGCTAACACACATAAGACTTAGTTTTACATTTTCTTACTTTGCGTTTGCTTTTGAGTGCTGCAAGTTGTCGTCCTACTGCAAAGCTTCTCGATATGTATAGTGTATAGCATTTTGTAGCTTTCTTAAGGAGGTATAGGAGCTTTTGTGCCCTTTGTACTTGTAATCTCTCTTGTTTACTTGTAGAGTGTTTATTTTCACACCTAAATAACATATGTAATAATGGTCTGTTAAATTTTTCAGGGGAAAAATAATTCTGGAGATAAGGCATAAGGAAATAGTTGTAACGTTAAAGGAGAAATTGGCCATAGTTCTTTGTGATTTCTGTTTCCAAGTAAGAATTGTGACAGATGGTGCCTGTGGTAAATTGTTACTGTTCTTGATAATCAGTAGTGTTGTTATGTCAGGTTCACTTGGTTTTAAAGGAGGACCTGAGGAGACTAGTGGATTTAAAAATATTTGATCATTTTAAATAAAAGACAAGGTGCATATGGGTTAGGAACTAAGATCGAATGCGTATTTAAAAAAAAATGTAAATGATTATATACATGGTGTTCAACTGCTGGAAGCCACAGCAATTAATACTGCCATGGCCTGCCCACCACCAAATTTCTGGTCCCATGGGGAGACTCACAGGGCAGATGATCTGGCATTTAGGATCATACAGCACCATGACCCCATATTAGATCCATCCTGCAGGCCCCGTGCCACTCATCCAGTCCAGAAGGTTGAGCACCACTGGATTATAACAACATCCAGTGACAGCAGAAGGGGGCACTTCATACAATTTGAAAGAGAACGTAGACATACGTCCTTGAGTTGTATTTTAAACTTCCTTTTTTAACTAAGGACAAACTTAATTTGCAGTGAGACCAAACCATTTTTATGGCTTGCTTGTAGCATCAAGGGCCAATTTCAAGGGGTATTTCCCAGTAGTCCCATCCCTTGCTTCAGAGAGGCCTCACCATTGCTGCAGATAGTATCTGAAGCACATGGCAGTGGCAGCAGGGATTGCCATGTTGTCCAAGTATTGTGATATGGATTGAGAGATTCTAAAACAGCATATTATATGAATAATACACTGAGTTTTTTGGCAGGGTCAATTTTGTGGGAAATTGCAGCCCTGGAATATTTCCTGGTGATTGCAGATACCGCTGGTTTTCCTGGTTTCCATAAAAACTGCAAATCCATGAATTAAGTAGGTCCCTACTTCCAATAAAGTTTCCCTCTCCTTCCCTCTTCCAATGAAGTTTACCTTGCTGCCTTTGAACTTTCTGCCATCGTGTTTCACCTTACAGTAATTTAATATAGGTAATTTAATATACAGTAATTTAATATAACTCAAGAGGGTCCAGAGGAGGGCCACTAGATTGATATGCGGGCAGCAAGATAGGCCTTATGAGGAGCGTCTGAGGGACCGGAACCTGTTCAGCCTCAGTAAACGGAGGCTGAGGGGGGACCTGGTGGCTGCCTATAAACTGCTGAGGTGTGATCAGCAGGGAATAGACTAGGCTCTTTTTTCCAGGGCACCACCAGGGATAACTAGGACCGATGGTCACAAGTTACTGGAGAGTAGGTTTAGGTTGGACAGTAGGAGGCACAACTTCACAGTTAGGGTGGCTAGGATGTGGAACCGGCTTCCTAGGGAAGTTGTTCTTGCTCCTATCTTGGGCATCTTTAAGAGTAGATTAGATAGGTACT
>JAGPOW010000229.1:16927221-16942934 GCA_030014935.1 Caiman crocodilus | reverse complement strand
GTGGCATGTTTTTATGATGCCATATACCATATGACAGCTGTAGTCTAGATGCAGCCTGGATGTTTTTTGTGTCATCTGATAACAATGTGCGGCTCCTTCTCAATTGCTTTCCTTATTTTATACAGTTTGCATGTATGTAGTAGAATGAGTATTGGTGTAAAGTAGTGTCCTGGTTCTCTTCTTGCCAAGCAAGTTAATGTTTAATGTTTTCTGCCTAATATTTAGTGTTTGAATCTGATACTCCCTTAGAACTACAAGGGCAGAGGCACTAATATTTAATTTCATGCTGTCATTTCAAATGTTCAGTGTTATTTGAGGTTGATAGTCTTTTTGCATACACATTGATTGCAGGCTATACTTCCATAGTTGGTAAAGAAAGATTATTCCATTTGCTCCATGATGTAAACTGATACAAAATTCTTCGCTTCCTGATTAGGAGGAGGACACTAAAAAAAGCAAATATAACTTTGCTGTGCTTAACCAGTGAAATTAGCTTTGTGAGAAAATTGGGTGAAATCTCAGTTATCCCTGTAATGGTGAAAGATTTGACAAGCAGCAGAACTTCTTGGGTAACCACTAGGGCTGTGCAAAATTTCGACGGGTATTTCGTTTCAAAGCTGTTTTGACACATTTCGAGCTCAAAACAGCAAAATCGAAATGAAACAAAAGGCTTTGAAACAGCTTCAAAACGAAATGAGGGCACTTGAAACATTTCGAGTTTCAAAGCAGCTGGGTGGCGAGAGGCGGGGAGAGCTAGGGCTGTGTTCTGAGCGGCTCCACCAGCCCGGTGGAGCTCAGCCCAGCAGGAGGAGGCAGGAGTGCCAGTGGCAGAGCTGCTTCAAGCACAGCCCTGGCCAGTGGCTCTCTGCTGTCTCCTGCCCCTAGGATCATCTCCTTGGGGCTGCAGAGCCTCCCACAGTCAGGCTGCGCTCCGAGCGGCTCCACCACCGGCTCTCCCACCACCTCCTACCACTAGGCTGAGCTCCATGGGGCTGGCAGAGCCTCTTGGAGCTCAGCCCTGGCTCTGAGCACAGCCCTGGCAAGCACAGCCTGGTGGCTGGAGGCTTTGTAGCCCCACGGAGCTGAGCCTGGTGGCAGGAGGCAGCAGAGAGCCAATGGCAGAGCTGCTCAGAGCACAGCCCTGGCCAGTGGTTCTCCCTCCACCTGCCAAGGTGAGCTCTGTGGGGTTGGCAGAGCCACTCAGAGTGCAGCCCAGCAGCAGGAGGCGGGGAGAGCCGCGGCTGCACTCTGAGCGACTCTGCCAGACCCATGGAGCTCAACCTGCCCTCCCAGCAAAGCCACTGAGTCCTGGGGAAAGCCCATTGCCACCTCTGCTGGAGCACCAGGAGCAGCATATGCTGCCTGCCTGCAACTGCTGAACTGCATCATGCCATGAATCCCCTGGCGCAGCATCTGCCACTCCCAGGGCTGCAGCAAGGGTGGCACCAAGCTCGCCACAGGGATGGAAGGGGGGCTGCTGCCATCCCAAAATTCACTGTAGCCCCCTCCCCCCACTCCTGCACAGCCCCACAGGCCTAATGGGGGCATAGGCCCCCAGATCTGCACACAAGATGACAGGAAGCTGCCACTGTTGTCTGGGGCCAGCAACAGTCTTCCCAGTGCCTGGCACAGCCTTCGCCCAGTGCTGGTCCCAGGCAGCAGCAGCAGATCCTGTCATCCCATGCATAGATCTGGGGGTCCGTGCCCCTGGGAGGAGTCCAGCACAGCTCCGCAGCCCTCACCGGCATGCAGGCCCCTAGATCCACATGTGGGATGCCAGGAGGCTGCTACTTGCCAGCAAGGAACACAAGTTTTGCTGCAGTTTGAGGTGCAGTTTCCCACGAACCCCTGTACCTATCTCCTTGAAACTTGGCAGGCTTCATGCTGTCAGAAGGGGCTACAATTTTCATCCATATCAGGCAAGAAATGACAAAGTCGTAGGCATTTTCATGATTCCCCATTATAGCCTATGGCTGAAACGCATTGAAACAGCAAAGCAGTTTCAGCAGAACAGTGCTTCAAAACAAAACAAAGCATTGTCCCTTCAATGTGGTGAAACGGAAGGTGAAACGAAATGGTGCTGTTTCACACAGCCCTGGTAACCACACTCATTTGTCCTGCTTTCCAGCTCCCTACAGAGGGAGCTGCTTGGTATTTATATATTATCCATCTGAACGATGCATCCAAGCCATTTTTTGAGTGTATACATCTTAAAAAATAGAAAACCCATACATGAGAGACATGAATGCTGTTCAGCAGAGGTTAGGGTTGGTACTCTAGAGAATTTCTGTAGACTTGGGAGTTGGCACAAGGATAACTATCACTGGTGGGTTTATGTAGTCAGTGTAAATCCAATACCCAAACCATTTGCTTAATATAATGGTAGGTCACTTATACTAAAGTATATGGAGGACAAGGCATTCTACTCCTTCAGACCATATGTTAGCATTTATACATCCTGCAAACATCCGTTTTGATGTTTGTTCTTAAGATTAAACAGAATCCTGGTTATAACTAGGCTGCATGTTTAACATAATGGATACTTTGGGATCTTGAAAAACAGGTGAAGCAACTATTGATTAGTTCCTTCCTTAACCGGCTGGTGTCTCCCTTTTCCCTCTTGTATTTTTGGTTCAGATTTGACTTGCATATAAATTTTTAAATTGCATAAATATAAAGCTGAAAGGTCATGCTTTACCCTAATATTTAAGTGTATATACTTCAGACATTAGTTATATACTGTTATTTCCTGTGAAAATAACTAGCAAGATAAAATTATCCACTGTGGTTTGTGAAGATCAAACCAAATAATAACTTATTGTTTTGCTTGTTTTTTAACAACAATTAATTCTAGTGTTTATTGATTAAAAGCTTTTTGTGACTCTGCAAAACACTATTAGGTCTTAAATTCAAAATCAGAGTTCTTATGACCAAGATAAAAGTGATAGTCTTAAATGCTTTTCTTTTTGTAACTTTGTTCAAGTATTTGGGCCTTATTCATTGCTTTTGCTGTGTTTTGAATCAACTCTTCTGGAAATAGGGCTCCTTATCTCTGCTGCTTTTTTTTTAATTTTGTTGTTCTGTTTGGGCTTATTTTTCTCTCTTAACTAACATATTTTAGTTTTATTTCTCTCTCCTCCTTTCTGCCTTTTGCTCTAAGTTTTTTGTTTTTCACTAGCTTACAATTACAGGGTTTAAGCTGGCAGAGGTTCTTGGGAATTTCATATTTCCCAAACCACTGTAGTGTGTAGACATTCCCACCCTGAGGGAAGTCAACATTTGTTAGTACCCCATCATGTTGGTGTTGTTTTGCTAAAAGAAAGAGAAGACTAAAACAGATAAAACTATAATCAGTTCTAGTATTGCACTTTTGATGGAGATGCATGCTTCAGAGAGAGAGAGATTTTTAATTTTATCTGGTAGGTATCCAAACACCAAAAATGCAGTAAAGATTTCTTAAATCATGAAATAAGTGTGGGTGGGTGGAGGGGAAGGGAGAAGAGGTTTTTGTTTTGTTTTGAAATGTTTTTGTCCTCTTAAAATGTATTAAATGGAGTTTCACTGAACTCTGGAAGCATTCTTTTTGCCTTCAAATCTATGATTATCCAGCCTGGCCTCCTGAAAAGCACAAACCCCTGGTACTGCAGCTAACAAAGTGAGGGAAATGAAAGCCCCTTTGTGCTGACACACCCTATCCCACCCTGCAGTGTGCAGTAGAAGTAACTTCCTGAGTTACTTGAATTTGAATTTGCCTTCCATGCTTGGCAGGTAGTTTCCATCAGTGCAGCATGTGTACTGACTTAAGTGGATGACTCCGGTCATCTAGCACGTGAAGGAATTGAACCTTCAGAGACATTAGCTTTGGATTTATATGGTAAAGAGTAATAAATAATTTAGAAAATTAAATATAAAAGTTCAAAGGCAAGTTGTAATGCCTGTAGCTTGAATCCTTTCTTCTTATGCTATTGCTTTATTTGGGGAGTTTATAGTTTTGATATAATGGAATCTAAAGGATGGTATTGACTTATTTAAGTGCTTAAAATGGATATTACTGGGGGAGGGTCAGTTAGAAAATAGTTGTTTCCACTGCCCTGCCACCTACACCCCCTCCCCACCCATTTGAAACACTGTTGTACCAACTGGGTATAAACCACAAAGTTATCATGTGCTTTCCTGAACATATGCAGTCAGTCTTGCAGTCAGTGAGAAGTAGGCAAACTTATCACAAATAAAATACAGTTGTGAGATTCCAATTTATTTTATATGTTGTACTGATTAAATGCCTGTGGTAAATTATTGATATTTGTTGGCAAGTAAGAGGGCTTTACTGTAACCCTGTGCAGATTTTTTTCACACCAGGCAACTATTTATTCTAACCGTTCTCTCTGACTTGCAGTAGACTATAACCTCGATCATGTAAACACTTAAAAGCAGGTATAACTTTACTTGGATGTAAGAACTTTACCTTCAATAAGACTATTCATGTAAGTAAAGCTACACGTGTGTTTAACTGCTTGCTGGCTGGAATAGAGTATACCTGAAAGAGGAGCCATTGACTCTACTAGTAATGACCACTGCACTTAACATATGCAATATATTTCTTTTTTATCAGAATTGTACAGGATTGTATCAATCCATGTTAACAGTTTGATTAGTAATATGAAGACCACTTTGCTTTTAGGATGTATAGACAACCAAAACATTTAAGGTTTTGGGGTTTTTTGAAAAATAGTAAAACTACTACTTCAAAGGAATACATCTTAATGTGTGAAAATCTAGTAAGATTTAGTTCATGGCATTTGCTTTCAATTTTGCAGTTATTGAAAACAATTTTGCAACTTTTGGGGGTAAGGGCTTAGTGGTAGATTCTATCCCCTTTTTGTTAATTCCCTAAGGGTGAACTATTTTTGTTTTTGTAATTTTTTTTCCCCTAAGATCTACAGTACATAGTGGCTGCTTGCCTTTGCACAGTTGCCTAAATCCCATAGCTTCCTGTAACCTCTGGACTGCGTGCCTCATTTAGAAACCGTCCATCCAAGAGCAGCCTCGCTGTATTTACTTCATGTCCTTTTTCACCTCTCAGGCACTTTAAACAGTGGTAAAAGGTGGTACAAGAGAGTTCAAACAGTAACTTTGTGCCAGCTTCCGCTGTGCATTTTGGCAAATAAAAAGGTGGTGAGGCTCACTGATGAGCATCTATTAGTTGCAGGCCTGGGAAATCATACCATGAGCAATGGCTTCTGAATATAGACCAAATTGAAAGGAAACAAAGTGGGGTTGTAGAGGCTACAAATTATTGATTAAACATTACTAAAGAAATTATTAAATTGTATGTATTATAAAGAAGACTAGCAGTAATTTAAAGTGTAATTTCTAGGGCCTTTACATTAGAAAGCTGGTGTTTTGCTGTCTATATAGGTCTAACCCAAATGTTCCTTTTAGGAAACCTTGCAAATATGATTTCTTAAAAAATAAATACAGGTCAAAAAATCATTCGTGAAAAATGAAACTGGGTGTATGCAGGCTGCAATACTGATGTATGTAACTTTTTATTGTTTTAGTATTTATTTTAATTCAGTAGGATTGTACCTAAAGTTAGGTCTCATTGAGTAAATATTTCTTTAGCAAACGTGAAGTATTTTACCTGTTAAAGTATTTTTGCCTTTGACAGTGCTAGTGTAGCTCTGCCCCTAAAGAAAGTACTCGGCAAGTATGTGTAACGATTATGTAGCGCTACTTAAGAAAAATGTGTCATCTATATTTCATGGTTGATTATCTGTTTTCAGTTTCACTTTTTTTTGTTATCCGTAATTTGTTTATGTCTCTTTATATTTATTTTCAGTAAACTGGAGAAATTACTAACACACTGACCTTTTCCTAAGGAGCGTGACAATGTATATGATCAAGAAGTAAAATTTTAAGTTGAGGCAACCATGTATCTATGTAATAATATTTAATCACTATTTATTTTTCCCTTTCTGTCTCTTGGCTAATTACTAAAGTTCAAAATGCATAGCTAATTTTGTGAACAGACTAGGAAAAAAAATTCCTATGCACCGGACCACTATTAGCAAGAGTGCCTCTGTTCCAGCTATCACTAGACGTTCTTTTCTATATGAGAGTTCATCAGCATGTTTTAACATCTGTTTTGTTAAAAGATGCTGAGAACATTTGCTGCCACTTTGCTGCTTTGTAGTTGTAGAAGATGAGGTTCAGCACTTTATTTTTAATGAGAATTCAGCATTTTAAAATGATGGGTTACTAGATTCTCTAATGGAGGGAGCAGGGTAGATGCATTCCATTATCAATTAGCCAGAAAGGCTCCAGGAGGAAGCCAATTACTGTCTTTCCTCAGGAAGCAGCATCACTCTGCTCTTTTATGAATATAACAGAAGCTGCAAATTATATTTTGAATATTAATCTAGATTGGGCAGAGTATTCCCTTCTTCTATAAACTCTATTTTATAATGAACCCTTAATAACTACATAAGGTTTGCAGCCAGGTAGCTGCAAATATTGATTTGTTGGCTGTTGCTGCTTTGGTTGTTACGAATGGAAGAATTAGCCAAATGAGGTATCCTGGATGCCTGATCACCTTGACATTGTACTTGTTAAGCATGTATTTCATCTCTTTAGGCCCACGCGATTAGACTTTGTGCAAGGGACTGTACAGAGTCAAGGCCTGTGGCAGGGGGTCAGGCTAGATGATATGATCAGGTCTCTCCTGACCCTAGCTACAATGAAACTATGAAGGCAGGATGGAAGGAATTCAAGCCCTTCCCTTGTAATCACTGTTCCAGCCTCTAGTCTGTTGTAAAATAGAGACGGCTGCCAGTCTTTATTTTTTGTAGTAGCATTTGTGGAGCTGCATGAGAGAGATTCAGTTGCCATGTTCCACATAGGACTGCACAGAGTAAACTATTTTGAACAGGTGTCAAGCCCTTTTCTATGGTGTAAATGGTCCTTTATTGTCTTTATTTTACCTTGTTCTTCCCACATCTGGTTGTCTCTTGCTGTACTCCAGAACACTAAAGTTTCCATAGGTTTAGCAGCATGTTTTTCACCTTTCCAGGCCTAGCTGGTCCTCACTGGGTCTTCTTTCAGAGCTAATAATATTCCTTTTGTTTCCTTTAATCCTGTGCAAAACTTTTCATCTGTATCAGAAGACTACAAACCATTTGCATAGTGTTTATGGGTTTAGGCTCTTATAGTTCTGACTTCTTACTGCCAGTTGTAACAGATAACTTGCAAGGAAAGGTTGGAAGAACTGAGATTATTTAGTCTGGAGAAGAGAGAATTTAGGGATGGAGGTTGAGGGCAAAGGTTTTGATTACAGTCTTCAAATACCTTAAAAATGGTTACATAAGATGATGGAAGATAATTCTCGGGCTGCAAGGGACAGGGCAAGCAGTAAAAGCGTTACACTGGTAAATACGGAAATTTAGATTAGATAATAGGAAGAACTTTAAAGGTTGGTAAACACTAAAACAGGTCACCTAGGGAGGCTTTGGAATCTTCCGTGGAGGATTTTAAGATCAGGTGAGAGTGAGACAAACACTTGTTTAGGATCGTTTAAATAGGAGTGGTCTTGCTCTGAGTATTAGGTTGGACTAGGTCATTTTATGAAATTCTTCCATTCTTATTTTTCTGTGAATCACTTTAATCCATTTATTTAACTTGTAACTGAGTTTCTTCATGTTGGTATATTTTGTTCAATTTTAATTCCATAAAATGGAAATAGCTAAGATTATCTGCAGGTTGTGGTTAGATGGAAATGATGATAGTCTTTTGTTTTCCAAACTATTTCCCACTCTTGTGTTCTGTTTGCAGGTCCAGCATGAACAAAGAAACCACACCACTGAACCAGTTGTAGATGACTATAAAAAAATGGGGACTCTGTTTGGAGAACTAAATAAAAGTCTTATCAGCATAGGCTTCACAAGGATGTATTTTGGAGAGCGGATTGTGGAACCTGTAATAATCATATTCTTCTGGATTATGCTCTGGTTCCTTGGTTTACAAGCTCTTGGACTCGTTGCTGTTCTGTGCCTTGTTATTATTTATGTGCAACAATAGAGTGTGGTAGACGGCTTCTCGGATGACCTGTTACCGCCATGTCACATTTTGATGGTTATATGTTGAAGCACATAAGTGGCATATTAAAGGTGTCCCAAATCATGTTTCACATGCTTGATGGGGTTTTGGGGGGGGGGGGGGGAGCGAGGGCGAGATTCGAAATAACATAGAAAGAAAGTCAGTTCTAGCACATCTTCAAAGGAAAGGGGAAACGATATGTTCTTAATGGTACTATCCAAAGTAACTTGTTACTTCCTGGAATTTTATGGGCTGAATTTAATTCAGCATAAAAATATCCAAATAAAATTGGTCAACTGCTTTTCCATGGCATGTCTGGATCTTTTTAATTGACATTTCCTATCTAGTGGCAATTCCTCTCTTTCTGATTTTAAGAGGTTGTTTGGAATGAGATTTCTTTTCTTTTCTTTCTTAAAAAAACACTGTTTGTTCAGAAAGCCTCAAATCTAAAATCCGGTCAACTACCTGAATAACAAACTAGAGTGCGTGCAGACATCTTAATGTTGTAGGAGTACTAAGCTACAAAAGATTTGCCAGAGCTTCCAGAGAGAAACAAAGCTGTACCAACAAAAACACCTCTATAGTTGGTATAATTTCAACCACACCGGACTCTGTTGTTATAGAATGCCGTGCATGAATTGCAACCCCAGCTGACATTAAGGTACCGACAAATATTTCTAGTCATAATCTGGTCTGTTTGCCCACAGGTGTTTGGCTAATCTTACAGTAGGTGGAAGCCTTGTTTTTTTACAGTATCGTAGGAAGCTCTGGCCCTAGAATAAGGTATGAGTGATTATGTTAGTAGGACTCTATAGCTACATTCCAACTGCATTCTTACGCAGATCTGGTTTGAAAGCAACTGTCTACAGCATCAGTATCTAAGCATAAATATCCAAGACCAAGATGTATATTCTGTACAATTATTGAAATTTATAAAATCCACTTGATTGTATAGGTAGGGCCTGATCTTGCCCCATTCTAAGTGAAGTGAGTGCAGAGTGGGGGACAGTATTAAGGAAAAAAAGAAGTGAGGCAGAAGTTTTCACAAAATGGGCTTCCAGTCTTTCAAATATAGTATTTAGGAAGTAAATGAAATGCAGTTGGCGCTGCCCAAAGGTAGCAATGAAAACATGCATAAACTATGACAAAATACAGTTTAAAAACCATAAGATTTTTACTTGTGCTTTTTTACAAATATTTTTGGAGTGACAGACTTCAACAACATATAGTTTTACTTAATTAGAAATGATGGATCTAATCCAAAAAACAACTGAAATCAACAAAAACATTCCTTGTGGTCCCAGTCCCAAAGGTTTAGGGAACTTAAAGGCAGATTCCCTTGTCCACATGGATCCCTGTGGAGTCTCTAGTTTGCATATGTGGATTGCATGGCAGAATCATTACTTATAAACATGTACTGCCATTAAGATCGACTATTGGTCATGTTGGTAGATACAAGGCCTGGTTCTCTAAAGGTATTTCATTTCCTAACTACCATCTACAAAAAGGTGGCTCTTGGCTTTGTGAAATCAATGGGAGTTGGGTGTCTAAGTACATTTAGAGCATTTTGGTAATGATGCTGATGATATGGGAATACACTACAGCATAAAATATTCATAGATATGTCTTTTGTCAACTGCTGCTGGAAGTTGAAAAGCTGAATGAAAATACAGTATGATCTTAATGGCAAGCTCTGGACTCACAAGTGCCTAAGGGTAAATATTTAAGTATATCCTTTTGGAAAAGTAAAATAGACATTGTACATTTTGCATATTGAATGTGTTTTATGTGTATGTCTATAAAAGGGCTGTATTCCAAAAATCTTATAATTTTTCTAATTTCAGGCCAAAAATTTCATCCTTTACTAATTTCAGACCCCTCCCCCCCCATGTAAGTTGCAAGTTAGCATTCAGCACATTTCACCCTTTTCTCTCATCTGGTAGAAATTAACATCTTGCAGGATATCCTTAGTGCTGCAATGGTGTATATACTGTATTAGACTGCATATTGTGATCCATATTGTACTAGTTTTCTGAAATAAAAGGAAACCTTCCTGTGGTTTCCTATGTTAAGGGAAAGTGAAGCTAATTGATCACAGACAAAAATGAAGCGGGGACAACAATATAGATCTCTTACTTTATTATATGCATGCTGTTTGTGATTATTACATGCATTAACATTGATCTCAGACATTCTCCTGGCTTTTTTTTTTTTTAATGAGTTATTTAAAGCACCAGTAGCCAACCTATGGCACGGGTGCCACAATTGGCCTGCACAGCCTCTGCATGTGTTAGACTGGACAATGAACCAGCAGCACGACGACAGATCAGGCAGGAATCAGAAAACAAGCATTAGATCAGGCAGGTAGCAGAAAGCACAGCAACAGATAGAGAAAGGGATCAGAAAGGCACTTGGGGAGGGTGCAGATCTAATTTGTGGCGTTCCCACTGATTTAGACAGTCCTCTTTTTTCTTTTCTGCTTCAGTAATTTCCCCTGCTTCTCTTCTTTACATTCTCTCACATAGGAGGGTTCCATACAGAGCACTCCACTTTAATCTCTGTATGCTACAGCTATAATTTTATTTTCCTTTCTGTTTTTGGAGGATAAGCCAAGGAGACAGCTCTGTTGTTTTGAAAATGGGGTTGTTATGTGCAAAGAGACTGAAACAAACATGTACATTAAAAAATGAATGTGAATTATTCAAATGCCATAAAGAAATGAATGAAGTCTACTCACATTGTTTTTTCCTCAGAACTGCAGATTGAAGTCAGTGGGATTGTTTGGTATGCAAAGAATGTAGATTTAGTCCACAGTCTAAAAATAAAGGATAAATACAATTGTAATATATTGTTTGTATTGTATCTTAGAAGTTGAGACCCTTAAGGTCTCCTCTGGTTCTATGAAACAATAATGATGACTTTTCATTTTTAATGTTAATAGTTACGATATTTATTAATTCTAGCTCTAGCGATGTATATGTGTATACAATTATATGTAGAAGTTACATCCCTCAAATATTTATTACAGAACAAATTACATAATCCTTATTGGTCAGAAATTTTCCACACAGCTCTCCTGTTTTTTTAAAAATGGACATTTTAGTACATGTATGTGAGCCTTCCGATATGTAAATGCTTGATTATTGTGTACAGTTTGCATTGGAAAAGGTGCCACATTAAAACTGTTCATAAGAGAGAAATCTTGTTTCTAAAAATATCTGTGTGAAATATGATTGAAAGCACTTTGTTATTCTTTCTAATAAAAGGTATTCTGTCATCACTCACATTGTCTCTTGGTCTGCCTGATAGTAAATGATTAACTGCCACCAAATTTACCTGTTCTGTCCTTGTGGACCACTGAAATCAATAGTTTTCTGGACCCAGTTTCAGGAAAAAAGACTATACAAGGTATTCATCAATGAAAAGGATGAAAAAAAATCATAGTAACTATTGTGTTGTCCCAAACATTACAATATTTATTAATATGGTGTTTTAGACTGCAGTCTGCATAATGCTTATAGGCTTATAATCATTTCTTTTTTTTGTAGCCAGAATGCAGTCTCTGGAGAAGCCAGATTTGTGCCAGACTTTAAAGCCACAATTCTAAGGCTCAAAAGTAGATATGGTTTCTTTTTGTTGTGATGCTTATTGTGAGGGTTACACAGCCACGACACATTAATGTAAATCCACTTGAAATTGTTCATTTCTTTTATTTTTTTGATACTGCAGTATACCATAATGGGTACATTTTTTGTATACAAATGTCTGCATCTGTTTATAAAGGTGAAGCATCTGAAAGAATATACCCCAGTCCCTTTTTTTCAGATGAATGTTGTTTGAAAAGACAGAACGATCTTTTGGGTCACTTGGGACATGCTTTTCAGGTGAGGCAGTTTCCTGTCCTAGAACCAGCCGCTGTAGAATTGGCTCTTTTCCCAGTCCAAAGCAAACTTTTAAAGGGTGGATTTTTTCCTTGCCTAGTTCAGGACTGGCAGTATTTGCTAGAGGCTTATTAATCTGTTGCTGCCTGACTCCTTAGGTATTTAAAATATACAATTTTTGTAGTATCTGTTTTAGAGCAGTGGCTACTTTCATCCTTTGTGCCTAGCAGGCCAGATGGGTAGTGCCCTGGCTGTCCGTGGGCCAGATCTGGCTAGTCATCTCGATCTGGCACAATGCAGTGGCAGCTGGGTCCTATCTGGGCATTCGGGACAGGGGGCCCTCCTGGCTCCAACCTGGCCCCATGGGGGAAGGACATGACCCAGCCCTGAAAGGAGAGGGGGCATGGCCCAGGTCTATCCAGCTTGGGGGCAGGGCATGGCCTGGTTTCACCCAGCCATGGAGGTTGAGGTAGGAGGCCCTCATCCTGCTGCACAGGGCTCAGGTTTGGGGAAGTTGGCAGTGGGGGAGAGTAACCATATTGATTGCCACCATTCCCCCAGATACTGATGGCTGGATCGTTTTGGCTCCACTGGTGGTGGCAATTCAGGATTCATAACACAGGAAACTAATCTGAAAATATCAGAGACAAGAGACTGCTTGTCCCACACTGCAGTGCATTAGAAACTGGAGCTGAACAAGCATCTTTTTATTTGCGGATTTTAGTACCCTGTTTTCAATAAAATTGTACTCTTTATTACCAAAGCAACGTAACCTTAGGTTTTTTTCTTGTGCTTTCAAAGGGAACTGTAATGAATAAGATTTTCAATGAATTAAACTGATGTTTAGGAATATAAGTTCTTTTTTCAAATGGAAAGATCATTCAGGAATCTCTCCTTGACTTTCAGGGAGCCTCAGGCTATTTATAAATCAAATTTGGCCTCTTTCAGAAGCCTTGGCCAGTAATCAAACTACCCTGTTAACAGATACATGGATACATGCATATGTATATGCATATGCTTTTATTTATCTTTGTAATCTTATCCCAAAAAGAAATCTTCCCCTCTCCCAATAAATAATTTTGAAGTGTGTACAAATATAGCCAATGTTAGAAACATTGAATTACAACAAAGAACTATGACATATCTCTGCTGTCTTGCTTATATTGGAGTATATCATATAATCTGAACCAGTTCTCCAACATTTCATTGGCTGTCACTTTGTGGATTGAAGTATCTTGCAAGATGCTTAACTAGAACTGATATCAGCCGAGTACTTACTGTCCTCAGGCATTTCAGCCCTTGTAAGCTCAAGACTGTCTGCACTGATCATACCCTGCCTCAGCTGCACAACGTTGGCCTCCTTGTCCATAGGGAATGGAAATGTACTCCGGCAAACGGCATTTTTCTGATTCTGATAGGGTTTATGAAAGTGTGATAATGCTGCAGTTTTTCAACAAGAGCTAGGCTGTTTGTGCCCTTCATCTTACTGCAGTAAATGTCTTCTATTATTGCACAAAAACATTAAACTTGATCTTGTTACCCGACTCTTAACATCAATGCTTAGAGGACTGAATATTAAGTGGTATAGTTTAGCTCCACCCAAGGTACTGAAATGCAGCTTTTAGAATAGTTCTGTTAATGCTGATTCCTTTTTTTTTTTTTTTTTTTCATTTGCCAGCAGCAAGCAAAAGGTAAACAAGAAATGATTTGGTTCTGCATTGCTTAGCTCCTCGGATTTTACAAATTCTTCTGCCCGCTATTCGGAAAAGCAAATACAAATTACTGCAGAATGATCCTGTGGTTAATTTCCATTTGAAGATGACTCCTTTAATTTACCTATCTTGTGCAGTAACCATTATATTTTTATTCCCGTTTTACATGTCTAACCACTATTGAGAAAATAGCCTATGAATTTCACTTCATCAACCTCTTGGATACAAAAAATCATGGACTAAATATAGACATTGGCGTTACGAGACCTGCCTGACATCTGACTCCCCAGGTACCTCTTCACTTTTTACTACATTCATATCCCCCCCGCCCCCAGATGCCTCAATTTAAATCTTCACTAACTGGCTTTTCTGCATGCATAACAGCATCTGGCTTCTTTACTATTCATTCTATCCAGGAAGAGCACACACTAACTGCAGATGCTTCCTCAGCCTAGCAAAGGGTTTTTAAACCTGAAGGCTTGCTGAGAAAAATATTTCCAACTATTTAGTTGGTCTATTAAAAGATATCAGATTTACCCAAAGAACATTGTCTGCCTAACAACTATTGGGAAATTGAGTTCCTTTGTTTACAATTTTTACCGTGGTTCTAACATAGAGCCTAGAAGGACAACATATTCCTACTGGCATAAGAAAAGAGACGGAGAGAAGACCGTCCAGTGAAAGAACTTCTTATGTGCTGGAGTAGGAAGAAAGAGGAGTAAAACTCTGCCAGTTTTATTGCTGAAAGTGGTCATCTTCCCTCATCTCGGTGCAAAGAAGCTATTACCTGCTGGTGCATCAGTAGTAATGAAGTGCTGTGTGCAGCTACTCTGCAGTTGCTGCATGTTTGTCTACAGTGGATGATGGCATAATTTGCATTGATGTAAAAAAAAACCCTCCAAAATTACACTGGTTTAAAAATGCCTGTCCAGGGCCATAGTTCAATAACATATTGGAGAAAGGACCATACCAGAACTTAAGTATTCTAGACTGCATTCTAGCCTGGGACTTTGCATTGTAAACTGATACAAACAATAATAAACTTTTGCCCATTATTCCTGTCTTGGGGCACTACTCTTCTATATAAGCAAGTAATTATTGCAGTGTAAATATGATCTTACAATAGTAGAGCCTATTTGTGTGGTGTTTGCCATCTCTGCTTTCCAGTGACTCTAAGCAATACATGATAGTAGCAGTGTTTTGTAAGGATTTGCAGCAATAAGATAAAAATATTTCCACACAAAAGTGAGCTTGTGTTGGTAACTACATTCTGCTGCTCTTTTTATTTTTTTTGGAATCATCAGAAGATTAGCTCACTGAATTTTTTTATCATTCATTTAAGTTTTGAAGCTGATAACATTGTTCCCTATGGTGTTATCCTTCTCTATAATCAGGGTAACCCTTTTTCTGAAAGCTTCCTTATAACTTCCATTATCCTCTTTTCTCTGTGGAATATGGAACATAGGCTGGAAGAAAATAATTTTGGTAGTTATTTGCACCACAGGCTTCTGGTGGTGTTTGCTGTTTTCTTCTCTAAGTGCTTCCGATTCCTCATGGGGAAACTGAAAGCATTGCATTCCGAATAAGAGCTGCTTATGTATAATTTAAGTGTTCTGTTTCTTTTTAGTCACTTATATTACTAATATTTAAAAATGTTAGTTTTGTTCATTTTTGTCTGCTCCTACTGCTCACTTTCTAAATGAGCTCAAACGAGGGCTTTTGAGTTCCAAGAGGGATTAATTTATCCCATAGTGCTCAACTATACAGTTAAACAAAACTGTTGTGGTCAAACTCAAACCTTAGTGAAAGCAGGCATAATTCCAGCTATTGTCTTTAATGGTGCAACTGTTAACAGACTTCCTAACAAAATCTGGCTGCTTTGTTCTTTATTGAGAAGTTCACCTGATTAAGAATTATGGAAGTGAGCTATAACCCTCTAGGTTGTGCAGCCACAAATATAACAATGACTTCAGACTCCCATAGGAGCTGATAAGAAACCTAGGGCATGTACAGACATTGTCCAGTT
>JAGPOW010000229.1:16881397-16923034 GCA_030014935.1 Caiman crocodilus | reverse complement strand
ACATGAAAGACACTGAGAGCAGGAAGAAGGATAGTGTAGGCAGGAAGGAGGATGGTGGATCCCTGTATTCAGTCCCTTGAATCCATCCGGTCAAGAGTTCCTGCCATTATCACTACTATAAAATGCATTAGAGCATCCTACTGGAAAATCAGAATCCTCCCAGGTAAGGGTTAATAGTGTTTCCAAGGTTGCCTGCTCTGTGCCACGTCTTCTGGAGATTATTATTTCTGCAAACATATTCCTACTTCAGTGATTTTATTATCAGCTTTGGTTTGCAAAACAATTTTGGCACTTCACTGTACGAATTTATAATCTCTCTATTACTTTTGTGTCTAGACTGTAACACTTTTACCATCGACACAAATTTGGTAGTGCTGTCCAAGAAGTTTTATTGGCTGCTTTTCCTTTCCCAGACAGTAGTAATTTGTTTTATTAGAAACATTAACACTCAATTTGCAATGTCTCCTGGGCACTTACAGAGGCTTGCTTAAAATCTAATAAGAACTGTATGTAATATTGTCTGAAGCTGTATGTTGGATCTTTATTTTTATAGCATACGTATGTCATGCCACACAGATTAAAGCAGGCTACCTGCTTTTGCATCTGTTCAACATATTTTCTTGATTTTGATTCAAAATCCTTTTTTCTGTAACTATGGACTTGCATGTACCTCATCTAATTGATGAGCAATGCAAAATATCCTTGAAAGTGACTTGAACATTGTAAAGCCCAACACACATACCAAGATTTGAATGGTGTGTTGATTGGTACTGAGAATCAAAGTGGAGCTCATAAGGAACTGGTCTGAGGACTGATTTAATATTTTCATTAACAGTAAGAAGTAGAAATGTCCTAATGAAATCCCATAATGCCAGGGATCACAAGGCAACATTGACATGGAGGAAGATCAGTATGCTGTGGATAACCTTTAAGAGCAGCATAATTGAAATAGGATAAAATTTAGCAGTACAAAGATAGGTACTTTGTAGATTAGATAGGTACTTGGCTGGGGTCCTGTGACCCTGGCACTCGTTTCCTGCCATTGGTGGTGGGGTCAGACTAGATGGCCTGCTCTAGGCCCCTTCTGACCCTAGGTACTATGATACTATGAGGGAAGACAAACTTAGCCATCTTATTCAAAGGATGTCTATTAACCTCTAAGATAATGCAGCCGTGAAAAAGGTACATAAAATTCTAAAAAAGCAGTGTCAGTGCTGCCTTTTCGCAGGAGCTGCACCTCCAAGCTCAAGGGGTGCACGTGCACCTGCGTGCACCCCTTACACATTGCCAATGATTATTGTCATTATACAAAGTACTGATGAGATCCCCTCTGGAATATTGTACACAATTCTGGTCACCTGTATACAAGAAAGATTGTTTGAGATTGAATAGGTGCAGAGACAGGCTTCCAGGATAATAATTCAAAGGAAAGCTTATCTTACAAGAGGAAACTGAAAGAACTTAGGTTGTTTAGTCCAGCAGCTCTCAACCTTTTTCATCTTACATCCCACCAGTCATTTTGCCAAAAAATCCTGATCCCTCCATTATAAAAGCAAAACCCCACTTTTGCACTGTTCGAGATATCTGTTCATTCATCTATTTGAAGTGCAAACAACTTTGATTTTTTTCAATCAGGCAATCAGTTGAAGTCCCACCTATGCAAGCTTTGCATCCCACCAGTGGGATGCATCCCACTGGTTGAAAAACACTGGGTCTAGCAAAAGGGAAGCTGGAAGAAGATATGATTACTCTTCATGAAATGAAGGCAGGGAGAAGAACTATTGAGCTACAAAACAAGTAAATATATTAACTGGCTAGAAATTAGGAGCTTTCAAACTATAAGTAAACTTCTAGAGGACTCTTACAGTAGGACTAGTGGGGGCAAGAAATGCAATTAGATTTAAGGTGGAATTTGATCTCTTAATGATTAGGATTATAGGACATTGTTTTCTGCAATAGCAGAAGACTGGACACAGTGACCCAGAAGGTTGTATACAGTTCTGTTTCCTCTCAGGGCCAAATTCTGTCCTGGCTTTCAGCCTATTCATCCCTATTGAAATCCAATGGTATTGCAGCAGAAGTTAGTGCAGAACTTGGCCCTTTGTGGTTTTTCCCTATTTTATGTATTAGATCACTGCTGTACAATGTTGATGTCATGAAAATACAATGTGTAGCCTCACTCTGCAATCCTGTTTTGCCTGGTTTGACTAACAGATTCATTTCCAAGCTTTTAGGGCTTATAATTCTCTTAATATTGTTCCATGCTTCTCAATGTCTAACTTTTTCTGTTTTGGAAGCACAGAATGTAAAATCTATAATGCTTTCAATGGAATCATCAAAGTAATTTGAGCTATATGAGCATGATTAAAGCATTAGATAAGGAGTCATAGTTACTGCAAATTAAATTCTTGCCAAGTTCTGCATTTGTTTCTGCCATAAATTGTATATTACAGCAGTGAATTTCAAAGATCCTGGAGCTGGGCATTAAAATATTTGCATGTGAACATAAAAGCTCCTAATGTTCTAGTCAGTAATGTAAACACCCACTTTTGACTTGAACAAAGAAATTGCTTTATCTACTAGGATTAAGAAGACTATCTCATGGTACTGACAATACAGTTAAAAATGTTTTACATCTAATTTACCAGGCTGAGTCCAATCCAAGACACTGGGAACCAGAACTGCTACTATTTGCAAGCCTGGATGAATTAATTGAAGTTTAGTCCTGCCCTCATGAGCAGGTATGTAGCTAACAAAACGACCATCCCAACTGACACTATTTGATGTATTTGTTGACAATGTGAATGAAGAGGTGAAAGATTACAAGGATGTGAAATCTGAACTGTAAATTCTCCCTCCATTCAAAAAGGGACGGCCCAGGGGTTTACATGGACGTATGTATGGGACTTGGGGGACTGATTTTTTTCCATGCTTGTCAGAAGCTTCCTGTGAGACCTTGGTCAAACAACATAGGACTTATGTGCACAGACTGTCAGGAAAGTTAAGATAAATTAATTAAAGCTGAGGAGTTAATGAGCGCAAGTAAAACACGTCAAACCCATGTAGACACACACATTCAAAAGGAAGGTGATCTGAGGTCACTGTTCCAGTGAGAATTAACCTACCATAAAATAAGATCCCTTTGCTTCTGAATGAGAATATTTTCAAAGAGATTTAAGGCACTTTATCTTATTTCTGTTGTGTATCCCCTTATAGACAAGCTGTAAATATCTCTTAATCCCCTTAGTACTGGGTGCTAGATCAATATGTAAGTGAGGTACATCAATTAAAGCAACCTAGATTAAATGGGGAGCATTTTAAGACTTCTGTGTGGGTAATTTTCACTATTTCAGTCTTCAGCTAGAAGCCTTCAATCCTAAGCGATAGGCATACTCTTAGATGAGATGGTTAAGAAGGGATGAATCCTGCCTTGAGCAGGGAGTTAAACTGGGTGACTTCCTAAGGTCCCTTCCAGAAGTATTTTTCTGATTCTAAAGGTTTACAATCTGGAAATTTTCCTTAACCCCAAATTATCTGGAACATTTACCAAAGATCTGTGTTATATGTATACTATATTAAAATCCTTCATCATTTTCAAGGTTGAAGAGAATATAGTTAAACCAATATAATTTGAAACTCCTTTCCATTAAGATTCAAATAACTTTGTTGGTATAAGTGAGTTTCATTTGTGTAAGTCATAGTTACCATTGAGGCAAGAACAGCAAGTATTCTTATGCGTCTACAAGCTAATTCATGTATGTTTTTGTGTACTCATTTATGCCATGTAGACATACCCAGTGTCTTTGTACGCATACAATAGAGTCCTATCCTGACTAGGCACTCCAATTACAAAAATGTTAATCATAGTCCAGGGTCAGAGGGGGCCTAAAGCAGGCCATCTAGTCTGACCCCCTGCCAATGGCAGGAAAAAATGGAGATGCTGCGGATTGAACCCAGGACCTCATACATGCAAAGCATACGCTCTACCACTGAGCTACATCCCCTTCAAACCCCTCCCTCCCCTCAATGTTCATTACATAGCAGTGCCTAGAGACCTTCTTGTGTTGGACACTAAATCCACATAAGAAACAACCCCTGCCCTGAAGAGTCTATATTCTAAAGAAGTGAGTAAAAGAAAATGATAGATAAGGTTCTTTGGGTAAATGTGGTATCTTTTATTAGGCCAACTAAATAGTTGGAAAACGTGTTCTTTGCAAGCTTTCAGGTACAAACACCCTTCTTTCTGGCACAGGGAGAGTTTGCTGCTGCTTTGTGTGCTGTCCTGGGTGGAGAGCACACAAAGCAACAGCAAATTCTCCTTGTGCCTGAAGAAGGGTGTTGGTATCCAAAAGCTTGCAAAGAACAATTTTTCCAACTATTTAGTTGGTCTAATAAAAGATACCATATTTACCCATTGAACCTTGTCTGCCTGTGTCCTTAGACCAACATGACTACAACCAAAAACCCTAAAAGAAAATTAGTCTTTGTAGTCGGGATCTAAGGCAGAGAGAGAGTATGTGACTCGGTCAGAATCAAATAGGGAGTCTGTGAAAGAATCTAGAATTGAACCCCTGTCCTCTGAGTCCCAATCCATGAACATTTTTGCTATAATTCCTATTCTGAGTCTCTCTAGTGGGTTATTTTAAGAGTAGCTTTCAGGGATTAAGAGAATTTATATAGCAAGACTGAATTCACTGAATTCTGAACTATATCAAAGTACTAGGCTCAGTCCTAATAATTTTTTTTTCCTATTGAACTGGTATAACATGACTGTCCTAGGAATATCTTTGTAAGAAGCACCAGCTGGGCTGCTGAACATGCCAGATATATCCCAAACATTCCATTATTTTCAACAAAAAGTTGAAGACATGATGGCAATACAGCAGGGAGGAGGATTTTTATAAGCTACACATCATTAATTAAATGTAGTAGTGCACAAAGGAGCAGGGTTTGCTTTCTATTGGTTTCTGTGTTGCAAGGAACAGGTTAGTTCTGCATGCATAACTTCAGTGCACTGTAACATATGCTCACTTCTGCTTCAATGGTCTGTCAAAAAGAGAAGGTAATTTTGAAGCGACAGTTTAAATGCTTCAGTGCTCTGAATGTAATCGTTGTTCTATACACAGAGCCAAATTCAAATTCACTGAGATTATCTACTGCAGTATCCAACTTCCTGCTCACAGGGTTGGTCTGCAGACTGGATCCCACACAGGCTGCAGGGACCCTGCATGCCGGCACCATATACACTGCACAGGGCCTTGCTATCCAGCCCATGGGGTTCCTCATAGGTATGGAAATTTGGCGGCAGGGGAATGACAACTCTCCTGACACTCCCCTGCCACCAAATTTCCAGACCACAGGGGAGCCCTCTGGGCTGAATCTTGCCCTGAAGGCCAGAGGCAGAACACCATGGCTCTATTGTGATCTTTCCCAAAAAATTACCTTGACTTCCAAGGCCTACTTTTGGATGAGGTGATAAATCCTCAAATTGGCTGTAGGGGATTTGACTCAGACAAACGGAGAAAGTAAAGATGGGGACCAGGAATATGCCATGAAGTAGCTGCAAGGCAAAATAATATAGAGCTAAACCAAAGGAATGAAACTAGATAATCATTCTTCTCCCTATGTAAAGCCACAAGAAATAGTGGGCTCTGGCTGTCACCACTCTGAACTGTTCTGTATGATCTTTTGCAGGGCATCCAAATGTTGTGAGACAGACTATGCTGGCAACCTGCCAGAAGCTTGAGGTTGACACCTAATTTGCATGTACACTTATTTAATGTTTAATAAATTAATTGACCCAGCTGGTGCTTCTATCTGTCTAGGTAGGTATAGACAAATGGATATTCCTTGTGGGTGAGTTCACTGGCAATAGAAACCATAAGTTGATTAAGTTGTCACCATGGAGTTACAAGGGGAGAGAGTAGCAGCAAACTGCATTTTTGGATTCTGCAAATGACATAATGCCCTCAGGACAGTCTGAGCCACAGATCTTTTGGATCACAGCCCTAGAAGTTAATCAACATGAAGGAAGCTGCTACAGAACATTCACTTATTCAGCAGTCTTTCAAGAAGGAGATTTCAGTGCTTTCATCAGATTACTGCAGAATCTAATGTCAAGCACACAATAAAGAAGACTACGATAAGAGAGGAATGGCTGTGGAGAATTAGGGTTTGATTCTGATCACTCAGTGGGGCATATCAGAAGTAGTTATCTCCTCTGAAGTCACGAAACTACAAAATATGACATCCACCCATGGGTACTTACCATACCTCAGAGAGAGACCAGAGAGAGTCTCTGTACTAAGTACGTCAAAAAGCCTGAGGCAGAATTGACTCGATCTATGCAGCTTTCTCCAATCTGCATAGTTTGGACTGTTAAGGAGCAAAATATGCATCTGGTCATCAGTTGGCCAAGCCAGGCAGATACCTATAGTGGCCAAGGTTGGAAGGCAGGGGATGCTCATGCATACCTCCCCGTTCTGCCAGCTACAAACCCCCTGCCTCACCTCCTTGCCAGCCCCCAGCCTGTCAGCTGCAGGGAGGGGTGGGAGGGATGGATTCCTGCTCTGGCCTCTCAGTTGGAGTCTGCACAGTGAGTGTGGAGGAAAGCCCTCAAGGTGAGGGATTTCCTTCCCACAACATGAATCCATCAGGCTGTGAATGTCCCGGTCTCCTCCCTCACAAGCCCTCCTCTCCCCCTGGCCTCGGCAGTCAGTCACAGGAGGGTCGAGCTGGGGGGGAATGGACTCATGCTCTGTCCCCCTAGCTGGAGTCTGCACAGTGCGTGGGGAGGGGAAAAGCCCAAAGAGGGCAGACACAGTCAAATGGGTCACTAGTTGGCTGGAGGGCCGCATTCAGAGAGTGGTGATGGACAGGTTTCATTTGACCTGGAGGGATGTGGGCAGTGGGGTCCCCCAGGGCTTGGTCCTTGGGCCTGCACTGTTCAACGTCTTCATCAGCAACTTGAACAAAGGGGTAAAATGCATCCTGTTCAAATTTGCGGATGACACTAAGATGTGGGGAGAAGTAGGCATGCTAGAAGGGAGGAACAGGCTGCAATCAGACCTAGACAGGTTACAGGGGTGGGTGGATAAGAACAGGATAGGTTTCAACACTGACAAGTGCAGGGTACTGCACCTGAGGAGGAAGAACCAGCAGTAGACTTACACACTGGGAAACTCCCTTCTCATCAGTGCAGAGGCAGTGAAGGATCATGGAGTCATTATTGAGGCCAATATGAACATGGGCCGAAAGTTTGGGGATGCAGTCAGGAAGGACAACCACATCTTGGCATGCATCCACAGATGCATCTCAAGCAGGTCCAGGGAAGTGATCGTCACCCTCTATGCAACACTGGTCAGGCCACAGTTGGAGTACTGCATCCAGTTCTGGGTGCTGCACTTCAGGAGGGATGTGGACAGCACTGAGAGGGTCCAGAGAAGGGCCACTCGCATGATCGGGGTCAGCAAGGCAGGCCCTATGAGGAGAGGCTAAGGGACTGTTCAGCCTCCACACGAGAAGGCTGAAGTGGAACCTAGTGGCCTGTTACAAACTAGTCAGACCAGCAGGCACTGGGGGAGTCCCTGTTCCCCCGCGCACTACCAGGAGTGACTAAAAAAAATGGTCACAAGCTGGCAGAAGATAGATTCAAACTAGACATCAGGAGGTGCTACTTCACTGTCAGGGTGACTAGGATCTGGAACCAACGTCCAAGAGAAGTGGTGCTGGCTCCTACCCTGGGGGTCTTTAAAAAGAGGCTGGATAAACGCCTAGCCAGGGTCATTTGACCCCGTACTCTTTCCTGCCACGGCAGGGGGTCAGAGTTGATGATCTGCTCAGGTCCCTTCCAACCCTACCAACTATGAAACTATGAATTTGTGTTCCAGAGAAATTTCTTTGCTAAACATTAGCATTTGTTTAGTGATCATATCAGGATGATCCCAACTTCCAGATTTGGGAAAAAAACTTGGGGGCCAGGGCTGTTTCTATTGAGCTCCTCCCGGGAGGGCGCCCGGAGCCAGCAAGGCGGAGAGGGCAGAGGGAGGGGCAGCTGAGGAAAAGTGAGAACCGGACAGAGGCGCGAGCGGGTGAGCAGCAGCAGCTCCATTCAACCCCTGAGCAAGACAGGAGGTGCCCAGAGGTGACACAGAGGAAGCCCAGGGTGTGGGCAGCTGTTGCATGGTGCAGAGCCTTCCTGTCCTTGCCCTTGCCCAGCAAAGCGGCATGGAGTCAGCTTGATGGGATCATGGGCAGATCCGCCTCCAGCCCACTGGACGAAAGCAAGTACAGGAAGGGATTGGTATCTTCAAACGTTCAGCCTATTTTATTTAAGTTTTATAAATATTTGATTTATTTAATAAAAATAAAAAGTAAAATAGATCTGTCTGCTTTTATTTGAAATTCTTACGTCATTTGTGATGGACAGTTTGCTAGTGTGTAATATCTGTCCCTGGGTGGCAAAGAGCTTCCAGAGCAGGTCTAATCTACTCCCATTACCCTAATAAGAGTCTTTCAACCTTTGCCGTATTATGTGCAGTATATCACTCAGTGTCTCACTCAAGGACTAGGCAAAGCATGAGGGTCTCTGAATCCAACTGAGCTATCAGACTTTTACTGATGGTCTTATAACCTTCACAGTCTTGCAGCCCACCTGAGATCTGCCTGTTTTCCAAGAAAATCTTATTTTCAGATTTGCACAGAGCGCCACATTTTGTTGCCTATCACCTATTTAACAAAGAGCAGCACCTAACCTATTATTTTTGCTTAGCATAGCAGGCTATCCCACATAAGTGAAATGATTAAAATCCCAAATTCTTCCTGTTCAACCCTCTCTCAGATAAATTTAAGTACAAATTAGTCCTGAGGAAAAATGTATATACTTTAGTTTATTAAACTGGTTAGGTTATGAGTGTCTGTATAGTCTCTGATCTTGTAAACCTGGGTATGTGTTCATTTGCAGGTGATACTTAGTTGTGTCTTACTGTAGAATCACATCAATGTTTATTACCATCCCTCTGGAAAACAGCTGGAAAATTTATGGTGCGTTTACTTACATAAGTAGATTAGTCTGGTCCATTAATTTTGTAATTTAATCTCTAAGCAATCTAATCTGTTTTTAGAATCACAGAACTGTAGGGTTGGAAAGGACCTCAACGGGTCATCTAGTTCATCCCCTTTCACTCTATGGCAGATGTTTATCTAACCTGTTCTTAGAAACTTTCCACATGGGTGATTTCATATCTCTAGGTAATCTGTTCCAAGTCTTAACTATCTTTATCATTAGAGGTTTGGTTTTTTTAATGCATCTTTCTAACTGCTTGTCCTAGTCCTAGTGAACATGATGAAAAACTGACTGTCATCCTCTTTTAATTACCTTTAACATATTGAAATTCCTTATAGGCCATGTCTGTAAACCTCTTATCATTCCTGTCACTTTTTCTGAACTCTCTCCATCTGTCTATATATCAGTGTGATTCCCAGAACTGGACACAGTATTCTGGCTGAGGCTTTGCCAGTGCTGTGTACAATTAAACTTGTCCCCCTGGGTCCTGCTGTATTGCTTTTCCAACAGATATCCAGGTCAGTAAAGACTTTTATTATCATAGATCCTGCCTTTTGGATGCTTCTATTAGTGGCTCAGAAAAAGTTCAACCTCCAAATTAGGTTGTGTATTTTAGATCCTACTGTGAAATCATCCTTGTTCCTTTTCCTCTTTTATCTTCACCAATACATGTTCAACAAGTCTGCATCTCACCTCTTCTTGATATTGGGTAAAGTATATGCATCCTTGATATAATATGCAACAACTTGACGCCTTTTTCCCCCTACATGTACAAGAACACTCCTATACAAGCTTTGCCCTTTGTGCTGTGCATTATGATTAAGTCAGTTTCAGTTGCATACTAAGACTTCAGTTTCTTCCTGTGTATTCCCCATGCTTCTGTCATTTGTGTATAGACATCTCAGGTTCTCAGAAGTTTGGCAAGTTGGTCTGCTACAAAGACAAATCTTGTGATAACCAATTTCTGTTTCACTCTCCTCCAAGTTTTTTGGCTCATGGACCTCTTCAGAACCTTCAAATCAAACTCTCCTCACTTACTGGCAAGTGTGTGCTCTTCCTTTTGTGTGTTCCCATCTCTTCCCAGCAGTCCTTCTTCAGTGAACACTATCCCACAATTGAAGAAGCCCATGCATTCATGTCTAAGATTTGTCTGCCCTTACCAGGGTCCTAACTTTCAACTGTGAGGTTTGATAAGACTACTACCTGTGCACCTCTGACTTATGCTTATTTGTTTCTTTAGCTGTGTTGACCTTCAGCATGCCACATGGCTCCACATGAGCTGCTTCCTAAACCAGAAGTAGCATACCTATAGTCATAGAGGCAATCTAATGAGTGTGGGTCAAGCTAATTGGCATTATCACACATAAGTGTCATCCCTCAAAAGCACCAGAGGGAGGTAGCTGTCATTTTAGAAGATAGCTTGAGGGGACCACTGGTGGGGATGGTAATGTCACCAACCCTACCCATAATTTTCCTTTCTCAAGTGATTAGAGTAGGAAGCTTTATCAAAGAGATTGCTTTTGCAGCATGCTCTGTATCTTAGATCTGGTTGAATTCCATCTATTTGGAAACTCTTCCATCTAGTGTGCTGGCTCCCAGTTTACTGGGCCCACTGCGTCTTAAGCCTCCCTGACTCTTAGTGGGAGCATCTACATGTGACGCTACATCACTGTAGTGATGCACTATGGCAATATAGCATCAGTGGGCAATAGTCATAGCTGCTACGTCACTGTAGCAACGCACTCCCTTGGTATAACCATGCACCACTGGCACGGTGCAGTATGGGCTGTTACTGCACTGTCATTTAGTACTTCTAAAAGGAAGTACTAAATGATAGGAAGTACTAAATGAAGCACTAAATAACAGTTCAGTAACAACAGCGCTATAGGAGCATATGTAGATGCACCCAGTAAACTTCAGAACTGTTTCCTTCCTGGGCCTCTCTGGCACATTTCCTAGACTCAGACTCTCAGTGTGATATCTTTTCACAGAAATATAACTCTATGGCCTTATGTAGGTCTTATGTAGGCCCTCAAGATCAGAGCTGAACCAAAGATACCCCAATAGCTTAAACATGCCCTTTCTTTGAATTCCAGATGTGTGGGTGTTCGAGGCTAGTTGAATTCTACCTGGACAAGTGAGAGCTGAAAGCAGAGAGACATGAACAAGGGTTCCAAAAACATGGTTGCTGTTTATTTGACTGATTAAGAACAATACTATCTGAAAGTCTAAGAAAACAAAAATCTTGAAGGCCATACCCGTAAATCCAGCTGGCTCCTTCCTTGGTAGTCCTCAAAAAGAATGCTCAGGATGTCAGAGCTCTCCCATCATCAGGCTTCTGCAGAAGCTTCTCTTTATCTTGAGCTGTTGAATAGAGTAAAAAGAACAAAAATAACCCAGAAGAAAACTGACCCTTTTCTTTACCTTTTGGTTCTGTTTGAGACCTGATCAGTTCTAACAACAGATTATAGATCACCTTATTGCAAAGTGATCCCTATCTTGGTAAACCAGGAGCCAACTGATTGATTTTGGCAATTATAGTTCAATGATAGAACTCTTAAGTCAGTGACCCCTACTGTTAGCTCTTTGTCACCAGCCTTAAAGATTTTCTTTGAACCTAGGCAATAGGGCAATGGAAAAGGCAGAGGTTGCTACATATGATTGAAATGTGTAGTCTGACACAGACACATAAAGAGAACCCATAACCAATACATGGAGAGTCCCCAGACCAAATTAATCTCCCCAATCTACAGTGGTTCTCATTACCTTTTATAACACTCCTGAATATTCTTGGCAGTCAAATGTTACAGTTTGTCTTCCCCCCTATAACCTATTGAAACCTACATAATATAGCATTTGATGCACAGAAATCCAATACATGTGCTCATGCTCTTCACAGTATGTTGGTATTTCATAGTTCCAGACAATAATTTCCTCATACAATAACCACAAAACATAAAACACAACAGGTGGTGCTATTGGATGACTCTAGACTTCAGCACATTAGAATTACTGATTCATAGATATGCCTAAAAGTAATCTCCAATTAAAGCATATAGAAGAGTGAAATCCTCAGCTCTTTTTTCCCCTATTGTTGCCATGCTACAAATTAATGAAGTTTTGAGCCTTAATTAAAGTGAATTCTTCAGAGGGTGTTTTTCCCTCATTGTAGTCCCTATATGTCACTGATTTATAGACTATAAATGACTGGTACCATTTTAAGATATTATAACCATCCTTATGATTCCTTCTTCACACATTGTGGGGGTCTTAAGGGGGCATATTTAAAGAAGTTTTGGGCTATGGTCCAGCACATTGGCAGCACTTGGAGAAACTGTCATAAGCTAATGAAATGAAATAGATGGACATCTTTCAGGCTGCATCCTCCAGAGCTAACTAGTAAAGGGGGAAATCTAAATGTGCCTGGAAGGCAAAGCCACAATTTAAATTAAAAAAAAAATAGAACAAACGTAATTATGCAAAGTTCTGTATTTAAAACAAACATACCTATAGAGAATGCACAAAACAACCTCCTCACTGTATCTTAGGGCTGTTGTTCTTCCTCTGAGAGCCCCCTCACTGTCTTTATTTTAAAACTTCAGCTGTTGAAAGATTAAATTGTAACCCAGTGGGTATATCGACACAAGATGCTTACTGTGGAGTTGCCTAATTAACTCTGCGGTATAGCATCACCGTCTACCTGAGCAGTGCTATTAGGCTGAAGTAAACTAATTAACTCCACCATAGGATAGTATTGCCCAACACAAGTACTATTCTACGACAGAGTTATTTACTGAGCCACAACGCATGTGTAGATGGTTACAAGGACTGACTGAGGCACAAAGGTGCTACCGTGCAAGGATGCCTGCTCTCTAGCACTGCACTGAAGCATTCTCTTGATCCTCTGGGCCCCCTGCCAGCCAGGGCTTCGCTGTGCCAGTTCAGTATTCTGTAGTCTCGGGCACATGTGTAAATGCTGTGCCCGAGAGCATTAACTGTGCTGGAGTTTATCAGTGCATGTGTAGATGTGCCCACTGTGGCTCTCCATTTATGTGCTTGTTTTTTCTCCTTGATGCATTTCTTCTTCATATATATTGTAAATCTGAATATAAGATTTCTTCATATATATATATATATATATGAAACACTAGATGGTGGAGTTAAGACTAGATGTCTTTCTAAAAGATGTGCTTTAGTTCTGCAGGGAAGTATTGGAGTCACTACTAAACTACAGTTGCCTAAAAGTCAATAATTGTTTCCTACAGCATGAATTTCAGAGGTCTTGAGGGAAGAACAGCTGCTAATGCAGTTGGTGTATGATTACAGGTGCTTATTATCTCTGAAAATCAGGCTGTGCATGTCCAGTTGCTAATGAAATCAGTTGTAATTATAGGTGCTCATTAACTTTGAAAATCAGACTATTTATGTCCAGTCTCAAAAAATTGGTAGAAAATGCATAAAGCATTTCTAGTGCTTCTAGTATTATAACTTTTGTTGCAATCAATATCTTCATGAGCATAATGCTCCTGCTGGACCATGTTACCTCTTTGTTGTCTAAAAACAAGCTAACTGATTTAAACTGGTGTCAGCTACAACTTTGTTGATCTACCTTATTAACAGGTGTTGGTATTTTGCTGGGAAACACTGGTTGATCCCAGCTGGTTCACAGTGTTAGGTGATGCTCATAGGTCCACCTGATTAAGAGATGGGAGTGACCCCCTGAGTAGACAATTTAGAAGCAGGAAGTCCTACATAAATAATCAAGCCTAAACTGAAGGTTTCCTGTGTTCAGAGACCTGAAGAAGAATGCCTTGCATTTGAAAGCTTATCTAACTTTATCCCAACTACATAGCTGATCCAATAAAAGATATTGCCCTAAGAAATACTTGCCTCTCATTCCTTTTAATTTAATTTAGAATTAGGATCACTTAAACACATACATTACAATATTTATCATCCTATCCAGCATCCTATTTCTTAATATAAAATAAAACCTTAATTCAAGATACTGTAATTTATTCTAGCTCAATACTCTGCCAATAACAGTAGTGCCATCTAAAAAGATTATTATAAATAAGAATCTCTAAGCCATTTAGTATGTGACTTCTGTTCTATTCTCTTGTATATATTTATTATGCCACAGTTCTCAGATGTATTAGGATAACAATATCTCAGTTCAATAGCAAGATTAATCTAGCCTGGTAAAAATGTGCAGTTAAGACGTGTTGAAAGAAGTAAAGGGGTATAGGCTGTAGCTGTGTTGGTCTAAGGACATAGGCAGACAAGGTTCTTTGAGTGAATCTGATATCTTTTATTAGACCAACTTAAATAGTTGGGAGAAAATATTTTGGCAAGCTTTTGGGTTTAAAAACCCTTTGTCAGAAGTCTCTGTAGTTGGTGTGTGCTCTTCCTACATGGAATGAATAGTAAAGAAGCCAGAGGCTGGGCTGGTATGCATGTGAGACAGGCAGTCAATGAAGATGTAAATTGAGGAGTCAGTAGGTAAGAGACAGGCAGAGATGGGGTGTGGAGAAGGGGGATGAATGTAGCAGTTGAATAGTGGAGAGGTACCTGGGGATGTCAGGCAAGTTATAATGTGTCATAAATCTAATGTCTATATTTAGTCCATGATTTTTTGTATCCAGGACAGGAGGTTGATGAAGTGAAGTACATAGACCCGTCTCTGGAAGAAGTAAAGCACACTTATATATGCATCATGGTGTTTCCTGTGATCTTACTTCCATATAATCCCTGGGCCCTGTTTCATACAGTGAATGAATGGGCTGTGTTATAGGTGAATCCGCTGGTCAATGCATGCTCTTCTACTTTGCTGTGTACCATTGAACTTTTGTAGTGACTCAAGCAGATGTCTGTTCAGCCTGTATTATTCAATAAGTAGCATACATTTTGCAAACTAAACTCATAAACATGCATTTCAACTACAACTGTGAATTGCAGTTTACTTTAGATCAGTGGTTTTCAACCTGTGGTCCGCAGACCTATGGAGATTTGTAGACTATGTCTAAGGGGTCTGTGAAAGATGACTATGATCAATCAAAAGTATGTGAATACAGTACCCATAGCTTTCATACCTTAACACACACAGTATCATCCATGTCACGAGTTTTACTTGTCTGCAGCTTGAAGTAGTTTCCCCCAAACCATTATATCTATCCCCTTGAAACTTGACAGGCTTTGTGGCTCTGCAGGGGCTAGTACACCTGCAGTTTTGACCTCGCTGTGGCTTAACACATAGACGTGACATGAGTTTTGCTTTCAAGATTTTGGGGTGCAGTTTCCCCAAAACCCTGCACCTATCTCCTTGAAACCTGCCAGCATTCATGCCCTCAGAAGAGGCTACCATTCCTGCAAGTTTCATCCAAATCAGGCCAGAATTACAATGTTACAGTCTGTCTGTCCTTCCCCATTAGATCCTGTTGGTGAAACAGCGAAACAGCTTTGCCGTTTCGACCCTGTTTCGAGGGAACAGAACAGAACAGCTGTATGGAATAGAAACAAAATTCAAAACAGAATGCTGTTCCGTCAAAACATAGAAACGCTGGTTGAAACAAAACACTGCCATTTTGCACAGCCCTACTGATTATTCCCCACATTGATTATTGAGGACCCACTGCGTCTCTGGCTCATGAAGCCATATGTCAGCCAGCTGGACTTCATGGAGGAGCACTTCATTTATGGATCAAGTAGCTGTTAGCAGGTTGGGGAATGTACCTAAGGTGCACTGGAGGTCTCTGGGGGATTCACCTTGATTTCAGGCTGAGGAACATTCCCAGCTTAACGACTACTGCTTGCATCCTTCAAAACATATGTGAAGTGAAGGGTGAAGCCATCCTGAAAATTGGCTTTTCTCTGAATGAACCCATGGGTAGGAAACCCCTGGTACTTTGAATGGTGCCTGGGCCAAAGCTGCCTTCCCAGCTGAGTGTCCTGGGCAAAGCCACTGATAGACCATTCTGATCAGGGAAACCTTAGCTGACTACTTTCTGGGACAACATTCTGTGGGATGGGAGAAGTGTCAGAGGACCTCTGAGTGCTTGTGAACTCTTCATTCACCACCCTGTACCTTTTTAATGTGTTTTTCCAAAACTTCAGTAGACATATTTTGCACTAACTTATGGGCTTAATGCTCCCTGATGTGCGCAGTGTGAAATGGAGAAAGGAGACTGAGGAATGGAGCACCAGGAGATTCACGGGGCACCTTGGGTCCTGTCTTGGGAGTTTACGAGGTCTGGCTGAGAGGGGGAAACCAACGCACAGGCTGCTGGGTGAGTCAGGGTTGTGGGTCAAGTTGAGGCCTGGACAGGAGGTACAAAGTGATACATTTCTTAACTGTGGAAACTTTATTTCTTCCAATAAACTGTGCTAAATATCCTGGGGGTGGTTTTGGGTCCACCCAACTCCCTTATGTACAGGTCTCACTGTTGGCTGGAAGGGTCCTTGGAGATGCTATGGTGTGGAAGCATGCCCCCCAGTCTGAGCCAGGTGGTTTCAAGGAGCTCAATAGCTGCATCTCTGTGAGCAGATCTGAATCAGCATTACTTGGGAGCTGGATGGGAGAAATAGGACCCTGAACCATCCTTGCATCTCATCATTGAAGTTCAGGTAACTTTTTATAGCACTGCCCACTTAGTGCTGGGGTGCAGGCACATGGGCAGGCGACCCACACTGTGAGTCACCCCTGAGCCATGAGCCACCCCAGAGTCCCTAGTCACTCTACCAGTTACCCTTCCCATTGGGGTTGCTGAAACTTTCCAGCCACTAGTACTGGGTTATCCATGTTCACTAGATCTAGGAGGGTCTCATTTGAGCTGTCTAACTGGAGCTGGGGCTGGAGCTGGGTAGTGAACACATCCACTGAGCAGGCATCCAAATCCTCCTCCGTGGCTGCTATGATAGCAGGCAGTAGAGAGAGGACTCTCTCATTGTTTTCATTGTCACTGTTGCATTGCACCAGACCTGGGGGTAAGCAATGCATAATGTGGTTGTAAGTGACACTGTAGTTCACTTTGTGGATCCTCAACCACTCCTTACGGTAGGAGAACACAGTCCTGGCAATACCTGAGACCTTGCTGGCATCCCTGCCCTGAACATACTGTAACTTCATGCACTTGATTTTAATGCAGATCTGCTGCCAGTCCCACTGATGTCCTCAAGCCACTATCTGAGCTGCAGTGCACTTGTAGAGTACCTGATTTTGTCAGCCGGCCTTCCTCCCTTTAGTGTTAGTGGTGATGGTTCTCTCCTTGTCCCAGATTGTGAGGTGAAGCAGCTCATCCCCAGTCCAGTTCATGGCCCTACAGCATTGTTTCATGGAGGACATGCTCTGGTTTAAGTTCCTGAAGCTAAGTGATTCCTGTTTGTACTGGAGCACTTGAGCAAAAGTGGCAAGCCTCAGCGAACCTTGAGGTGTTCAGTAGGTACTTAGTGTGGTACCTTATGGACCAGCATCTTATTCCCCTGGGTTGGGCAGGAGTGTTGCCTTGAGATTGGTACCACCCCCATAGGCAGTAGAGTTCAGATAGGTAGACAAGTTGACCTTTGGAGTGGAAGTTGCGGAGGGCTGGGAGCAGTGCATCCTGGGATATTGAAGAACTGCAAATTGCTTGTATTATCTCTATAGTGCAGGCTGACAGATCTGAACATGTGTTCAGCAGCTGTTCCCCCTGCTGCTGCCAGGTAAGCAGGGGGTGCCTCACCATGCTGGCATGGCCAGCATGGGGCTCCCAGCCGTGGCACCAAGCCTCCCCACCTCACTCTACCACGGAGGCCACAGGGGAAGGGCAGGGAGCCCCAAGCCCACAGCAGGCAGCCCGCATCCATCCTCACGCCATGCACTAATCTGTGGAGGCATGTTCCTCCACCCCATAACTCCCGCCCTGGGAGTGCACTTGGTGGCAGGGTGCCAGCCCCCCGGCAGCCCCTAAATGAGCCACCTGTGGCTCCATCTGTTCTGGGACGCAAAAAAAATGGTCCAGAAGGGTCCAATAAACAAGATCGGATCATCAGACAGGCGAGTGGATGGAGAGGTTGAGACAGCGTAATGGTTGCTAAGAGATTTTTACTTATGCCTCTGTTGACACTGGCATAGGTGATGAACTCGCCTTTGTACACCTCTACACAGGCGTCTATGGCCTCCAGAGTCGTTGGAATCACTCCAGGGTTTGGTAAGTGGCGATGAGCCCATCTTTTCTTGCGTTGGGCCTGCGCCAGTCCCAGTGGATATATCCTTGGGTTCCACGAAAGGTACGATGCTCCGATTATGGCCAAGAGAAGTTGTTCCGCACTGGCCTTCTGCGGGCAACCCTCATGCCAGGCGTGGGATTTATGGGTCACTTGTCCCACCACAAGCGCCAAGAGTGGAATGGGCCAATGAGTGTTTTCCGTGATTACGTTCAGATCGGTGGCATGTCCTCCACTCCACACCACTTGTCAGGTTAAAGCACTTGCTTCTTCTGAGTCTAGTATGTCACATCAAAATTCCACAATCAGTCGTCCCAGCCATATGGCTAGAGTTTCTTCAGATTTCACTTTTGATTCCTGACAAAGTTCTTGTAACTCTGGTCGGGTGTGCGTGCGATATGTAATGGTAGTACATGTGGTGCCTTGCGCATCTGTGACATGTTTTACTAATGCTATTGGGTGAGCTGCAGTCAAGGGAGGTTTCCCCACATCAGCTGGGAGCGCTGGATACAATGATTCTCCCTCGTAGGGAGGCGGGTTCTCCTTTTGCGTTACGTCAGGGGGCGGGCTCTCGCTTGGTGTCACTCCTGGGGGTGGGGTTTCACTCAGCGTCTAGAGGTTGAGACAGAGTAATAGTTGGTAAGAGCTTTTTACTTACGCCGCTGTTGACACTGGCGTAGGTGATGAACGATTACTTGGTTACAGACAACAGGTAACGAGCAATGTAACGGATAACAGGTAATGTAACAGGTAATGGGTAACGCAACGCGACGAGTCGACAATTTGTGAATGCAGCGAGCATGCAGGGAAGGGGTACGTCGGGCCAGTCGATGATGGGGAGATGTTGGAGGGTGATCAGGCTGCCAATCGTCTCTGAGGTGTTTTCAGAGAGCTCACAGATTTCTCCTCAGAGTTCTCTGATTTGGGCGGAAGTCGAGCAGGCTTTTATAAGGAAAGCTGACCGGATTGATTGACATGTGTCATACCCATGTTTGGTGGCAATAACAGTTGCTTGGAGGTGGGGTAGGTTGCTCGCTCAGCCTATTGTGACAGGAGCATTTAACTATTTCAAGGACTCATTTATGACACCATCCTGCTCTACCAGCTGGGCCCCATATTCCCACCCCAGTCCTGGGTCCCATGTACCAGCCTGGTTGAGCAGCACCCCTACCCTCAGCCCTGCTCCACTCTCCCTCCCCATGGGGGTCTGAATCTGCTCTCCCCCCATAGGCTTACCTGCAAGGAGCTGTGGGAGTTGTTCTCCAAGCTGCCTGGCTGCCATGTGTACGTGTGTATGTGCACATGCATGTGGCGCTCCTGCCTGATTGCCCTTCTCCCTCTCCCCCCAACCCCAAGCAGCCCTTTGCAGGCTAGAACTCTGTCATTCCCCACTTTTTTCTCCTTTAAAGGATAAAATCCACATTTTTATGCAGCAAATGGAAAAGCCAAATTCCTGTATAATCAGTCAACACTGTCGAGTATGTTTGTGACCCCATTTTTTATTATTCCCAAATGGGGTCATGACCCTAAGGGTGGGCACGCCTGCTCTAGAAGAAGCTGAATTTTTAACCAATCCACCTGGTTCCCTACATAGACAGCATGGGCACACGTGGTTGTGCAGAATGAGTAGCAGGAAAGGTATGTTTGAGTTTGAGCAATTGTATTTCAGTGACAGCTGAATGTATCTAGTAAGAGTGTAAGCTGAGTGAAATGATTGGAAGCTGTCTCATTGACATTGAGTGACAGGCCCTTTACCTCAGAGGATTGAATGATGAAAAGTAGAGTAAATGGAGCCTGTATAACTGCACCTGGGTTCTGTGAATGTATGTCTGTATGAGATCTTCATCATTGAGGTTTGTTACTGTGTGAGTGACTGTGTTGGTGAGGTGTTGGTGTGATGTGGTGTGTTCATGTGAGGTGCTTGTGCTTGTTAGCCTGAATAGTGCATTGGTGAGATCCTTGTGTGCTTTGTGTCAGTAATAGTAGACAGTAAATTAGAGTGAAACTTGCAGCTCTGCTTCATGGAGAGCTAGAGTAGCAGCTTGCTCCAGCCTGTCTCCCCTGACCTCCTTGCTTTGCTATTATCTCTGTGGATCAACAGTTGTTTTTTGATGCAGACTGTTTGGGATCTGTTAGCTTCTGTTTCATGTTCTTTGATGATACTGTTTAATCTCTACACTATTTTGATAAACTGTTTGTATCCCTGTTATAATCCCTTTTTGTTCTCCACTCTTCTCTTTTACCCAGTCCCTATTTTATTACCTTAATAAATTTCACTTTTTCTACTTTAATCTTTAATTTTTCTGTGTGTGTGTGTCCAACTTCAGCAAAACTTAGGCTAGGCTCCCACCCTGTCTGGGATCTTGGGACACCGTCACAGATGGTCAGCCTAATATTAACCCGATTCCACTTGCACCACCTAGGATATAAATTCAGTTAGTGTTTAGTGCCTCATATTTGAGGTAGTAAATTTAATGTGCATTAGTAAAAGCACATTAATGCATGTATAGATGGGCGCACTGGGTCTAAATCTTAAATTTGGGCACACAATAGTGTGGCACCCCTGGGTGGATAAGTAAAGAGTTAATTTTACTAAACCATTAGCACTTTGTTTGCCTCATCATCAAGCTTGAGACTAACCACATTAACAAACCAACATATTAACTGGTCTTATATTAACAGAAGTTTGGTTAGTTTCTTGTTGGTCATTAAAAGGTTAATAGGACATTGACATTGTTTTGGTGCTTGGATTTCTGGGATACTTTTTAATTTTGTTGGTAGCTATTGTTATTGTAGTGAGCTGTGGTAGACATGCAGTTGGTTACTGATGAAAGTGTCAGAAGCATGTACTCCATAGTTAGGGAGTGTGAGGATTGATTGGAGCTGGTGATACTGAAAAAGAACTTCTGGCACTTCTGACTCCTAGAGTTGCACCTTTGGGATGCTGCTCACCTTAGGGGTACTGAGAACATTTTATGGAAGGAGAGGAGTAAGGAAGGAGAATAGCAACTGTATACATTACCAGCTTAAAAAGACTAGCATCATGAGTATTTTTGCATGCAACTGTGAGATGTCAAGGAAAGCCAAACAAGAGGTTGAGTGCATTGAGGATGCAGATTGGTTTGAAAAATCAGTAGAGAAGATTACTGAGGAAAAAGATTTGGAAATTGAACATTTGAAAAACCAGATTAGCACCCTCCAGGCCAATTCATGGAAGGACACTACTCATACTGTAGACCTTAAGCACATTCATAAATTTGAACAGGAGGTTTGTTGTGTAGAAAGGGAGAAGGAAGCATGGTATAGCAAGGCATTTGACTTGCAAGCAGTTTTCCAGCTAAAAAGTGACATAAGTTGTAGCTTGTTTACTCATTGTGATCGTGAGGTTGAAACTAAGGAACTGTTGTTACTGGAAACCATATCTGTTGAGGTACCACCAAGATGACTGTCTCCAAATGAACCTAGGGTGACACCATCAGGACCTATGGCTCCTCTTTGGACGAAGGGGGTTATGAGGCTAGGAGTAAGAAGACAAACAGAGACTGTTCAAACCACCACTCCATTTACCTCAAATCAACTCCAAGCTATAGGGCAGAGTTTGTCAACTGGGGGTATGTGCACCCCCCAGGGATACTTGAGAAGGCCAGAGGTAAGCGTGGTAAGCCAGAGGGGGTAAGCGTGGCCAGAGGGGGTGAGGATGGAGCACCGCCATATACCATCCTGCGTCGCTGTGCGTGTGCTGCCACACAGGCGCTGCTTGCCTGGGCATCCAGCTGCCAGGGATACACTAATCCAAAAAGGTTAAAAACCTCTGCTATAGGGAAAAGATTAGAGCCATTGAAACAAGTCTGTTATGTGTTGGCTTGTTGATATTATGGCTGTAAATTCTGTTAATCAGTATACTGTGACTGATGTAAATTGACCTCATACAAGAATGAATGGAAGGTAGAGATTTTTCAGCATTGCCAATTCAGATCAGAAATAGAGCCTATAGGTACATCAGGGGTCTGCATCGGGATCTGAGGGAACGTCTGTTCATCAAAGCTCCCCAAGGGATGACAAGGACCAATGGTCACAAACTCCTCCAAGACTATTTTAGGCTGGACATAAGGAAAAACTTCATTACTCTCCAAGCCCCCAAGGCCTGGAATAGGCTTCCTCCAGAGATGGTGCAAGCATCTACTCTGGACTCCTTTAAGAAGCTTTTGGAGGCTTATCTTGCTGGGATCCTTTGACCCCAGCTGACTTCCTGCCCTTGGGGCAGAGGTCTGGACTCAATGATCTCCCAAGGCCCCTTCCCACCCTAACATCTATGAAATCTATGAACAGTTGTAGACACCGATATGATTAGAAATGCTATATTAGATTTTTACTTCTTTTTGCTTCTGCTGGGACTCAAACTCGGAGGTTCCTGGCTAAAGGGGCTTGTCCTCCCACTCTGGGTCAAACTGATCACCATACCTGGTGTCAGAAAAGAATTTTACCTCATGATTAGATTGGTATGTACTGTGGGGGGTGGGGTTGCCTCCTCTGTAGTGTGGGGTGTATCCTTTATTTGGGATCTCTTTAACGTATATTAAATGTTTTACAGAAGCAGGATGTTGGCTGCTGTGGTCCCCCCGCTTTACCTGTGGCAGGTTAGAGTTCTGTGTCTGTGTCAGGATAGATTGTGTAGCTTTGCTAAGAAGTTAGACAATGGATTTGCAGAGGATGGTTTGGGTAGGAATGATCCTGCATCAGGCAGGGTTGGTCTAGATGACCTTCCAGCCCTACTTTTCCACACTTGTATGATTTCAGAATAACGCAGCTAACTGCACTTCTTTAGTTGTATTTTTTTTCATTGTTTATAATTCCCTTTTTTAAAATGCCTAATATTGTATTAGCTATTATTAACAGCTAGTACAGAACACAGTACTGTGTACATATAATTGAAGTTATTTTCCTCCATACGGACTTGTTGACACTGAAGCTCATATGCCATTTTTGCCCACTCGGTTCACTTTGTGAGGAAGTGAATGTGAACTGCAGAATAGAACTGTGGAACTGCATTTTAGAGGACTGTTCCCTAAACTCTGGAACTGAGATTGCAGCTATCTCCTGACTGCAAGGTGGGGAGGGAGGTTGGGGGTTGGAGTCTGCCTTATAGGAAACCTCTGTCTCTGATCTATACCCTCAGCTGGGCAAACAGCCTGGGCATAAGATTTTTGCCTGTGGAGAGTAGAAATCCAGCTTGCAATGAAAACAAAACTGTATAGGCTGCTCTAGATCTTTAATAGTAAGTTGTAGTATGATATAGAGTCCAGGAGCCTTAATCCTTGACTAGGACCCCATTGTGCTTGATGCTGTACAAACAGAGAATAAAAGGACCTTGGTCTCAAACATACTATATCACCTTTGATCAATCATCTTTCCTGTGCTCTCTTCTCCTTGTCTTTGCTGTATGCAGTTTGTGAAGGATCGAAGTACTACTAAATAGCTGCTGCAGGGAACTTCCAGCCCATGCTGATTTTTCTACTTTTGCATTTGCCTAGAAGGAAGATACTATAGTGAAGAGATGGCAATTCAAAAAAAAAGAGAAAGAAATCAAGTGATTCTGTTTTTAGCAATTTAAGGAAGTATTTTGTTGCTTAAAAAACTGATTCGGCCCTAAGACTCCAGCTGTTAGCATTGATCCGGATGCATGGTAGTCACCTCTGATTAAACTTAGCCATGTGTGCTGCATGACCTTAAGACCTAAAAAAGAGCTGACCTTAGTATCTTCAAGAGAAAAATGCTTCGTGATAAGAGTCTTGCACTCTGAAGGAAATGGCCACTTCCATTACACACATTCCAACTTTAATGGAAAATTGAAAGGCTTTAGTACAGCTTTAGGTAAGCTCAAAGGATGTTTTCTTACTATTAATTAGAGAGGTAATGAATTGTAAGTGACACTACACTTCCCACTTTGCACCTCAGGGAGTTTAGCAGTATGAATAATTGTTTCAGTGTCTAAGGATGTGATGCCTAAATAGTCTAGTTCAAAAAAGTAACATTATGACATGTCCTATTTATATTAACTTCATCTTCTCAGAACATCTGTTGTGCAGTGTTATTCCAGAATGAAACCAAGCAATGCACTGAGGGCCCTCTTTTAAAATCCAGATGACTAGACTCTCCACTACTTACACCTCCCTTCCAGTAGTTGTTTATTCTATTTTACTGACATTTTTATCTACTGACTCCCAAATATGCCAACTATTGTGTGGGAAAATGTTAGGGTAAATAGTTTAATTACCTTGTATTTTAGATCTATAAAGCCAGGGTTTCCTGCTCTAGAAGTTAATCATATGAACATATTTTGACACTTCAATTTATAGTTGGATTTAAATGGACAATAGGAGAATATTCCATGTTCTAACAAAGGATATACTTTACAGGGAACTTCAAGATTGATACTATTGATATATTAGCTACAAATAAAATCAGAATGACTGGTAGTCACTCAGAGAAAAGCAGAATTATTGTTTAGAATATTCCTGATCAGTTCTCTAGGGAAATTCTGTAGTTCTCAGATTTGGTTCCTTTGGCCTTTAGGCCCATTCTTTCCATCAGTTCTGGGTCAAAAACTGCCTCTGAGAGGGACTGGATAAGAGCAAGACTTTAGTCTGTATGAATACATATATCCAGAGTCATGTTGACCTGGCAATTAGAAGCAGCAGAAGTGTAAGAAGAACTTTCTAAATAGTGCCAAATCTTAGAGCCGTGCCATAATTATTACTTTGAAGCTAAGGTGACTGTACCGCAGATTTATACCAAAAAAATCTTCCAGTTGTACAAAACTTCCTATTTCCTACATTGTAGACATTTCTATCTCTCTGTTCCTCTGTTCTTTTAGTTTCTTTCTAAGAAAACAATTATCCTAAAATCAATTAGAAAAGACAGGAATTTTCATGATTAAAAACCCTCGAGGAATGATATAAACTGTGAGCTTATGGGATAGGCAATGCATTTCTCAGTGATGAACACCAGGTCAGCCAAAGCCAACAAAAGATGATGCCTAGGGACATGCTGGAATGGATTTTTTTGGTTACAGTAAATTTAAAGACCTTGTACAGGCATTCTGCTTTGAGATTATTGGAACTATTGGTTTTCTCAAATCCATTAAGACATAGGAAGGACAAATGACTGAAGAATCTTATCTTGGCAAGACAATGTGCACTGAGCAGAATGCCAAGATAGGAACCAGAATAAATCCGAGATGTGTTCTGTTGCAAAGTGCCCTATGGTGCTAAGCTTGTAGCAAAACCAAAGATGAAACAATTTGCTTTACAGATATCTTTATTACTGTTATTGGTGTGCATTTTGTTTTAAAATACAGTCCATATACACATGCACGTGAGCAGATCCAACACAGACTATTCATATGCATAGGTAAGGTGTAGTAAATGATCACAGGATGTGATTTAGCATATGAATAAAGTGTCATGAGTAGCAGATACAGGAGATGTGGAATCAGTGGGATACAATAAACAGCAGGCTTATCTCATTTATGTATTGCTAACATTGCGTCCCTGTTTAGCAATGAGACAAATCTGCTGTTTATTTAAATCTGCTGTTTATTTAAATCTGCTGTATCCCACTGATTCCACATTAAATGACAGACAGGAGTAGCAGTGGAGGTTTCATTAAGAATAGTAGTAGAAAGTACATTGAAAAAAGAGTTAAATAAATAAAGCAGGAGCAGGTGACATCACCTAGGCTACTCCAAATTTTGAGGCAGTTTGTATATAGTTTTTAAGAATTGTGGGAAGAAATAAAGGGAATATTGAGACAAGTGGATTTAGCAGAGAGTGACCTCAGAGGTGAGCAACAGTTAAAGGGGACCAGTGTTTTGGGGAGAGAAATGTATTCAGAGCTGGAAGAAAGGATGTTTCAGTAAAGAAGTATAGCAGGCCCTGTTTAGGCCTTGTAAGGAAGATGTTTGGACTGATGAGAAGAGTAGACAACCAGAGGAGCAATACACAAGTATAGGAAATATATGCAAAATAACATAATTAAAGGATGCATTTTCATGCAAAAGCAAAGAGGCTTTTAGATGGATGTGCCTTTCTTGTATCTGATAATGCCAAGTTAATGCTGACTGGCCTCCTGTGTAGTAAATGATGCTTCCTTCATATGCTTCTGCACTTAAATGTAGAGGAAAGATATATCTGCACCTTCCCTGTCTAAAGCATAGCTGCACAGGGCAACCGTAAGTTGGCATAAAGCAGGCTTTAATAACATCTGTGGGGAAAGTCTATACGCTACACTTTAGTCTATAATTACACAGCTTTAAAAATCTCTGCAGTGTCTTGCTGACCTAAAATTATACAAATCACAAATTACACAAATTTGGTTTCATTCAGGAAACATTTCTGCACATGGTGGAATTCCCTTACTCTGCTTTAATGAACGACAGTTTACTAACATTTTTAATACCACCACAATGAACAAGGTTAGTTCCTATATAGTTCACAATGGTTATACTTTCTAATGTGTTGCTTTTAAACTCCTCTTCTGCCTCATCAGCTCCTCATCTCCAATTATTAAATGAAGCTAAAATATGCACTAACAAAATAGAGAATTTGAAAAGGTGAAAGCAGGGTGAAATGTACATCACAACGGTATCTTATGTCACAAAACACTGAAACTTTTTTATTTCACTGTGATGATCTAGTTCCTGTTTCTATCACTGCTGTACCGGATGGAACTGGATCTGTTTTCTTATTCTGTGTCAAAGGCCTTGTACTGCTAATAGATTATTTGGTTTAAATTACTGGGGACTGTTGTTTTTAGAGCAAGGAGTTTTAAACTAGTGGTTCCTCACCCACCTCTAATGCTATTGCATGAAGATGTGGTATTAATGATAGCCAGAAAGTCTTCAGTGGCCACGGGAACTATTATAGAATGAATGATCTACTAAATAGCCTTACTGGCCATGTCTGCATAAAACACTGACTGCGCAGACATTACTGCACAGTCATTTAGTACTTGCATAGATTCATAGATTGTTAGGGGCTGGAAGGGACCTTGTAAATCATTGGGTCCTGTCCCCCTGCACTAGGCAGAAAAAGACAACTGGGGTCAAGTGACCCCAGCGAGGTAACTGTCTAGTCTCATTTTGAAGATTTTCAGGATAGGTGACTGCATCACCACTGAAGGGAGTTTATTCCACAGTTTGGACACCGTGACTGTGAAGGAGTTTTTCTCAGAATTGAGCCTGAAGTGGTCTTCCAGGAGTTTGTATCCATTGCTCCCGGTCTTCCCTGAGGTGCCCTGGTGAACAGCTATTCGCCGAGCCCTTGATGTACTCCCCTGATGTAACGGTAAGCCGCTATCAAGTCCCCTCTCAGCCTTCTCTTCTGTAAGCTGAAGAGGCCCAAGTCCCTCAACCTCTCCTCATATGGCTTACCTTGCAAGTCCCTGATCACACAGGTGGCTTTTCTCTGGACCCTCTCAAGATTTTCCATGTCGTTGTTGAAATGTACTAAGTATTAAATGTTCTCTTTTCATGTTAACGTGAAGATTTTCTTTATCAGGAGGGTGAGAAATTATCATACAGTGTTTCAGAACTTGTATAAACAAGTACTAAATAACTCTGAGCATCAATGAACAACTTTTTTGTAATGCTGCTGTGCAGTAGCCTAATACTACTGTACAGTAGTGTCACATCACATTTTCTGCCACGTGACACTACTGCGCCATAGTATTGGGCTACAGTGTAGTCAGCATCTCATGTAGACATGGCCACTGTTTGCATTATTGTCAACTGCAAGCTGTAGGCTACTCTTCTGATGTGCCGTAAAAGACAGTATCTTGTGCTTTCCAGTGCTCTTTGAGAACTAGATACAATTTATGAATACCTGCCAATTCTGACAACTACTTTATTTCTCTTTATACTCTACTAATGTGCTAATTCCATAGGAAATAGCATGAAGCTAAATTCCAGTGATCCCTTCTGAAACTTACATCACAGTTCCCTTGAGTTGTGCTGACATGCCTCATCTTTTCTAATTCATTTATGGTTATTTTTATCTCTCTCCTTGCCCTAACCCCCAACCCTTATCATCACTTTTTGTATGCAATCATTGTAATGTGCCTTTAATACTGACCTTATATATCTGGAGGGGGGAGCACCAGAGATCACCTATTATTAATTTATTATATTCCTCCCACCTTCTTCCGCTCATTATTATGATAGCAATTTCTTTTTCTAGCTTTCTATATCTGCTTGCTGGTGGTGATAGACAGCAAATGAAGCAATGAATTAACCCCTTCATTGCTGACTTCTTAAGTGAGTGTCCATTCAACTGAATGGAAAGCTGAACAGTTAGTCCCTAGTGCACTATATTTCTATCCAGAACTCCAAAGCCTATTTTGTGGATGCAGGTAAAGTCCATGCAGGAAATATGATTGGATATTTCTTTTGATGCTGGAATATTCACAGCCCTTCACCAGGGAACTCAAGGAAGAAGCAGAATGCTATAGTATTGCTTCCCTACAAGGCCTATTGAGTCCAAAGCTATGTCTCGCGCTGTGGTCCATAGACATTTTGTGGACTTTCCAAAAAGCTACTGACAACTCTAAGTCAGTACCACCCCTACCACCTTGATAGCAACACAATAACACCCGTTTATATAGTTTTGTGTAATTATGCTTTTCTTAGTGCAGTCACAGACTTCACCATTGCATATGGCGATCAGCCTGGGCAAACTGGCATGTGGGGATGACATTCAGAAATGTACTAAGTATTAAATGTTCTCTTTGCATATTAACATGAAGATTTTCTTTATCAGGAGGGTGAGAAATTATCATACAGTGTTTCAGAGCCCTCCAATATTTGAATCATTAATGGTTGCTAATCCATGAAAGATGCAACATAGTTTCATACTTTTTCTCCCTTCTCCAACTTCAATTTCTAAAGGGACAAAAATACATTTACTCAAATGAAAAACAATGTAAAATGAGATACAATGACAGTAATTACGCTGACTTGCCCAGAAAGCCTGTTAAAAGTGGATGGGGCTTTCAATAGCTTAGTATGAGCAACTGACTCCTGAAGAGTTCCAAAGTGTAGGGTGCTGCATGATATTACTCTCACATCATTTGCATTTCAGCATATATATGATTTGTATAAATGGAGATTTAGGGAGGAGGCATAGAGCGTGGTGTTGTCAATATATTGACAGTACTCAGTGGTATATTTCTGTCTCATGAAAGTCTGACTGTGCAGTTGAACACTGCTGTCTAACTGAGACTGAGGCATGGGTGGAGAAGAAGCTAGCTACAGCTCAACTCAGGCAATACTGAGCCATTGAGGGAAGCAACCAGAAGAAGTGTGGGGGGTAATATCAGTTCCTTTTATTTAAGGGGCATGGTTCGTGTTACCTACTAAGGAACACAATTTGGGGATTATTTCTGAATCTCAGTTGCCTTTGTAATACGATCAAGCATTAACTCAGCCAGATGCATATATGATTAAAAGCTAAGAGTCTGCAAACTTTTTTGGATAGAAACCTAGTAACAAAATTAGATAACTGTGGCCACAAAATTAAGTTGCATCTACTTTATATAAAGCTACATTTTAAAAACATTTAGAGACATGCTTATATAGAAATGCATCAGCCTGCTTATTTGGTGAAGCGTCTTGCTGGAGAATGGGCTGCTGGTTGTATGGGGTGCTGGTCTAATAAAAGATATCAGATTCACCCAAAGAACTTTGTCTGCCTTGTTGAAGAATGACACCACAGCCTCAGCAAATTTTAAGACAGTTGTTAGGACCTCTAATGGTTTGGGATTGACCAACTTTAAGAGGGTTATGGTAGAATCTCCTTCTTATAAAAGCAAGGGGCAGTTGATACATCTTCCCTGGGAAGTATAATAGCGTGAATGTGGTACCCTGCTGAAGGGAATTTGGAAAGGGATGAGGAAAACAGTGAAAGTTTTTCAGTGGCTAGTTGGTTGATTGAACTTTTGCTGAATTGATGATGCTGTTGTTGCTGAGACTTAAAGTGTATTAGTATGATAGGGTGATGAGAGATTTGGATCTAAATAAATATGCTAATGCCATTAATCTTTTAAGCATGTACAGGGTAGACTCGATCTCTTCAGAAGTCTGAGCTGAGACTGATTAGATTGCTATGGACTATAGATTTTTTTTGAGCTGACAAGTGCCACACAATAACCTTGTTCATATATTCTATGATTCTGTCCTACCTACTTGCTCAGGTAAAAAAACTTTTGCATAAATGTCCTCCTTTTTTCTGGAGGCTGATTGCAACAGCAGTTGTAATCCCTGTTTTGTTTCTAAGAGTTTTTAGGCACCATATCACCCATAAGCATCATTATAATGATCTTTGTTTTAAAGATCACTGCCAAATAAGGCAATTAAAACAGGCCCCACAAATGTTATAGGTTAAAAATCAGCCACAGCTCTAACCATTCACTTACTATTTTGAGACCCTACAAGCAAAAAAATAGTATATAATCATATGCAGTGTCAGACTCTGCTCCTCTTGAATACTCATTTGTAACGGATGATTTCTTCCGATGTCAACAATACACTATGCCCTAGTCAGAATAACCTAATTTTCCTCACCTCTTGGCTCAACTACTATACAGCATGTAAAATAATACATCCTCTACTTCAATTTTAAAAGCTAAGGTCACACAGACTTAGCACACCCCCAATTAAGCTGAGGGGGCGGGTGTGTGTGCGCGCGCGCGTGCATGCATGCACTATTTTTTCCAAAAGCATATCAAGCCCTGGGTCCTGATCTTAAGCATTCAGTAGGCAAGGCCTGTGCAGGAAGGGAAACCACCTCTCCTGGTTTGATTTCCCTCTGCCAGCCATGAGCCACTGGCCACCTGCAGCTCAGGGTTCAGGTTGAAACCCAGATACTCTCAGTGAAAGAGCTTGACCTGTCAAATTCCAATCAATGGGGAATGGTGTTAAGTCTAAATCTCTTGATTAACTCTTGCAGTAGTTCTCAAGCCTTTTAGACAGACTTTCAAGGCACCTCTCAATAACTTATCTGAAGTTAGCAGCATCCCACTTCAAAAAGCTCATTTCACTTGTTTTTTGACAATAGAAAAACAGTTCTCCTGTGGTAAAAAACTCTGAAAAACCAACACAGGTCAAAATGTTTTGGACCTAGCAGATTCCTAGTTGCCATCTCTGGCTTTTATCTTGTCATATTTAAGCATCTTTTTTTATATATTTATTTTTTATTTTAAATTTTCCATATTTCAAGCCAAAATTGCCCAATCAAATTCCAAATCCATGGGTCAGTCCAGAACCGTAAGTGGCCCTACTACCGGCAATCATCCACCCCCATCTAGGGCTTCAGATGTTTCCAAATCCTTTGGCAGGCATCCTACTTGCAGGCCCAAGCCCGGAGGCTTGGGGTTTGGATGCCCCCAAACTTGGCTTGTCCTCAGCTATAAGGCCACAGGAGCAAGTTCAGGAGGAGTCTCCCTTTTCAATAAAGTGGGCATAAAGCCAAGACCTTCCCACTCCAGTAGCTAAGGGGGAGGTTTACTATACATTACCTTGGCAGGTACTAGCTCCATGCCAGGAGAGTAGGAAGATCACCTCAGCGGTCCTGGTGCTTCCCTTGCCAGGCAGGCATAGGACTACGCCTGATCTGAGGCCGCAAGCATATACACACCAAACAGCCTTCATAATGGCCTCCCAGGGCCCCAAGAACAAGCTCTGTCTGCTGCCTTCCCTCCCTCCCGGTCGGAAAACAGGGGGTGATGGCAGAGCCAAGGGCAATGGGAACCTGGACTCCCCTCTCCCCTGGGTGAACATCTGTCTGGTCTGGGGTTAGGGTTATAACTCGGAGCGCTTTGCAGAAACCGATCTGAGTGACAGCTGGGAGCTGCACTGCGACACCCGGGTTGAATACCACCAGGCTGTCATCCATGTGCCCTCCCTTGTTTTTAATTCCCAAGCTGGTCCCTGCCTGCTAGGTAACATCCGTCCCAGTGAAGGGGCTCACAGCACTTGATGTGCTGTTGACATGGTGCCACGAATAAAAGGGGTGGTAAATAATGGCTTTCTCACAGCGACACCTACGTGCAGGGGGTCGGGGCATGCAGCGCCGGCCAGCCCTCATGCAGAGAAAGGCTCCCAGCGCGGGGAGGAACCGAGGGGGCTGCGATGACTTCTGCACACCAGACGGAGATGACGGGAGACAGCGGCCGGGAACAGCGGTGGGGGCGGGGCGAGGCTCGTGCCGCCTCATGGAAGCGGGGAGGGGTAGAGGCCGGGGTGGGGGGGGGGAGGAACCTCCGCGCGGCAAGGGGTGGGTGGGGCTAACCGTCGGCCTCGCCCCCTCCGCGCGTTCGCACGCACGTACGCACGCACCTGGCGGCCCCGCCCCCGGCGCACCTCGGCGGGGCGGGGTCTGACGGCGGTTAGGGGGGGAGTCTCCGCGGGCTCGCGGGGCCATGCGACGGGCGGAGCGGAGCCGCCACCGGGCGCTGCCTCGGCCAAGCCCCGGGCCGCCCTCGTAGCCGCCCGCCGCCGTGCGTGGGGCCGGGCCGCAGCATGCAATGGGGAACGGCTGGGCGCAGGGGTGCTGCGGGCTCCTCCTGCGGCGGGACGCGGCGCGGAGCCAGCGCGGCGGCGGGTGAGAGCCGGGGACAGGCGCGGGGCCTGGCTGGGCTCGGCGCGGCCCACGTGGGCAGGCGGGGCCGCCGCGCCTGTCACGGCCCGGGTCCCCCCGCCTTGTGCGGCCCCACAGCCCTGGGCGGGGGGAGTCTCTGCGGCCGCTACCAGGGAGGAGGCGTGTGGCAGGGCGGGTCGGCTTCCAGCCACTCCTGGTGGGGCTCGGCGAGCTGTGCTGGGCCATGAGTGGGTTTCCTCGGAGGCTCCCAGCTTGGGCAGGTGGTGCCCCATGCCCATCCTCCCACGATAGTCCGCTGGGAAGGTGATCGAGCAACCCGTCTGTACCCACCCTTGTCTGAACCCTTGTCTTCATAGCAGCCTTTTAAACCAGATCTGCTTTAGGAAGGAGGAGTCTCCCCAGTTTGGACATGGCCCCAAGCTGCTTTGGGAATCAACAGTGGCTACTGTGAAGGCACAGCTTGCAGGCTGGCAGCGCGCCTCATTTTCCTCACATGCATGGGTCCGCCCAGACATGGACTGCTTCCTAGGTCTGGTGAAGGCTTAATGGCAGGAGAGTGGATGTACGGTAGGGAAGAGGTTGTGGAGAGTTTTAAGTTGTACCATGGGTGATAGTTGGTAATAGCAAGCTTGGGGGAGATTGCAGTTATGCGTCTGGCTGTTGGGATGGCTGCTCTGGGACTAGGGTAATGTAGTTCAGCCTTGAGACTGCTGCTTTGAATTATGCAGCTGCCCCTTTGGTTGCTGGCCAGCCCAAAGTCAGAGGACAGTTGTAGCGAGCTACCTTTGGGCTCTTGTTTCTGTCTGAAGAAACAAGTTGGCCAGATCAGGGCAGGTGTGTAGGCCAGCACTGCTTGATCTAGGATGTAATGGCATTAGTCATGGCTTTGCATGTGATAGTTACTTGTATCTTTATTAAAATACCATACCAGTCATGAAAGATGGCATGTAAGTCTCATTATATATAATCCTTGATTTAGAGGCCAGACACAATCTGTACATGCCCCTTTGTTCCCTGAACGGAGCTGCTTGTATAAATGGTGGCAAAGATATTTTAGTCCACAGCTGAAACTTTTCGCAATTCCCTTGGTATTCTCAGCCATTTGCAGCTGTAGGTTGATTGGAAAAAAAATACTATTTACTTGAATTAAGGATATCTATGAATTCCTAAAAAGCTGTAGTAGGGGGAGGTATATGTGTGTCTGGGTATACCACAGTCATCCAATCTAAGGAAAGACTTGCAAGCTGGCAGTAGTGCTGAGTGTCTGCAATGTGTGCACACATACTTCAAAGAGCGGGCTATTCTAATCCATCAGAAGGGTTTTGTTCAGAAGAGCATGCTTCTTATGAATATTTTAATTGTTAGATTGTTAGAGAACTCTGTCCAAAGTTGTGTGTTTATGCAAGCAGAAAATAGGCAATGTTATATGCCCAACAACAGAGAAAGGAAAACTTTTGGGCTTGTGTATACTTGTCACTAGGCTTTTTGGGTTTTGAGCTTGGTATTCATTTGATCTGCTGTGCATCTTAAGTGTTACAGACTGAACTTCAAGACAGTTTTAATTAATTTGCTCTAATTTTGATACTCCAAAAAATGTGTTCTAGAATATTTCAGAAGAGCTTCTTAAAGGCACAGTTTAAGGCCAATTATATTAATCTGTGTTTTTGGCAATATTTGTTATAGCTGGAGAACATTTGAGGCTCTTCTGTACAGCTGTTTGTCTAATCTAGGTACCCAGGAATTTGAGAAAGCACTTAATGCTGTAAAGGTACTACTCTCACTGATGAAGTTTGGTTTAGTGCTAGGCTGCTAGTCGGTTCAGTTTTGATTTTGGTTGACTTTTACCTCCTTGTTAGGAGACCAAGGCTGAACATAAACAAGACTTTCTGATTCCAACAGTAGAGTATGACTTACCAACTCCCCTTCCTGTCAGATCAAATGCGATTACATTTTTTACCTTGGTGTTGGTGCTTATATACAGTGCTCTAGTGTTGACTTTTTAGTGCTTGCCTCCGTTCTTTAGTGTACTGGTCTATGCTGAGTCTTGGTTGAAGCTTACCCCTCAAGTATCTGTAATCACTCAGCAATGTTTTAGATGTGTTTAGTCACCCGTTATTGTGTAATAGGTTTCCACCAGACTGTTAACGGTTTAAGTGCTCTTGCACCAAAGTTTTTTAGGCTCTTCAATATCCTTTGTAAATCTCTTGGGTTTTACTACTTGTTTGGTTATCAGGCAACTGCTTACTTTGATATGCTGGTACTCATTTATCTTGTATTTTAAGTGTGACATCAGGTCAGATTCAGCAGCTTCCAAAACTTTCAGCCATAGCACAACAATGGTAAAGTCTGTCTAGTTATCTGGCACTGTTTGTGTGAATCTATTTTATGTCCATGGGTGGCGGTGCTCAGAATGGCCTAAAAAAACTCAAGAAATAACACTTAGTCTTCCCAGAGGTATCCAGAGACTCCAGGAAGTCTGGTGCATCTCCAGATGACTTGAAGTGGGAAGTGCATTCTGATTCATTTAGTAGAATTGGTTGCAAGTGTAATGGTGATAGGAGACTTGGGGGGCAGGGGGAGAGTGATCATGATGGCATAATATTTAGGATTCTAAGAGAAAAGAAAGCATGAGGTTAACGAGAAAGTTGAAGTCTGCATATTTCAAGTGCGGTATCCTAACTCAGAAAATACATTTGGTAAAGTGCTATGGATGGACAGATTGAAGTGTTAAGGGGTCTGGAAGGGCTAGCGGTTTCTAAAAGATTTAGTATGGACGACACAGCAAGAAGCTTTTCTCACACAGTGGAAAGGTAAGAAGACCCCCAAGAGATCAGTGTGGTAACACAAGGAACTTCTTAGTTCCTGCAAAATCAAGAGAGAAACATATAGGACATGGAAGGAAGGCCACATACCAAGGAGCAGCGATCACTTACAGAGGCAAAATCAGGAAGCGAAGGCAAAAAATGAGATGCAGTTTAGCAAGGGATGTTAAAGAGAATACAGAGAGGTTCTACATAGGAAAGAAAGACCAGGAAAGTTGTGGGACCCCTACTCCGTAATGACGATGAGCTGTTAGTAGAAGACTAAGGGAAAGCAAAGCTACTCCATAACTACTTTGTGTATCAGTCCTCATGTACAATAGTTTGTAATCAGACAACTAACAAAATGTAAGGAAAGAAGGGATGTGAATCACAAAGAGAGCTCATTAAATAACGTTTGATAACATCTGAATGAATTTGCATCAGCAGGACCTGACATAATTCATTTCATGGCACTGAAGGAACTGGCTGAAGCTATTTTGGAGTCACTGGCAATAATATATGCGAAGTCATGCATGACTGATGATGTGCTAGAGGACTGGAAAAGGACAATGTCCATCTGTAAAAAGGGGGGAAAGGAGAGCCTCTAGAATTATAGATGTCCACCTGACTTCAGTCCATGGAGGGCTACTAGGGGAACTAAAAATAGATTGGTGTCAGAATATCAGGAGGGCTCAAGCAAGGTTCCACTAGTGTGGTTGGAGTCCAGTGCTGTTTGACTTCTCCTTGATGCAAGTCAATAACAAAGTAAAGATCTTCCTGATCGGGTTTGCAGATGACACATAATTGGAAAGGGTGGAAACATGAGAGAGAGTGATAGAACTCAAAAGGACCCTGTTTGAAGAACTGGGCAATAAACAACAAACTGAAATACACCAGAGGCAAATGTCAGGTGACATAGATACAGAAGAGGAGACAACTGATTAGGCAGCAACATGACTGAAGAAAAACTGAAGTATATGGTAGATCACTAATACAATAAAAGTCAGCAATGTGTTGTGGTTACAGAAAAAGAGCTCTTGAGGTGTCTTAACAGGAGTAATGCCTACAAAGCAGGGAAAATGGTAGTATCACTGGACCCTAGACAGATTGTGCTGGTTATTTTTTGCAGTTCTAGGCTCTACATTAAGAAGAATGTAGTGTAGTGACCCTCAACTGCAATCTTGCAGTGCCTGTGGAAGGATCTAGGATTTTAGAAAGGAGGGTGCAGATTCTGTGGTGCATCATCACATAACACAATGCATATTTTTCTCCAGTTAAAAAAGAACTAGAGTCTTTATAAATATGTTAGAGAAAGAGCTATGTTATTCAGTTTAAGAAAAAAACATTTTCTCTGGGTTTGGGTGGGCCTGACTGCCAGCTTCAGTGTGGGGAAGACCCCTGGTGCCAGGGATGCACAGTTGTTATTTCATTTATGTACACTTATTCCATTTATTCCCCCTGCCTCCCACATGCTCAACCCCACACCATCGTGCCTAACCATCCCCTTTGCATCCCACTAAGTACTATCATGCTCCCTCACTGCCTCCACTACACGGATCTGGCCCCTTATCATCCCCTTCATGCCACACGGAGCCCTCCCGTACTGTTCATACACCCAAACCAGACTGAAGTGCCTCTTACCCCTCCTAGCAGCTCCTCCTTATTCATAATTCCCATTTCTCCCAATTCTACTCGCACCTAATTTTACTCCCATTGCCTCTGCTCTGGCCTGTCCCTAATGCTAGAATTTTGTAGAATTGCTCACAGTAGGAAGAGCCTGGCCAGGCTGGGACCAGACGGTGCTGGCAGTCCTCAGTGTCCATGGAGAGAGGACAGTTACAGCTGCTTGCAAGGAAACAGCACCTGGGGGAAATGGGAGTTGCAGGGAACGATTTTGAAGTCAGGGCTCAGGGTTGCCTCCATGCTGGGGCATAAAGCCAGGCCCTCTGACACTGGATGGCACTACCAGGGCACATTGATTCAGAGGGAGCTCAGCCTGCCGTGCACACTAGTCGTGGATGCGGAAGGAAATGAAGTTTCAGTTTTCGCATGTGTGTTGCTAGCCTTGGTCCCTATCCTGTAGTCAGACCATTGCACCCATGTAACTAAGGGACCATGACTCTCAAATGTTTATATTTTCTGACTTAAGTACCTGTAACTATTCAGCTGTAATATTGGCTTAATGGTAATGTTTCTGCCTTATCTGAAAAGATCTTTCAAAAAGAGACCTTGAGAAATCTACTGAAAGGAAAAGAGATTTAATGGAAAAACAACTGATGCCCATTCATTAGGGATGCACTGATATCAGTTAGCTATTGGATCAGCACCAATAAAAGGCGAAATGATGTTATTGGCTATTGGCTTTTTTTGGTTGCTGTAGCCAATAATTATGACCGTGTGCCCAGAGCACCCTGACAAGCATAGTCTGGTCCCTTCACCCCATTGCCAGCCCTAGCTTGCAGCAGACTACAGGTCCCAGTAGGGAGTGGGTAGAGGCAATAGGAAGTAGTCTGGGGGCGCTGTGCTCAGCAACAAAGGGACTGTTATTGGCTCCTACTGCTGCTGTCGCTGCCATGGCACTGCTACATGCACAGCTGGGGTCTGAGTGCTAGGGTTGCCACAGAGGTGGGTTGCGTGTGGCCAGGGTAAGGCGCTGCACAAGGGACACTGCTCTGCCAGGTGCCTTTACAAAACCAGTTTCTCCCCTGTGGCCACAGGAGCTCAACATAAGGGCTGCCTCACCTTCCTGGGATGGCAGCACAGACTTCACAGAGCTGTGGGCAATGGGGCAACGTGCATGGGAATAAGGCGGTCACTGCCTTCGTCACTAAAGGCTGGAGCAGGCAGGAGGTCTACCTGTGTGTGATAAATGCAAAACAGAAAAAAAAGGTTTATTTATATCAGTAGTTTAAAATGCCTTACCGTATTACTAAGTATCGGTTATTGGATTGGCATCAGCTAATATGTTTAGTTAACCATCACCTATCAGCATTGGCCAAGAAAATCTTTATCTGCACCTCTAAAATTCACAAATGTGATGTTTATATTTTATAGCAGTTTGAAATGGGGTGCCACTAAATCCAGAAAAGTTTTGGAGGAGTGCCTTGAGTCTGAAAAGGTAGAGAACCATTGATACAGAGAACTGAGAGAATCTAGAGGTCAGCAAAAAAAGATGTTGAAGGGATTGGGATGCAAGTCCTGTGAGGAAAGGTTAAGAGAACTAGTTGTTTCCTTTTGAGAAGAAAATTAGATTAAAGAGGGGAAAACATAACAGCTATTATCAAATATTTAATAGGTTACCATAAAAGAGGAAAGCAACTGTTCTCTCTTGTCATGAGGTAGGGCATGAAGCAATAGGTTTAAACTGCAGGAAAGCAAATTTAGTAAATCTCAGGAGGTGGGGACACCAAAAAACACTTCCTTACTGTCAGAATAGCAGGGCAATGGAACAAGCTGCCTAGGAAGTTGTGGAATTTCCTTCATTGGATGTTTTCAAGAAGCTGGATAAGCATTTGTCTGGAGTGGTTTGAGAATAGCATGCTATTCTAGATCAAGGCTATCCAGATGGTTAAATCATTGTGGCAACAGCATTAAGTCTTTTTGCACTGATGCTATGGCTACTGGAGCCTGTGTAAGAAACCCCATTGAGTTGGCCCAGAGATCTGACCCATGGGGCTTCATGCTGTGGCAGCCAGAGCCACTTTATTAGTGCTGGTGGTGAAGGAGTTAAAACCATTGTTGCCATGATTGAACCATTTGTGGCCTGCCAACTCAGTTGAGTTGGACATCCCCGGTCTAGATGATCCCTGGGACTCCTTCCAAACCTATGATTCTGGGACACACCATGTGTAAGAATTGTTTCATCCCTTACAGTGTACGGCAGAAGTGTCAAACACGTGACCTGTTAGCCTTATCCAGCCCACAAAGCTGCTTTATCCAGCCTGTTGGCTACTGGCACCCACCAGAAATTGGGGGCATGGCCTGCTGCAGAATCTGCCAATCTTGGGCCCTAGTTAACATGGTGATTGGCAAATGAGGGCTAATATAGTGCCCCCCACCCTTCTTTACCCTACCCCTTCCATCCACTTTGCTGCTGCTACTGTGATACTACCTTCCCAGCTGCCAGCCCTTACCTCATGTCCAATGCTAGAACCACAGCTGGAGCTGCCACTGCAGCACTAGGTAGACAGTGCATAGCAGCTCTGGCACTGGGCATGTGGTAACAGCTGGAGCCACTGCCACCTGTTCAAAATCAGAGCTGAAGTAGCTGCTGCCCCTGATCCATCACACTCTGGGCTGGATCTGGCCCTCAGTGAGCCCCATAGCGTGGATCTGGCCTGGGGCACAAGGTGAATTTCATGCCTTTGATGCACAGGGCTGGAAACTGATTTTTACTAGTTAACTACCTACTGCTTTCCATTGAAGATAATGATCAGGCCTAAGAGAGAGCTCCACTTCTGAGAAAATTAGGGCTTTGCTGTTCCTGTGTTCTTTGTAAGGTAACAGGAAAAAAATATTTTAAACTGCTTTAAATGCCTTGGTACTTTTTTTTTCCCTTCAGTATTACTCTATAAATACTGCTGTAAATTGTCCTTGTATGAAACTGCTTTGAAAATTATTTCAGAGAAATCTCCAAAATATCTACAATGTGTATTATCATAGTACTTAAAAGAGCATTTTCAGTTAGATTGCAAAATGTTGTCCGAAAGTTGGCCTTTTAAAAAATGTGAATGGGGAGGGAATCTTCCAATTAATGTCTGTGTCTAATTGAATATCCTTAGAATTCTTTTGAAATTGGTTTTCAAGTAAGACTCAGTGTCAGTGACTGGTCACTGTACTTGGGAAGTAGATCAGTTTGTCACTACCCTCCATCATAAGCATTTTCTCTTTACTTCTTGAACAGTGGCTCTGAACCATTTTAGACTTGATACATTAAAGTACTGGCTTTCAGCTTTCATTCGTTTGTTTTTTAAAGTAGTAATATTTATTAAAAATAATAGAGCAAGTCTATTGCAAAAAAACTTTATACTGCAACAAGCCAGAATGTGTTTGGCATTATGAACTCCTATTTAAAATCTTTGAGTTTATCTTGTGGCTCATACATAGGTGTTTGTACACCCAATAGTGCTAATATTGCTCAGTACTCTTAAAAGAATTGCATGGCACGTTGGTAAAGAATCATTGTTCTAGAGGGATGACTTCATACAGCTGTGGGGGAATAAATATAATTGGAGCATCTGGTTCCTTTTGCTGCTGAATACCATCCTCTCCCCCCAAGACCCAAAACTGAAACATGACAGAAGAGTCTGTTTAAAAATCAGCTTAAACATTTTTGGAGTGTTTCTTGGGTTTGTTTGTTTGTTTGGGGTTTTTTGGGGGGGGATGTTGTTTGTTTTTACTGTCATGTTCTGGCACAGGTGGTTTTAATAATAAGAGTTTTATTTGAAATTCCCCTGCATGTGTAATTCAAAGATTTTATAAAGTGTGTTTCTACTTCTCTAGATGGTCAGGTTAACAAAGTGTATGTGTGAACTTTGTGATTCTCGTAATGTTTACCCTCCAAAAGTTTAGTTGGCTGACTGCCTGTGTTGACAAGTTTAATTTCTGTAGTGTTCTTGTTTGAGCTGAAAGGAGTTGATACTTAGTCTTTGTAGTCTCTAATATGCAGCAGCAGTGTAACTTTCCCTTAGGAGTTTCTTCTGGAAATAGCAAAATATATCCATATACTTTAAACAAAGGAAGCTGAGAAATAAATAAATATATTGCTGATCATAATAGATGTTGTCTCTCAACTAGACAACTAGATAAGTGGCAAGGTAGGGAGAAGGTACTATTTTTCCTTTTTTGTACTTGTGCTTTCAGTAACTGTAGTAGAATTTTTTTAGTTCCCAGTATCCCAAAGTATTTGTGTCTTTTTTTT
>JAGPOW010000229.1:16869131-16879269 GCA_030014935.1 Caiman crocodilus | reverse complement strand
TTTTTTTTATTTTTATTTTTTTTAAAGTCTACTAGCCTTCTTAATGACAAGGTAATTGCACTATAAAGAGGTATGAGCCCCAGATTACCCATTATGTCTACCAATTTGGTGGCTGGCTTAATGCAGCTTAAGTGGTGCCTTTCATATAGAAATCAATGGGAAATGGCTTATGCTGTTCACACAATTATAAATGGCTACTGAATTAGCCATTAGTTGCTGCTGAGGCTTGGCAGAAGACTATGCCTTGAGAGTGACAGTATATGACTCTTGTTGAATTCTAGGCATCACTGTAGTTTACACTTTCTTTCCATCCCAGTTCAAAGACTTGAATCATTTACTCAGATTCTGTCTTGTTTGTGACCCGCTGAACTTTTTACACTATGGTTCTGTTCTCTCATTACTCCTAGAAACCCAGTCTATAGCCTACCTCATCTCATTTTGGCACCAGCTTGGTTTTTTTCCTTTAATTTCATTCTGACACCTTCCCCCACCATTATCTTTTTAACCACATATATGTGTGCAGGCTTTGTTTGTGCTGCAAAAAATGTTTGAAAGCTAGAAAAGTTGCCCTGGCAATGAATTACAGCAGTTATTTTAAATTGCATTGGAATTTATTTCAGGGCAGGCAACAGAAATATTAGGTCAGTGGTTTCAATGTGTGGTCCACGGACCCCTAGAGGTCTGCAGACTGTCTAAGGGGTGCCTGAAAGATGACTATGATCAATCAGAAATATGTGAAGACTCACACTTATAATTCAAAGGGGTTTGTACCTCTGTTTGAAATTTTTAGGGGTCCGCAAATGAAAAAAGGTTGAAAACCACTGTTACGTAATTCCTGTTAGATTTTATAAATACAGCATACCAACAATGCTCATTCTTTGCCAGCCATCCTAGATCCTACATTCTATTTTGGGGGTGAAAAAAAGTTTGGTTGAAAGTCTTAGGGAAACTTCATAGTATGCCAAGTTTAATTCCTTAATTTTAGAAAGAAAAACATTCTTTAGGTACATTACAGCTGTTTGTTGGAAGCTGAGGGAGATCTTGGATTCCTGTGGTTGCTATGCTTCAACCAGCCTCTGCTTAAATAAAAAAAAAAGAAAGTAAAAAGGTTTCCAAATTATGCTTCATGGGCAACTAGCAAGTCATGTGATTCTGACTTACCCTCTTGTATGTGTATGCTTTTTTTTTTTTTTAATAGATCAGTCCTATTTCTATACGAACAAGGAACCTACAAGACTGACCCTTCAGCTATGTCAGACTGTCAGAGATGCATTTCCTCAGGCTGGCATTTGTTACCTAGGACACTACTGTAGCAGACAAAATGAGTTACTGTCATATCATGAGCTGTCAGCTTTTCAGAGGCTGGCTAAAATGATCTGCCTTGAGAAGGAGTTATGTCAGATTTACTGGAGCTGCTTAAAAATGCTAAGTGACAACAAATGCAGAGATCAACATCCTGATAAATCCTTTCCCAGCAAAGGTGCAATTACTTGCATTGCTCCCTTTGTTTTTTTTTTCTTCAAGTACCTTTTTCATATTCTAGTTTACATCTACTTTATTATAGTGCATATGTTAATAAAAAATATATTTTTAATAGTTTAAGATGAGTCTTAAGTCAATTTATCTAACCTACTTAGACTTCACTATATTTTGCATTTTGAAGTATCCAAAATAAATCATTAAAATGTTAGTTATCAGACCTGGTTTCACTCTTCCATAAATATAGCTTCTCTCAAATTATGCTAACACTATACTACAAAACTGCTTTTATGCAATGTAACTTGTTTTCTTTTCCAGATCAAAATATTTTAGAACATGTTCAACTGGCGAACATTTCACTATAGAGGTAAATACTCTTTTATTTTTGTTTTAAACCTTGAATAGTGTGCAATCTAACTAGGCCTTTAACATTTTTCAAGGCTTGTACAAAATGGGAGCTCTTAATGCTTTAGCCAACTGAAGTAACAGTGCTGTGAAAAAAAAAATGGTGTCTTCAGTGGTGCTTTCTGTGGTGGAGCAGGTAAAGGTAAATAAGCCTTGTTGGACCAGTCAGAAACTAATTTGTGGTGCATGTACGAATGCAAGTATGTTATCTGCAGCATAGATGGGCTGCTGGAGCCAGCACTGTGGGCCAGTGCTGATGAGGACCCTCCAGGAAAGTGCCCTTTGGGGCACCAGCAGCAGGACCAGGCGCTCTCCCCACCCTCAGCTGGCAGTGCAGACAGCCCAGTCCTGTGCCTGTTTCGCTAACTCGGGCCATGCAGCCCAAGTGGCCAGGCCAGGCCAGGCCAGGGATGGCCCCTGTGATGAGCAACTCCAGCTCCTATGCAGAGTGGGCCACCGCCTGGGCAGCTAGGTGCTATTCTGCTGTGCCCCAGGAAACCACAGGCCTGTACCACCTCACCGCTACCAGGGATGGAGTCGGACCGCCTGCCATGCCCTTCCGGTAAGCCCCAACAGGAAGGAGAGTGAGGGGAAATGGGGTGCCAAAGCCACCCATGTTGGCACCAGTTCACCTACCTGCCCCCAGGCTGCACACCTGGAGTCGGGACCTGCAGGTGGAGTGGCCCTCCCACTATTCCTTCCTTGCCCTGCCTGGCTGAGTTCCCCCCTGCTCCCTGGACTTTCCTGCCCCAGCATGCAGGGAGGCAGTTCAGAACTTTATTGAGCAGGCTGTGACCTCCCAGTTAGGCAACCAAGGGCCTGTGACTTTCAGAGAAACTCGTCAGTTGTAGCGAAGATCTCCTTCTCAGCTGCAAGTGTCAGGGTCTCTTGACATAGGCAGAGAGACCCCTGCAGCTGGTGGCACACGTTGCAGGATAGCACAGGCTTGCCTGAGGCACCATCAAAGCTTAGATCCCTGTACCAGGTTCTCAGCTGCACCTGGGACACCATGGCAGTCAGCAGTAGCTGGGTGTAGTGAGTTGAGAACCCCTCGCTGTATTCAAACAGCTCATCGTTATGTGCCTGGGAGGTGTCTCAGTAGGGGCAAACTTAGGGCACAGGCCATGTGCAGCAGGAGCCCTGGTCTTAGACAACTCTCTGGAGAGGGCCACCAAGGAGAGCAGGGGACATCACCAGTTCTGCATCCAGGCCAGGCAGGAACCCCTCATCCCACTTAGTCACCACAGGCCTGGTGGCACAGGAGAAAATTGCCTGGCCTGTAAGGTGGAGAATAGAGAGGAGTTGGTCCAAAGCGGCCATGGCAGCTGCCAGCAGGAGCCAGCCCTTGCCTGGCCTGGGGACAAGACAGGGAAGGCAGTCTGCTTGCCAGAGATAGCAAGTAGCCTGCCTGCCCCTGCGGAGGTAGAGGAAATAGAGGGCTGAGCCAGTGGCTACTTGTGTCAGGGCCTGCCCAGCCAGCTTACCATGGTCCCTGTGCACACGTGGTCACCAGTCTGAGGCTGGGTAGCACACAGCCCCTCTATACAGTGCAGCATTTCCCAGGAGGTCCTCACCTTCCAGGACAGGCTCCTTGCCTCCTCCTACCTACCTATCGCTGTACTTCTACCCCACTGATCCCCTCTCCCCTCACCCCCTTACAGTTCAGAAAGGACATTGTACATAGTCACACAGAAAGCAGGACCTTTATTGTTGATGCATGATGAGGTTAGGGAAGAATGCGTTGCTGGGAGGGAGTGAGTGTGCTGTTGGGGAAGAAGGGGATTTGTGTTGCAGGGAGTGCGGGTGTGTTATTGTGGTGGATGAAAATAAAGTTTGGTGTTGGTTACAAACTGCCTGTAGTATGCGTGGTTTTTGGAGTTGCCCTGTGGACCTGGGGTTCATGGGTGGCTCGTCAGGCATCCCACTGCAGGGTGGAGGAGGTGGTCCTCAAGCATCTTGTGGACGTAGTGCCCTGTCTGCCACTACCAGAGGAAGGGTAGGAAGCATTTATGGCACACTGGCCACAGGCTCCTAAGACAGCATCTCCAGCCAGGCTGCATCAGGCCCAGGCCCCTCGCTCCCCACCCACAGCCTCCTCACTCGTGCCAGGAGAGTCCCCCAGATGCCAGGGACTCAGATATTTAGCCCCCTGCTGCCCTGCAGCAGTACCCAAGCTGCTGCTGCCACCCAGAGGAGGCATCTGCGGTGGCAGGGTGGAGCATAGAGCCTATCTTCCCCCTCCTCTGAGTGCAGCATGGCCAGAGCGGAGCCTGTGGGCATGAGGAGGGGCTGCAGGGTGCTGCATGCTGCAGGCATGAGCACCCTGCCCCGCTGCCCTTTGCCAGGGCCTCTGCAGCCCAATGGGTGGGACCTGGCATGACAGGGCAGAGTGGGAATGGCCAGGGAAGCTTGGTGCCACTGCCAGGAGCCCCACGCCACTGTGGTAAGGTGCCCCCTGTCCACCCGGCAGCAGCAAGGAGCATAATTCCTCACTGCTATCCCCGCTGCTGCCAGGTGTGGGCTTGCAGCAGCAAGGAACATCCCCACTCTGCCATGCTGGGCTGCGGAGGCCCTGTGGGGAGGAGGGCAGCAGGACTGTGAGCCTGAGCTCACAATGGCTAAGCTACCCAGCACACACATCTGAGGGGCATGTGCCCCTTATGTCCCCTGGGAGTGCATGCCGTGGTGGGGAGCCAGTCCTCCCCTCCCCCCCACCCGCAATGAGTCACTCCATTTCCTGCCAGGGCCCTACAGCCACTCATTCCAGTCCTGGGCCCTAAGCTCCACACACCCTGGTCCAGATGGACTGTAGCCCCAGCCCTACCCAACTCCCTCCCTATGGTGTCCTCAGTCCCCCCTTCCGCCTGTGAATCGTACCTGAGGGAGCTGCTCTCCAGGCTGCCCTGTACATACACAGGGCATCCTCTGCCTGACTGCCCTCCTGCCCCCTCTGGGACTCTGCCAGCCTGCAGGGAGCTCTTTAGCTCTTTGCAAAAGTGACAAATTTAAATGTTTCTCCACTAAAATGAAAAATCTCAGCTTTTCTCAGTTAAAAGGGAAAATCCACATTTTTTTCTGGTTTTCTGCAGGAAATGGAAAACCTGGATCCCTGCTTATTAGGTTTTGTAGGGATGTTGATCAGGCTAAACATGATATCTATTTTCTGCAGTTATTTCGATAATTAAATATTTTGTCTTTGTGTAATATTTCTGCAACATAAACCAAACAAATAAGTATGTTATAGTCAAAGAAGTACAGTATATCAGAATGGCCAGGCTTATCAATAAGTCTTTTTCTTTTCTCTTTGCAGTTTGAAAATCTAGTGGAAAGTGATGAGGTAAGTACTTCTGTCCTGTATTATAAAACCTAGTTGTAAAACATGTTTTTTATTAATTTTATGTAGTCCTAAGATCAATATCTCCAACCTAGTTGTAATCAACTCATGCATCAACCTATTTGGAATGGAATTGCTGCTATTTAAACCATTAAGTTTCCTTCCCCAGAACACTAGTACTGTAAATATTATTCTTCTGATTGGGAACAATTTTTGAGTGGAAGAGGGATAGCAAATAAAAAGCAAAGATTCTTGCAGTTGTTTGGGAGAGGGGAGGACTTGTGGGTATTTTGAAAGCAAATTATTCAGAAGTGTGTGTGTGTGTGTGTGTGTATCCATCCTTCATAACTAAAAATAGTTGGTTAACTGAAACATTGTAAAAGCAGTAACATTGTCAATACTGTGTTTATATGGGCAATTTGAGGAATGTTAGTTTGGACCCTAAACTATTACAGGCTCTAATTTGAACTTTTATAGAAGCTTTGGAGGCTGTACTGAACCCTGTCTAGTAGCACATGCCTTAGAATTGCTCTCTTGTGCCCTGAACTTCATTTCTTAGGCCAAATGCAAGGAGGTAGTTCTCTGATTATACAGCTCATTAGTTTCTTATTGATTCTATATCTGCAGTCATATGGAAAAAGGACTTCTGCTGTACAGCTTTTTTCTGTCCAGTTTACATAATTGTATACCTTTTTAAACTTAGCTTAATAAATTCCTAATGAAGGTATTCAAATCTAATAGTTCTAAATCTGCCAAAAAGATACTTCTGCCTTGACTGGAGCAGATTTCTTTGCTGAGGTATTTGTAGTATTTAGTTCTACTGCACAGCATCAAAAACAAGAAACAAAGAGCAACAAGCACAAAAGCCGAAAAGAAAATTCTTTCTGATCTAGCTCTTCAGAAGTGTTTAGATAAAGTTCTAATCTATACTTTTCTAGAACAAGACAAGCTAGGAAATTGCAGGCTCCCCTGGGAAGGGATTGCTTAGGTCTCTTCTCCCTTTGTAATGGAGAATTAGATGAACAGATCAGTGATGAAAACCACTGTTCTACAACCTTTTCTCATTTGTGGACCCTTAAGAAATTTCAAATGGAGGTGTGGACCCCTTTGGAAAGTTCAGATGGAGGTACAGACCTCTTTTAATTGTAAGTGTGGGTATTCACATACTTTTGATTGATCATAGTCATCTTTCGTGGACCACTTAGACATTGTCTCTGGGCCCCCAGGGGTCTGCAGACCACAGGTTGAAAAACACTGATGTAGAAGTATGGAATGGAAAGATATACCAAATGGTACTTTGAATCCGATAGGGGCATGAATTATGTAAGTTGTTTTGCTGAGGAGATAAGGGACAGAATAAATTGACTTGCTAGAGCTGTGAGCTATTCGAAAGAATGTCCAAAATAAGCTTTACAAATTCAGTGACAAGCAAGTTCATTCTAATAATGATAGATAGTGTTGTTAATGTAATCTTAAAAATAAAATTATAAAGTTCTCCAGTCCATCAAAGAAAATGAGTGTTTTTCATAAGAACCAAAAGCACTCTTGTTCCTGGTGTCGTTCACATCTGGGTAAAACTTAAGTAGCTAAGCAGATGTTTGGAATGAGGAGGGTGGAACTTTATTGCAAAGTCCTCAGCATTCTGGAGGTATTTTCAGCAGCCAGTAATTAAACTCTTTGCATCTGTCTACTCCAGTAAAAAGGTCAAATGCACATTGACTTGTTTCTATTTTAAAGATTAATTGGGTAACATGCCTCTTTTAATTACTTGGATTTAAATGTTTAATTTGTATTTATAATTTAAATTGTAGGGGGAGAGCCCAGGAAGCAGTCAGAGGTAAGAATTATTTGTCTCAAGTGCTTTTTTCCTGATTAACTTTTTTGTCTCCTCTGTCATGTATGTGAAGGTCTGAGCTTACCTGTCAGAACTGACACTCAGCTGTCTGTTTCAGAAATCTCTATTATATGCTTCTAAATGGGTAATTGTATTCATTTATATTTCTGTTTCTAATAGTTTATTAAATGTAATGCAACATTGGATGATTTAGAATGAAATGACAATATTGCTTTAGTCTGGAACAGGAAAACCATCTAATATCTTGCATTAGTTTTTGATGCTTCCACTTCCTTCATTGAAAGGCAGTGATATTTGTTTTTTTTCAAATGTATATAAGTTTCTTCATTAATAGGTATTGTTTAAAAATACATTAAATGATTGTGCATAAAAATAGTCTTAAACAGCTAAATTAATATGCTGATAAGTAAAGCAAAGCTTAATATCTATACAAGTCTGCTAGCATGTTTAAAATATAAGTATAAAACTTAAAGTTAATAACTTTCTTTAGTTGTACTAAGATAAAGCAGTGCAGAAGTTCTGTCTGTATTCCACTTCCGTTACCATTTTGTTGTTTGTTTTATCTTGTCTCTCCTTTAAACTTGTATCTTGGAGGTGTAGTTTTGCTGCAGGCTAGCAGTGCAGAAGTGATTATGTTTGTAGCATCAATTCTGCCTGCCCTGCACATTTTGCCCAATGCTCCCTCCGGACCGCAAAGTCTCCCTCGTGTGCTGTGAGAGCAGGCTGGAAGGAGGAAGCTGCATACTGCTTCAGCTTCTCCCTGCAGCTTGGGCAGGAGCAACTCTGGGCTGCCCCCATGCCTGTGTCAGCTGGGTGTTAGACTTATCCAGGTAGGAGCTGTGGGGAGGAACTGTGCAGGGAACCCATCTCAGCCAGGGACAATGGCAACGGTGTGCAGATTCTTCCTTCCTGTGTTTGCTCCCTGCCAGAGAGAGAGGGGTCCAGGCTGAGAGGAGGAACTTGACAGCTGCTGATGCTGTCCTGGTCAAACCAGGCTCCCTGTACTGCTGCTTCCCAGAGCTCCCTGGTGAAACAGTCTGATACTTGATTCTGAGATCAGGCTTTGTTTTCCCCTTGTTGAACAAGGGGAAAACCTCATTCTGGAACTGAATAAGTACAGTAATCTGTTTCACACATTCAATCGTTTGCCAGTTTTAGCTCCACTACTTCAAGGAGTGGGGAGGGAATTTTAGTCTGCCAGTCTACCTGTTGGAGAATGTATTAATATTATAAATTTAATTTTACAAATTTAATTTGAACTTTTTACTAACAAAAGGTGTTTTGGTTGTCTCAACATGCAGGACAAATAGTGATGTTTGAGAGGAAACGCAAGGCACTTTTACATGTGCTTCAGGAGTTAGGAGGGGGTCAACTCTTTTTAATTAGAGTGGGGAGTCACTCTAATTAAAGCACTACTGTGTCTTGTGTATCAGCTCCCCAGGCTTAAAAATGGAGGCAAGGATGCTTGAACTAAAGCGCTTCGAACAAGCTTTATTTCAAGTACTCCTGCTGCCATTTTTATGCACATGGATGCTGATACATGAAACGCAGAAAGCTGCTGAAGCATGGTAATTGCCACACTCCAGCAGACTCAATTAATCGAGTCCATTCAATTATTCCATTAATCAAGTCTTCTCTGACATACTGGAATTACAGTGCGTCAGAGCAGCTTCCATGCTTGTGTATAGGCACCCACAGTGAATGACTTGCCTTCGGTTCACTGGGGCTTTAAACTGCTTGGATGTGAATTGTACTTTTAGCTTCCTGCTATGTTTGGTGTAAGAAAACAGTCAAATTAGACCATGAGAAACAAGGCTGTTTGAACAGTTTAGAGACATAAATTAACTGCCATTTATTAGGCTTGTCTCTTATAAACTGTAGTTGGAGACTTAGAGCTAAAGTGTGCCACCTTTTTTTCCTCCCTCTTGCAGACCTCTGACTGAGGAAGAAATTGCTGATCTGAGAGAGAGGCATTATGATTCCATTGCTGAAAAACAAAGAGCAGTTGATGTGAAACTTCAGTCCGAGGTAAATAATTGCAGTGGTTTGTATTACTTGGGTAGTCTGATTAAAAATAATGGTCTACTTCAAAAAACTCGAAGAACATGACCTTTTAATTCGTGGTGAAAATTGCTTTTGCATTGTTTTTTCCTATGCTTAAGAAATAAATAGTTTTTATAATGTTTACTTAAATTTTAACAGTTTTTTCTTTGGGAGAGCAGAGTGAGCTGTGTGTGGTGGTCAGGGAGAAAGGAAAAATGTTGTTGATGAAAAACTTAATGTGCCCATCTTAATCTGTTGTGGCAACTCGCTGAATGTGATGTGGGGATTAGGGATCACTTTAGATTAAATCTCTTTATTTAAATGAAATTCAGATGCTTCATGTTTTACATTTTCTGCCTTATACTATAGTGTTCTTCATAAAACTTACATATGCATTTAAAACATTGCATTGTTTTCAAAGTGTCCATTTAACAAGTCATTAGTTTTTTTCTTATAAGCAAATTACAATACTGTAGCTAATCAAAGTTTCTGGTGATTACGTGTTGTGGTCAGTTTTATTTTTTGTTTGTCTTCATGAGTAACGTTTTCTTTTAATTTAATAAGCTTATGTTTGTATTTATAGGCAGATAGATAGGTTCTGCTTTTGTTAACCCTTATTATTTTGTTTGTATACAGTTAGCCTTACAAGAGGAGAAGTTAAGAATAGAAGAAGAGGCTTTATATGCTGCACAGCGTGAAGCAGCCAGGGCAGCAAAGCAGAAAAAGCTTTTGGAGGTGAGGGGAAAAAAACCCCAATATATATCAGAGCTGCTGTTCTGTTTTTGTGTGTACAGAGTTTTATTTTCTCAGAAGTTATATCTGAGAAGCAGTTTGACTGGCAGCAGTGCCTGTTTCCTTGTGTAGTGCCTGCAATCCTACCATCAAGTATTTTTAGCAGAGTAGCTCCCATTTTGTATAATGCAGCTATGGTTATGAACAGTGATGTTAAATAGCTGGTGCTTATTGCTTTGGGCATTTTCATTAACCTTTACTTAAATTGGGTGTATTTATATATATATATA
>JAGPOW010000229.1:16853480-16869031 GCA_030014935.1 Caiman crocodilus | reverse complement strand
TATATATATATATACTTCTGTTATTCAGAGAGCAGTTGCTGGTTGGTCTTCTAATATTTACTGCTTTTAGTTCTTCATATGGTTACAGTTTTATGAACAGTAACTCTAGGTTAAAAATCCAGCATGCCTCTTTTTTCTTTTCTTTTTTTTTTTTTTAATGGTACACTTCACTGAAGAATGTGATAACATTGTTGAAAGATTGCAAGTATGTAAACGTTCCATCTGATTTTTTTTTCACCATTAGTTTGAACATACTTTAATTTATATGAGGGTGATGGGGTCAATTTAAGTGAAATATGTCGCTGTGATCACAATATATTCAGGAGAACAGGACTTCTTCCTGAACACTGATGTGTAACTTTTAAGCAACTTTTATCAGTCCATGTATCACCTCACAGAAGAAAAGAATCCATGCAGTCACAAGATACCATGGCGGAACAGTTCATCAAATTTTCAATCTTACAAGTCTAACAACTATAATATTTGGAGTACAGTTTATTAGATACTATAAGGCAAGGATGAATTCTAGTTGTCTTCCATTATCACGTGTTCCCATAAATTCCAGGTGTCTTTCTAGTCTACATTTTTTTTTCTTATCCTGGTACCAGGTTGTCTCTTCTTTCGTGATCTTTTAAGACTGACTACACTTCTGGAATTTGGTTTTTGTTTCTGCTCCTTTCTGTGCTTAAAATAGACCTTTTTAAGACTTCTGTAATGCATCTTTTATTTTTAATAAAATTACATTCCTTGCAAAGGGACTCCAAATCACATTAATCAATATATAGTGGAGAGGGATAGGAGGAAGTCTGTTAATCTTTCAAAATATTTCAGGTCATGTAAGAGTGTTGTAACCATAATTGTCCATAAATTATGCGAGAAGCAAGGATTTCTTTGGGTGAGATCTATTATTGGATCAACTATGTTGTTGAATGGAAGACATTGTTCCTTAGGTCTGATCACAAGATTTTAAGTGATTTTTATTATAAAAAATTATTTGTGTACTCTTTTGTCTTGCTGCAGCTAACAATTTTCTTAAAACTATTCTATAAAGTACATCTTGGGAATATGACCTCAATTTGTAGCATTGACATGATGAACTGGAAATCGGTTCATAATACGTACTAATCAGCAGCAAATGTTGGTTTCTGTGTACTTTCTGGCAAATACTGTTCTACTAAATCAAACTAGTTTTTAATTGGAAATATAGTATTATGAATCTGATTTGGACACTGTTATTTATCTTAAAAATGACTTAAGTAGATCATTTGATTCTACTAGTAGTCACAGTGGGTGTCTTTACAAGTGCTTCGAAGTGGGCGAGGAAGGGGGGGATACTCTAATTAGAGTGGCTCTTGGGAGCTACTCTAATTAAAGCACTCAGTGTTTCATATATTCAGTGTCCTACACTTACAAATGGCAGTGGGAATGCTTGAACAAGCTTTAGTTATACACCCTGGCCACCATTTTGAAGTATGGGGATGCTGAATTACACATGCTCCTGAGGCTGCTGCAGCAGATTCAATTAATCAAATCTATTTAGAACACGTCAGATCAGGTGTCGGGCATGTGTATGGGTGGCCCCTATAACAAAAATTGTTTAACTAGGCGTTACATACGCAAAACTATGTCCTGAGACTTATCAGTTCGCTGCTTTTCTGGATGTTTGTGCTGGATCCACATGAAGAACACTTCAAAGAATTTGTGAGAAGCTACTTTTTTAAAGATGGATCTATTGCTATAGCTACACCAGTAGCTAATATCAAAGTTGACTTCATTAGGTCACTGGCAGTGTTATCCTTTCCTTTCCTCCCTCTAAACCAAATTCTGCCCCCAAATAACGTCATGGAATTGTGGCAAAGGAAGGTATTCCATAACTTTTCAATTCATCAGAAAATTGTCTAGTTATGCAGCAGTGTTCGCTAAGTGTTGCAGGAACTCTGCTAAGAGAAGAAGTTATAGCTTATAATCATGTTAAGTAATATTTTCATAGATGTATTCAGCCAACTGGAAAGAATCCTACTGGTCATGTTAGAGTGAGTGCTTACATAAATCTTTCATTTTACATACTTCCACTATCCCCACTTTTCTTTGCTCTTCTCTTTATTATACATCTGGGTAAATATGCAAACTGTGTGTATCTGTGTAATCAAATCCTAATTTCACTTTTAGCTTTTTTTTAAATAATCTTATTATGGGGGAAACAGTTTACCTTTAAAATATATTACCAGAATTTTTGTCCAAGTGGTCTGAGGAAGAAAATGCCAGGCAACTTAAAACATCAAGAAGGAGTTAAACCTGCTTCTTGGGGCTGAAAAAGGGATTATTTTATTAGACTGTCTGTCCCTTTTTTTTCAAACCCTCCTTGTATAATCATATAAAATGAAGGCTGTAAACTGCAGAATTTAAACAAATCAATAAGCTTTGGCCACAACAAAATGAAGCTTCTGCTCATATAAATCAAACACTTGAAATGTGTCAGTATTCCTTTGTTCTGAAGTAAAATAGCATGTAAGGAAATATATTTTTCTCTTGTTAGAAGTAGATTTCATTAGTATGTCAGCTTCGGTGTTACCTATTGACCACATTCTAAGGACAGAATAAACCAAACAGATCTTCAAATCTCAGCTTCTTCTAGAAAACCTTACTGGCTGTGCTGAGGATACAGTAAGCAGAAGGAATAAAAGTAGTTTGTGAGCAGGCTGCATCTCATGATCAAATTTGCACACAATGTGCTAGAAGGCTCTTGCCTTTTTCATTAAGATGTGGAATTGTTACAAAGACTGCATCTGGGAAAAGGAAGAAAAGAATTGCTTGTATCCATTACATACTTGTGACTTTTTCAATCAGATGCTTACTTAGGTAAAGTTTTATAATGATTACCCTAAATTAGGGGAGCTGGTATAAAATTTTAGGCCTTCTAACTAGGAGGTAGTAGATTTTAAGGAAAAAGCAACTTGTCATGGTATGACATTTAAAAATAAAGTTAAGTCTATTTTATTCTTGAAAACTTGCTGATAGATGGCAATGTACACTTTTTTTTGATAGTATCATAGACTACAGAGGATAATGCAGAGAAGCCAAGTGAGTAATAATGGAGAATATCAAAGGTAAGACATGAAACAAAGTTGTTGTTTTTTTAATTGTTAGGGAATAATAAATTATTTTCAGCAGCCCTCTTATATAGCCCATACACTTTTCTTTTTTTAGCAAGGGAGGGAAGTAGTCATCCATGTATCAATGTTGTACTGCATTTCACTGGGGTACTAAAATTGTGCAAGCAAAACTCCACCCACTTCAAAGTACCTAAATTATATCCCTCCCCCAGTGTGGTGTTCTTAATGACTTAAATTTTACATTTGTGTTGTAATGATAGATAAGTCAAGTGTAAAATAAATGAATTAGGAAGGCATTTGCCAGTCTTAGAAGACAGATGCAGACTTGGAATAGTGGGAGTGAAAATGATGTTTATATAAACATGATAGTTTTACATAAGCTCATTTTTTCTTCCATCAACTTTATAATTAAGTATTTGGGTAGGGCCCCAATCAGATGCCGGATGAGGACTCACTAAAAGATGACCATTCACAGAGACTTAAAAATGATAACCCTAGATACATTCTGAAGAACTGTAAATGCCACACATGATCCAGAGGAGTTAGTGATGGTAATAATGTATTGTTTTTACAGCTCAGTGGCAGAGGAGGACTTTGATTCTTATATGAGAAATACAAAGTTCCAATATGAAGCATTTCGTAGTAGTAGTAAGTCTCTTGTTGCTTTTTTTTTGGTGGTGGTGTTCATTGTTTGCTAAATATCTTGAGGGAGCAGACTGAATGACTATTATTCTTCAAGGAGAACTTTTACTGTGTCCTTATATCAGGGCGGGCAATTATTTTGGGCAGAGGGCCGCTTACTGAGTCTTGGCAAGCCATCAAGGGCTGCATGACAGGCAGCCCAGGGCAAATTAATATTAATTTTCTAAATTTTTTAGAGGCCCCTCAGGCTGGATAGAATGGCTAGGTGGGCTACATCCAGCCCCCAGGCCACATTTTGCCCACCTCTGCTTTATATGCATGGCACACTTAAGTGAATTAGAATTGATAATGCTTAGATTTTAACTTGTATGTTGTTACATTGTCTATTTAAATCACCATACACTTTTAAATAGCGGCAATGGAGGGGAAAACGGGGGACTGAGTTGTTATGGGGTCAGCAGCAGCTCTGGGCCTGGGTAGGCACTAAAGTCAGAGCTTCAGCATCCACTTGCTCCCCACCCTCTGCCTTCTACTTGAATGCAGGATAAAGAGCTTCTTTCCCCATGTTAAATGGGGTTCAGAGGGAGGGACTCTGATCTTGGGTTCTAGTAAATACAGTAGATCTTGAGTAAAAGTCACTGTCAAAATGGTAGCTCTTCCTGTTAAATCTTGAAGCCAAGAACATGTGTGTGTTAAAAATACATTTTTGATGTAGGACTTTCATCTGATGCTACTGTTCTGACCCCAAACACGGAGAGCAGCTGTGATTTAATGACCAAAACAAAATCAACAAGTGGAAATGATGACAGCACTTCACTAGACCTAGAATGGGAAGATGAAGAAGGTATTTATTCTTTCACATAGTTTGTCATGCTAGCCTTATACTGATCAAAAGTACTAACCCATGAACTGGCATTACATTTAGTTTTCCTTGATATGTTCAGTGGAAAGAAGTGGTTTAACCCTTTGAAAACACGCTTTATTAAATGTTTGCCTTTTGTTCTGATTACTGCAGTGCTGATATTGTTCAGAAAGCGTAGTTTGGAAATGCTAGCTAAGTAATAAACTTGGCTATACATCTAATAGGAACATGCAAGTTTCCTCCAAAATCTAAGGAAATTAATCTTTTTGTTTTTTAGCATTCCACACTACCAGACCTACTAGTAAACCCACAACAAAATGAATTGTAAAGAAATGCTGCCCCCTTGTGAATTATCAAGTAGCAGGAACAAGCTACTACTCTTCCTTCTGTTGTTTCACTGTTTAAAAGTAAAACTAGTCAGAATTTTTTCACTGAAATCGTTTTTTTCAAAAGAAACTGATTTCAGTGAAAAGCTTTCACTTCAACAAAATGTGTTAGCTTGAATTAAACTTTTATCGGGCATACTTTTCAGGACTTAACCTGAGTTAGTGCGCATACCAATGCACAATAATAGCATTTTCTCTTGCCCCTTCCTGTTAAAGCTGTGTTAATTTTTGTATAAATAAATTATCATTGGGAGAGAGACAGATAAACTAACTCTCTCTTAAAAGCTAGTGGTCACTTGGGATATGGGAGAACCCGGGGCCAAGTCTTTTCTAAACAGACAGGAGTTGAACTTGAATTGTCTACATTGCTGGGTTAGTGCCACAATCTCTTGGCTGCTTGGATGTTCTTATTTTTCTCTCTCCTCCCACTTTCCACAAAAGATTCTGAAACAAAGGGAAAAGTAATGTTGAACATTAGTGTGAAGTTGGCTACAAACAACAAAATGGTTGTTTTCCAGACACTTCTAAAATATAGGTAGAACTTTTTTTTTCAAAGAAGAAAGCTGGCAATAGCAATGAAACTTCTGGTAAATGCTTTGAAAATTAAGCAAGCTAGACTGTGGGAGCTGCTAAAACCACAGCACTGACAACATAGTATACTTAATCAATGGTGTTTAATTAGCTGTCAGTGCTATGGCAGCCCTGAAACTGACTAGTTCCCATTATTTTCAGGGCTTCTGCTAGCCCTCTGAAAACTGTTTTTTTCCTTAACCATTTCTGTTGCAGTTAACAGTTGTGTCCCCAGGGGGTGGAGTACTGTTATATTAAAGGGTTGATGGTAAAACTGAAAGACGGATTTATGGTTTTCAGGGCAGCAGGGCAGAGAGGCAGAGGCTGAGCCTGAAGAGGACAGCCCCCACCTGTTCCCACCCCCCACCATAGGCTCTGCTCTGGCTGTGCCGCCAGTGGGGGAGGGCTCTGCTAGAGCAGCTGTCACCTCCCACAGGAGGCAGCAAGGATTTGGGCACAGCTGCAGGGGGCTGCAGACCTGGGTCCCTGGCCTTATAGCCCTGGCAGCTGGGGGCCTCCTCCAGCAGGGCTTGGGGGGGAGCATATGGGGGGGGGAGCAGTGAGGAACCTGGACCTGCATTGTGGTGCACAAAGTGAGCAGGGGAAGCTCAGATTTTTCCATAATAAAAAAAACCCAAAATCAAATGCCAAAATTTATAGGTATTTAGAATTTATTTTATTATAGTGATTGATGCACTGGTAGGCTTCCAAATTGCTTTAAAATTTCAAATATATCAATAAAACAATGTGTTAAATGGATATAGATATATAGATCCCTCTGCTTCTGTATGTGTGTGTGGAGAGAGAGATGGACAGATAGGTCTCTCTCTAGATAGGTAGATGTATTAAAAAAAAAAAGAGATCTCTGTAGATTGATCTCTCTCTCTCTCTCTCTCTCTCGTGTGTGTGTGTGTGTGTGTGTGTGTGTGTGTGTGTGTGTGTGTGTAAAAAAATTATAAAAGCCTTAATCTGTCTGTCCATAATACTTTATTAGTACTCTGATTGGCTGACAAATAGCCAATCAGAGTGCAAAGAAGCATTTGGACAGGTAGCAGTGCACTGCCATAATATGGGGGTGGAGGGTAAGGCCATCTGTTGCCCCCCACTCTGCTTCCTGCAGGTGGTGATGATGGGGTCGGGGGGCAGCCATCAAAGCTGGCCTCACACCCCTTGGGGGTCAGGATGCTGCAGAGGAGCAAGGCCACTGGTGCTGGCCTCAACCTGCCCCTTCCCCCTTCCATCATCGCCTCCTGCATGGTTGACCTAGTGGCAGAGGGGGGAAGAGCAGGCCCCCCTTCCCTCCCCTGCATTGGCCCCAAGCCTACTCCCAACCCCCGCTGCTGCCAGGTTGGCCTGGGTCCACTGCTCCTGGCCCCAGCAGCCTGGCTTCTCCCCACCCTTGGGCCCAGGCCCACTCCTTCCCTTCCCCTGCTACTGCAGCAGGGAGGGGGAAATGGGCCTGGACCTCAAGCAACAGGAGTGGGGGGAGAGGGGGGCGCACAGGGCTCCATGCCTGCCCACTTCCCCCACAATCCCTCCCAGTCATTCCTGGCAGGCAGTTGGCTAGTTCTTGTATGTTTATATGAGACAGATCTCTATGCATATACTAGCAAAGTGCCTGTTAAAAATGATGAGTGGGTGGTGGGGACAGAGTGCTGCCGCTCCGCATCTAGCTGCATGCCCTCACTGTTTGTCTGGCTGTGTGCATCCCCTCCACGCAGGGATGATGGGGCATAGCCATAGGTTGTCACACAGGGAGCGGACAGGGTGACGGACTTGCTCTACACCCATGTGCTGCAGCTAGTGGGCATTGCCTGTGCCCCCTTGCCCGCTCCCCTCATGGTACCCTGCAGCTCTGCACCATGCTTCCCCCCCCACATAGGGAGCACCTGCCATTTGCTTGTGGGGAGGGGTATGGGGCGTGCAGCCACAGGGTGCTGCATGGGGAAGGGGCATGCCACGTGCAGGTGGCACCTGCTCCCTGTGCAGTACCCTGCAGCCATGCCCCCCACCCCAGGAGCACCCACCTCCTGCGGGCCACAGAGTGTGTGTGGCATGGTGGGGCTGGTGCATGGGCACAGGCAGCCCCAAGGAGAGTAGGTAGGAAGATGCAAGGAACACCCGCCAGCTGCAGCACATGGCCTCAGGATGGGAAGTGCCTCTCACACCTGCTCCCCACAGGGTACCCTGCAGCTATGCGCCATGCCTCTCCTGTGTTTTGGGTGCTCCTGGTGCAGGGAGAAGCATGGGGGGCAGTGTGGCTGCAGGGTGCTGCGCAGGAAGTAGGCAGGGAGGCATGCCCTGCCCCGCGGCCATGTGCTGCAACCAGCAGGTACTACCTGTGCCCCTGTCCCCTCCCCTCACTGCACCCTGTGGCAGTGTGCCACACCCGCCCCCCACAGCGGCAAGCCATGCCCCTGCATAGCCAGTGTTTTTTTTTTTTTTAAACAAAAAACCAGGATCCCTGGTTATAGTATAAGCAGTGGACAATAAATATGAATTGGTGTTGTGCTTTGTACTGATTGAATACTACAGAAAGTAAAAGGAAGTATGCACAAAGACACTTTCCTTCTCTTGCCTTTCAGTTTGTAGTTGATTAACATAGGCTTGGATACAGTTTTCAGTGCAATAAAAAATGTGAGGTAGAGGTCCAACTTTGTGCTCCAAAATACAGAAAGATTGGAGAGTTAAAAGGAAAGCTTGAGCTCTGGACTTATTTATGGCTTATATATACACTCCTGTGGTTAATGAACTGAAAGGTGTTTAGCTAAAAAGAAAGGCTGCTGTCAGATGTGGGGGGGAAAAAACCCAATGCTTTACTAGAAGAGGAATCATGTTAGTTTGACCCAGCTCCCCAGCATCTGTATACGTTTGGCTGTTTCAGCAGGGCTTTTTGGAGCTTTTATCTAAAGCTGATTCAGTCAGTTATTACAAGTGCCCAAAAGTCCTGCTGAAGCACACAGTCTATACAGACCTTTGGTGTGCCTGGTCGAACTAACATGATGCTTCTTCTGGGCATGCACAGCGCTTGGTGTGGGGGTGCACTGAGTTAAAGTAAAGCACTGTTTGTGTTGGGTTTTTTTTCATGTCTAAGCAACCAAAAGGAGTAACAGCTTCTTTAAAAGGCGGGGGTTTTGGGTTGGGTTTTTTTGTTTGTTTTTTTTTGTTTGTTTGCAATATCAATGCCTAAACTAGGAAAGACATTGATAGGGAATTAAATTATGCTTGGCCTTCTAAAAAGTTGCTCCATTTAGAAGAGCCAAATAGCTAGAAATATCTTTGTCTGTGTACTGCTTGCTTCATCTTCAGATGAGGTTATTCTAGGAAGTAGCAAGTGTTTATGTCACAACAGTCCTTAAAATTGCCTGCTGGGATTGTGGCTGCATGTGCTGATCGTTATACAAACAGAAATCGCACGATTAGTTGTGCATAGTCTAAAGCAAGAACAAATGAAGGTGAATGGAGTGTAGTTATGTGAAGGATTAAATTTTGAAGGGGGTACAATGCTACCTTTTGGTTTAATAGCTTACTCTTACTCTGAATATTTTTATGGCTCATAAGCTGCCAAGTACATGTAGCATAGAGGAATTTGAAATAAGGCAACATGTTTAACTTCATCCTGCTGACAAATATAAATTGTGAAATGGTGTATGTTTTTCTTGATGACACCTTTAGTGACCCATCACTAGCTAAAGAACAGTCAGACTGAAATATATCTGTGCTTCACAAGTATAGGGAGTAGATGTAGCTCTTTTCTGTAGTCAAGTGACAAATATGGGTTTTATGCAAATAACAGTTCTTTTTCACTTGCAATATTGAAGTCCGTTTAAAATGGCAGGAAGTTGATTAGGAAGGTAGAAGAAACTTGACTGATTTAAAACAAAGGGAACAATAAGCCCATCTTGCTTCTTTCCATTTGGAGAGGAACTTGTATATCATTGGGAGAAACAGCCAGATTAGCCATGTAATTAATGCTGTCTTTTGAAAAACCTCTGCCTTGAAAGTTTCTGATCAGTTTGGTATTGGGTAAATTTTAAATTTGCCCTCTGTGCATAAAAGAACAGTGGTTAATGCATCAGGGGAATAGAGTTGCTAAACTTGACAATCTATTTAAGATGTTTTACTGGGTGCAGATGTTTTTTGAAATCTCCAGAATCATATCTGTTTCTGTAGACCACAAGATGAAAGAGGAGTTAATAGCTTTTGTAACAGGAAGTTTTTAACGTTTACATTGTTTTCATGTAGAAAGGCCAATGGATTAGATTTGACAGAGATTACCAATAAGAACTGGTTCTCTTAAACTGTTTCTTTGCCTTGTAAGCGTTAAAAATATAATTTGATTATCAGTGAATAAGTTTCTTTGGCCCAGTAATGATTAAGGGAGCTATTGATGTCTTTACAGCGATGTAAACCGTATTTGACTGGCATGTAAAGTAAAAATTAATACAAGCAAAATTATCATAATCTGGATCATAATGTTTTTGTTCATTAGCTCAAATGTAGAAACATATTTTCCACTCCTTTTCTCACCCCTTCCCCACCCCCCAAACAAAAAAAAAGTTTATGGCTTTGCAGCATTTCTCTTAAATTGTAGGCATGAACAGAATGATCCCAATGAGAGAGCGTTCTAAGACAGAAGAAGATATACTCCGAGCAGCATTAAAATTTGGCAGCAAAAAGACTGGAAGTAATCCAACGTCCGCTTCTGATGAATCAAATGGTTTGGAATGGGAAAATGATTTTGTTAGTGCTGAGATGGATGATAATGGCAATTCAGAGTATTCTGGATTTGTGAATCCTGTACTAGAACTTTCTGTGTCAGATGTCAAGAAATCTGATACTAATCAAGACAGATAGTAAAATTACATTGCCCTTGTTCATGACCAAATGTTTAAAATTAAATGAAAAGGATAGAAATGCATTGAGTCTTTCTGTAAGAAAAAGGAGGAAATCATGCGATAAAGGTCACTTGCAAGGAACAGAAATGACTTGCAATCTGAATGATTTCAGAATTAAGTGCAATTTTATCATCTACCTTCTAAATTTTTATGAAAATTGAGGTGATTCTATTGTGTATATTTCTGGATATCTGGGTTTACTATAAATTATCTGCACTAATTTAAGCATCATAGCTTGACATACCTATATTTTAACTAGCTATTTTGTCTTGATAATATTTCTACTGATTTGTTTTTAAAAGTTGTCATTAGCCTAATATTTATCTCGGAAATAAATAGTCTGTATAAGTTCTCTAATACTTGAATATGGAAACTGAACGTTTTATAGATTGTATTTATTTCCATTATGTGGTGGTTGATTTGCTCTTCGACGTTTTGGAAGTAGTAGTCAGCAGTTTATCACATGTGAAATTGACTGTTTACAACATTTTTTTTAATCCCTGTTTAGTGCATTTTTCTTGCCTCTTTCATTTTAATTATTTCTTTACTTAAGCACAACAAATCTGAGTGATGCATTAAAGCACCAGTTTAGACAAGAGCCTATAATAAGGTCTTGTGCATACTTGGGAGTAGTCTACAAAAAGAAATTTTTTTAGGTGGTTCTGTGTGTGCAGTGCAGATATTGACGCTCAGTTATCCACAAGAGAACGTGGAGGACCAAAGGTTCCATTTGTTCCCTGTAAAATGCACCAAATGCTGATAATACAAGGTTACTTAATTGAACATTTTCTCACCTTGTACGGCACAACTTCATCAGCTCCACATGAGTTTAGGCAGCATTACATGAACAGACTGGGAGTACAATAGAAAACAAATTGCTCTTCTGCTAGGTTTTGGAAGAAGCTCAATTGGAGTTCTGGTAGCTGTACAAGGAGAAAGATTCTTTCCAATTATGCAGCAGTGCATTCAAGCTTTTTAGCTTTCCTATGCCTTGTAACTGAACAGTTACCACGTAACATCAGCAGATACATGTCTAAACTGTGCAGCCTGCCACATAGTCTCCCATTACATTTGATATACTTTATATAAAATAAAAGCTAACTTAGAACACACGGAACAAAACTATAGTTCTCTTTTTTTTCCCTGCAATTGCAGTAAAGCCTTACTACGTGTAAATGATGTATTGCTCTGCTTCCTCCTGAAAAAGGGTTTCTATGTGTGGTTTCTCCTTTTGGAATAAGGGCAGTGCTCTTCCTAAGAATAAGTAGCAGCTAAGTCTATCGGAAAAAATTGACAAGTACCGGCAACCCCCGCTTAACGCTGTTTCGCTTAATGCTATTTCACTATGATGCCCATTTTAAATTGATACCTGATTTCACTTAGCGCTCAGTGAGTTTCATTATAACACTTGTGGTCACCACCTTGGGTCATTTAAAAACACTTGTAATTGCCATCTTGGGTCATCAAATACTTTCGGTTTCACTTAACACTTAGTTTTTCAGGAACCAATTAAGAGTGCTAAGCGGAGGTTGCCTGTCTATAATAAAAAAGTTGTGTAAGTATTTTGATATCTGAGCCCATGTCAGATCAGAGTACTGTAGTTTGATTTTCTTCTCCATGTCTTCTGGCTAAAATAAGAACACCAGACACTTGACCTAAATATGTACATATGTGGACATCTTAACAAACAGCTAAAACTTTTGTTAATGTATTTAACATTCCATTTCTTAATTTAAATTGTGGCTTTGTCATTGGAAATGTTGTAATGTAATACTTACATTTGCAATGCCTGTAACATGCTTCTAAAAATTTGTATGCATCAAATGTATATTTTTGGTTTGGCATAAGTTACTACCAAGTAATTTTTCCTGACATTCATATGATGAACCCTTGAAGGTTGAAGGAAAGGTAACTTTCTTAAGCTGTAAATAAAGACTTTTTTTACACGCTTAAATTGTAGTTTTCCAGTTGTCATTTTTTCTTAAATTGAAAGCCTAGTAAACTTGTTCTAACAAACTTATCTTCACTAGAAAACTAGTCTTGGATTTGAATAAATATGGTAACAAGGTTTTTACCTCATTTCACATGTTGGGGGAGTGTATTGCATTTGAGTACAAGGCAGCTGCTGCCACTGATTCCAGACCCTGACCCAGGATCAGAGCTGGAGCCACAGCCTCTGTCCCAACAACTCCTTGCCCCCCAGCTCCAACATGGCTCAGGCTGCACTCCAGCCCCACCATGCAGCCTCAAAAATTCTGATGGCAGATCTGGGCCTGGCTTCAGCTCCAGGGTCTGGCTGGAGCTGCTACTGCTGCCGCAGCTACTGTATGGATGGACTGAGGCTGGAGCGGCTATGTGCTCTAGCTAGAGCAGGGCTGCAGCCAGAAAGTAAGCAGCAGAGGGAGCATAAGGAGGCAGTGATGGCAGCAAAGGGGGCAGGTGCCAGAGAGTGCAGGCATTGTGGGGGAAGTGCGTGTAAGGTAAGAGCAGACCCAGAGGACAGGTAGCAGGAGAGGCAGGCACTGTGGGGATACCAGAGACAAAAGCCAGGGGTTTAACCATAACATCAGTAGAAGCCCCAGACATACAGAGCATTCTGGACAGAGAGAGGAAGAAAGTGGCTGGGATAAGCTTCTGCTCTGTGCTGTATGCACCTACACAAGCAGGAGCCATTGCAGTGTGGGGATCAAGTTGACAGCCTTGATATTTGGGATAAGAGCAAAGCAGATCACAGGAACGCAGGGCTGTAAGGGACGTCACAAGTTTTATCTAGTCGAGCCTCGCTCAAATGGGGGTCCTCCCTGACTACACTGTCCCAGTCAAGTGTCTGCTGAACCTGCCTTTGAAGGTTGCCAAGGATGGAAATTGCATAATTTCTCTAGGTAGACTGTTGCAGTGCTTGACCACCCTCATTGTCTAGAAGTTCTTACTGATTTCCAACCTACGTTATCTCTGCTGTAGTTTAAGGCCACTGCTCTGAGTCCTCTTCCCTACAGCCACAAAAAAAGGTCCATCCCCATCTTCTCTATAATAACCCTTCATGTATTTGACAGTTATGAAAATGTTCCCCAAACTAACCATAGCTTTTTGACTTTCTAATAAGGCATGCTTCCCAGGCCCCTAATCATTTTGTTGCTCTGAATTAAACACTTTCCAACCTGTCCACATCCCTTTTGAAATGTGGGGACCAAAATTGGACATAGTACTCAAGATGAGGCCTCACCACTGTTGAATGGATAAGAATCACTTCCCTTTGTTTGGATGTCACACTTCTGTTAATATAATCCAGTATTCTGTTAGGGGTGTTGTTGCATCCTCATAAAGAAGAGGGAAATCCACTTTTTTTCATTAGCTGCAGGGAGCATAAATGGACCAGGGGCTTGAAGTTGCAGCAAAGTAGGCTCATATTGAATATCAGGAAAAACTTTTTCACTGTTAGAACAATGATACCACTGCATAGGGAAGCTGTGAAACTGCTGTCATTGGAGGCATTTGGGGAAAATGCTAGACAGTCACTGGTCAGAGATGATCTAGGCACAGCTATGCCTGTGTTCTACTATGGGTATTTCCCATGCTTCTGGACTGTGTTGGTTGCCACATGGGGTGTGGAGAGAATTTTTTCCCTTCCTGCTTTTACAGTATCATGGTTTGCTCAGCCTCCCTCAGAAGCCATGGATGTTGGCTGCAGCTAAGACTGGGGATTTTGACTGGGTGTGCCAGTGCTCCTGCTGGGACTTGAACCCAAAAGTGCCTGCCTAGAGAATCTTGCCCCTCTGTTCAGGGTCAGACCAATCACCATATCTGGGGTCAGAAAGATTTTACCCCATGGTCACATACCTATTGTGGGGGGCGTGTCCTCTGTAGCAGAGGGTGTGGCCTGTTTCCTTGGGTCTCAGCAGATTTTAACAATTTTTGCAGCAGCAGAGTGTTGGCTGCTGGGGTTCCCCTGCTCGACCTGTGGCAAATTAGAGTGTGATGTCTTGTGGCTGTGTGAGGGTTGACTGTAGCTTTGCTAAGATGTTAGACAATAGATTTGTATGGAGTGGTTTGAATACAGATCCTGCCTCAGGCTGGAGGTTTGACTAGATAAGCATTGCAACCCACTTTTGGGTTGAGAAAGAATCATGTGTCATGAACAAACATTAAAAGTGGATTCTTCTTTAAAGGAGAAGAAGTGGGAAACGGCAGGTTTTCCCTTGCAGGATAGCAGTTTCAGCTTGGGCCTTCAGGGAGCAGAAGGAGGGTGATCAGCAGGGATCCAGGTTTCCCATTTCCCACAGAAAAACAGAAAACACAGATTTTCACTTTAAGAAGAGGAACCAATGGATTTCATCTCTTTGCAAAGTGCTTTGTGGGCTGGCTGAATTCCAGCCTGCAAGAGCTGTTTGCAAAAGGGTGGGAAAGCCCCAACCCTGCCCTTAGGAGAAGGGCAGGGCCTGACATTTGCACTTACTGGACACCACTTCAGGGTCACTCTTCTTGCTGGAGGTAAGTGGGGCTTGGTTGCAGGGGCTGGCTAGGGGCTGAGAGAGCACGGAGGTTTGCAGCCAGCTGGGTGCTCTGGCCAGCAGGGTGTTTACAGCCTCCTGGCTCCCAGCTGGAGTGCTCCACCAGCTGCAAACCCCCACTGCTCCCAGCCAGTTGCAAACTTCCCCTCTCCCTCCTGCAGTGCCTGGACATAAAAGGTCATAAAAGCTGCACTCCCCGCCTTGCTGTCCTCCCCCAAGCCTTCTGGAGCACAGCATGTGCGACTGGTGCAGCAGCACACACTGGGGCCACACATGAAAGTTGCCTGCTGCTGCAAGCTCTGCGCTGCCCTGGCCATGTTTTCTGTGTGCACAGGGACAGCACAGGGTTGCACCCCTCACTACTGCCCCCACCTGCAGAGGAAGCGTGGCCAGGACAGCGCACAGCTCGCAGTGGCAGGCAGCTTTCTTGCATCTCCCCCCCCCCCCCCGGCGTGCTGCCACACCAGGTTGCACATGCACCCTGGAGCACCTGGGTGCAGCAGGGTGGGGAGCATGAGCCCGCAGCGTACGCCCACCCCCCCCCCCCCCCCCCCCCCCCCAAGGTGTGGGGG
>JAGPOW010000229.1:16840825-16853380 GCA_030014935.1 Caiman crocodilus | reverse complement strand
CCCCCCCCCACAGATCTGGGGGCTGCAGGTCCCCCCTGCCCCTGGGAGTGCACACTGCCACTAGGAGCCAGCCTGCCTGAGTCAGCAGCAGGCAGACGAGGGAGGGAGGCCGCTCATGCTAGTGCTCTAGAAATCCCTGCCTTTCTTTGAGGGCAGGGGGCTTTGAACCCTGATCCCATAGCCCTGGCAGCTGGGGGCCCCCTCCATTAGGGCTGGGGGGCAAGGGGCACCAGCAAGGCTGGAGGGCTGTGGGGGGCCTTTAATTTTAACCATGGATTTTGGGATTTTTATCAGCGAGTTTGTGTTTTTTATCACAGAAAACAAAGATCCCTGGTGATCAGGCAGGGGAGACACTACATGTATGTGTGCATACATGCTTGCACATGGTAGCCAGACAGTGTGGAGAGCAGCAGGAGGTGAGGGCAGCGTACCCCTTCCCCCCGCATTATTCCTTGTGCTGCTGGTGGTGCATGGGGGCAGTGGGTCTGGAGTGAGTGGCACCAGCAGGGCTGGAGAGGGTGGAGAGTTGTGTTTTGGGGGGGGAGGGTGCTAGCACCATGGGTGTCTGGTGCCTTGAGTCAGGGGGGGCACGTGCCCCCCCCCGACACCAGTCAGTGACCGGGAAGGGTTCCCTGGCAGTCGATCCCACTGGCTGGGAGGTGTGTCCTAGTCATTCCCGCTGGCCAGAGGACTGGAGCCCGATCCTGCTGGCAGGGGGGGTGCCAATCTCACTCGCTGTAAAAGTGGCTGCGCCAGTTCCCGAGCTCCGTAGCCACTTCTGAAAGTGGCGCGGCCGCTTTTGCTGGCGGCCCTGCTCCCCAGACAGTGCTCACGGGGGGGCACTGGTGCTCCCGCCTGCCTTTACTGCCCACCAGCTACACAGGGAGTGCGGCCTGGCAGGGCGTGTATTGGTGCTCTCGGGGTGCATGTGCCTACGCCTTGCCCCTGGCTGGCACAGACAGAGGACCTTTTTCTATTTAAACTGTTTACTGAGTTGGAACGGCCCATCGATGTTTACAAATGGGTCCTAGTACAAAAAAAGGTTGAGGATCACTGGACTAGATGACCTCTGGAGGTCTCTTCTCTGATTCTATGAGTTGAGACCTGCCTGAAGTCCCCTCTCAAGTGCAGCCATTTTTTATTAGTTATGGTCATTTATTTTAAATTGAGTTTAATTTCACTGAAAAATGCAGAATTTTTTTGTCAAAATTATTTCAGCCAGCTCAATCTTAGAATAAAGCATTCCAGCTGGGATACCACTCTTTAAAAGCTAAACATAATTTGTCCTGGGATAACTATCAGTCAAGATTGCTCCTTTCATGAATCTCTCTAAGAATCATTTTCTTTGCGGTAGCTACTTTCAAAGTACATCCAAAAAAGGAAACAATTCCCTATTGGATGTAAACTATTTTTAATAAAAGCCTCAGTTGGACAGTCACACGAGATGAATACTGGTATCATATGCTCATGTTTACTTATAACAATGCAGAATAAGAATATATTTTTAGAAGCATATGCTGTTATTTCCATTATACAATTAGTAGAAAAAATATGATTCTGTGAACCTGGATATATCAATTAGAGGTTATTTGCATAAAATATTTCAAAGCATGGAAAAACAGATTAGGATTGGTAAGAGATCTCATCCTGCATACTGACTGCAGATCAATATGAAACGTATTAATACACACTATAGCTATGTTAAGTATAGTATGAGTAAGTATTCATACAAGGAGAGAACTTTGTGTTGTGCTTTGTATTTACTACACCTGTGTGCGTGCACATGTGCACGCACACACACACACTCTCTCACACTACTTGAAATACCTCAAACATTGGAGTTGTTAGTCCTTCACATGGACCTGCTGCCATGAACCTTTTGACTGACGCAGATAATGAGGCTAAACCGTAGCGTGTGGGAGAAGACGGAAATACAAATCTGATCATACTGTAGCTGTGTACATTCTGATATATTTGAGTTAAGAGTGTGTGTAGGATTAGATAGCCTAGGTGTAAAAACCATCAAAAACAAGGCAAAACAGTGGGTTTTGGTCTCTAACATGATATTCTTTTAGGTAGAGAACACCATTGAACCCCGCCACCTTCTCCCCTTCATCACAATTCATTTTCATCCATCTCTATTGGTTTCTCCACTGGGTTTGTAGCTTGGGAGTAAAACAAAGAAGGAGAAATACCATGCTCAGGTATGGGCTGCAGTGAGGGCAGGTATTGCTCTTGCAGCAGTGAAACCTGGGACAACTCCAAGAAAGTCTCAAAAAAATCCACTGACTCCCCTTCCTGTACGTGCATTAGAATCTGGTAGTCTCCAAAACCAACTATGCACTTTAAGGGCAAGTCAGTTTTGTTTAGGTAGCCCAGTTCCAGGTTGTTCACAGTCAGCTTGGTCCTTTTGCTCATGTTCTTGATCTCAAAACACAGTTCTGAGCCACTGAGCTGTCTGAATAACTGCAAGGAAAACTGAATCCGGGAAACACGAGCATCCACTAAAATATAATGGCAGATGTTACCATCTCGGCCAAACTTTGCCACCTCATCTGCTCTGAGCTGTTCTCTCTTACAGAAGTTTAAGTGGCGAAACACCTGCTTTTGCTGTTGGAAAGGATGGTAAAGCGTCATGTGGAGACATGTTACTGTTTCTTCGGTTTCAGCTTCTTCAAAACTGGCCATGATGGCATTAATTCTCAGACCTATAAGAAGCAAACAGATCATGAAATGATGCAATAACAAAAAAAATCATCCTGGAATTTCATGAATGAAAGAACTTTGTTGTTACTACTACTACTACTACTTCTACTAGGAGGATCCCACGCTAACCAGAAAGGCTGAGCATGGCTTATAATTAAAGATGAACAACCCTCAAGGTAACAAATAATTCATGCATACCTGTTTAAGGAGAACTATTGATAGCAAATGTAGTCTAGTTAAAGTGCAGATTTGGGCATCAAAATTCTAGGTTCATCACGATAATTTAATTCCCAGCTTTGTCATGGACATGTTACATGACAATCGGTAAGGCAAAACCCTCTCTCAGCTGCGGTATCCCCATCTCTATAACAAGGCTGATAAGTACAGGCTGTTGTAAAGCAAACTTAACATTTAAAAGGAGAATATTTCCAAGTTTGCCGGTATCCCCTCTAATGTTTGAGAGGGGTTTTTTTCTAACCATGCACTGAATTAAATCTAAGAACAGGAGCACAGAAGAGGCAAAATAATCCAACACAATGATTTGGAGGAATTACAGTGCATGAAATAAATAATAAATCCAAAAGACAGAATTGGCAAAATAGCTCAAAGAACCTGGTATCCCAAACTCCATTGACTTCATGCAATTTGAGGGCACTGAAAGACATGCAGCGCCCAACCGTTACTCATGGTGTTTTGCAGGATGTGCCATAAATAAGTTACAGTGTTCCCCTGACCTAACAGATGTTCGCTGTTGGATCTGGGGTGTTAAGGGATCCAGTTCAAGTTTCCCCTAGCCCGACCCACTCCTCCTCCCAGCTTCAGTGACGCCGTCAGAATGGGAGGGGGAGAAGGGAGGGACAGGAGTGTGTTTGAGGCTTCCCCAACCTGCACTGGAGGATGAGGTGGGCAGATTGGAGCCCCCTCTGGCACCTCGGGGCTTTGCTCCACTTTGAAGTGTCTTCATCTGAACCCTCATGTAATGTAATGTTCAGATTGTGCAATTGGGCACTTTTAAAGCGCTCTGCAGCCGTGCTCTTTTGTAAGGCCACAGCTGTAGAGTGTTTTCAAGGGGGCAATTATGTGACAAATGTAACTTCTGTCCATGCCCTCAGTGGCTAAGTCTTTTACTGCTTTGACAAATCCCTTCCTTAACAGGCAAATTAAAAGTGCAACGCTTGGCCCTGACACTGATAAGAGATTAAAACTTGTGAAATGCACAACTCAGCAAGAGACATGATCTTCATTATTAACCTCATGCCAGTAGCAGATACATTATAGGTAGGGATCTCTGTAAATCGCACTGAAAGTACCCCCCCACAGTGGCTTCTTCAGTGTTTTTCATTTCACCGCTTGCCCTTTTCCCAGCCCCAGCCTGATCAATGGAGATTTTAAATATGCCATGGTTTTCGGTTCCCTGGCGATCAGTGGCAAATGACCTGGCTTGCGGGGCTCCTCTGCCAACTGGGGCAGAGTGAGGGGAAGCAAATGGCAACATAAAATATATTAAAGGAACTGCTGGGGGGGGGGCGGGCACTTCCGGCACAATTTACAGAGAACCCTAATTATATGGTATGGTGATAATGGTATAGTGCTCAAGGAGTAGCTGCTGTATGGAGTCTATAAGTTGCAGGTATTAGAGCTGAGAAATGAATTTGAAAAGGGTGTAGAAATGTCTCTGCTTTCCTCCTCCCTCAGAAGAAATTGCTACATAGGACTGTTGCATTAGGTAGTATCCAGCCTCTAGTTCCAGCTGGCACAAGCTACTTCAAAAGAAGGTACAAGAAACTGGATTTGGCAAGCATAGGAATCTGCCCTGAGAGGAAGTTTCTTGCCATCTTCTGTTCATTGAGGATAAGCTCACACATAGAAATAGATGATACAATTCAAAGTTTCTGGCTTTCATTTGTTTGATTTAATCATTTTTTCTGCAGTAGGTGAACAAATATTTTGTGTTGAAAGCTTTACATTTGCTGCCTTCTGATTTTATTGAATGTTTTCAGCAAAATGAAAAACACTTTTAAAAAATGTAGTTCCTTTGAGACCTAAAGAAGTTTGTCACTAAAACTGCTAAATCCTAGTATGTGTCCTCTGTAGTATCTATTGCTTTACTGCTAGAAACAGTTTAAAATTTAATCTGTTCTATATTACAGCTACATGAATCACCATGTGCTATCTTCCTGGAACTGCTATTGCCTTTCAAGCATAGACTCGATCACTTTGGTTAATGATTTATAATGACACAGACAATGGGTTACTGTTAATATGACACTCCTCACAGATGCCAGTATTAAAGGTCTCATCTGAGTCTTGAGACCTCTGGAATTCTTTTTTCTTCCTCAATTGATAACCCATACAGAGTGCATTGTTTTTTGTTCCTGCAGACCAACATCTCTGGCGTGGAAGACACCCTCTATATCCCTGGGTACATCTGGTCCAGATAGTCACATTAGTGTGTACGTGCATCACAGCATGCCCTGCCAGAGGTGCTCCGAAGCATGCCCATACTCACACATTCTGAACAGGGGAAGTATAGCAGTGAAGATGTTTTGGAAACTTCCCTTGTGGTCACTCCTCAAACATCAGTTTCTGGAAGTGGTTGCTACAGACAGCCCCACAGTGACTTCAGTGGCTCATTTGTGTGTTATGAGGTTGTGTGCACAATGGGCCCAGCAGCATTCTTGCAGGGATCCACTGCCATTGCAGCATACAGTACTTAAGCACAACCTCTATAGTGATGACATGTTAATACCGAGTAGATTAGAAAACAAGATTAACTGGTTTTTGCTCACCTCACCCTAGTTGCTCTACTGTGCATTCATTCATCTCTGTGCTCCTCTGCTGCTTTGCGTTTTTTTGTGAGTGATGCAGTACATGAACTCAGCGCAGGTCTACTAGGAAACCAACTCATTTCATTTAAGCAACAGACCAGCTTGCAGAATATCACTTTGTGTCACTGCTGATCAGGACTGGATCTGACGTTGCAAGTTACAAGTGACAGTCTCTACTTTCCACCATCCTTGTCCTCAGTCCATTTCAGAAGCACATCAGTACCAGCTAACAGCATGGGGTAGCACATTGGGAGGAATTTGCAAGGTAAGTGAGGCTGTGATATACCAGTGCAGATTTTTGTGCTGTTTAAAATGTGGCTTATTAATTTTCACAAAATATCATAATTCATACTTATGGCTTGGTGGAATTTGATTTGCATTTTTTAAATAATGTCAATGGCTAAAATGGATGTTTTAAAAAATCCAAAGTTCTCTGGTAAAAAAACCCCCAAATTCTCTAATTAAAACCCCCCAAATCCATGTTTCACCATGATTAAAATGAAATATCACTATATGTATGTATATGTGTGTGTGTGCGCATGTGTGAGTATCATTTGAACATAATGTTTTATTGAGATATTTATAATTTTAAAGCAATTTGAATCAATAAAATAAATTCTAAACACCCATTTATTTTGGTGTTTGATTTTGATTTTTTTATCATGGAAAATCGGAGCTCCCTCTGCCCCCTTTGCTCGCCAGAACATGGGTCCAGCTGCGGCTGTCTCCTCTGCTGCTTTGTGGTGCTGAGCAGCCCTGACATGCTGCTCAGCTCTGCCCCTGCCTATGTTGCTGCGTCTCACTCCGAAGCCACAGTCCACCCCCAGCCCAGCATGGGGCCCGGGGCAGCATTCCTCCTCGTGCCGTGTAGCCACAAGCCACTACGCCCGATACAAGGAGGAGCCACCAATGAATGCGGACTGGACAGGTTGCAAAACTCCAGCCTCCAACCCTGCTCCCAAACGCAGAGGAGCAAGACAATGGGGACTGAGTTGGGCATCCCTGGCAGCCTGGCACAGGGTTTGCTGTGCTCTGAGATGGAAGACTGTGGCATCCAGGCCCGGCAATCCCCATGCCCTTCTGGGAAGCCTTTGACTGGGGCTGAGCCTGCCTCTGACTGGACACCACCTCGACTGGGCAGCACCCCTAGCCGCAGCCTCCAACCCTGCCCCAAGGACACCCAGCCCAGCAGGCACAAACTCAGTGCATGCTTCCTCCCACCATCCCTGTGTGGGCTTGGTGTGAGCTGCCACTGCCACCTGTGGAGCACAAGGCTGCAGCCCAGCTGGACCCCATGCTCTGCAGCAGTGGGGCAGTCAGAGTTTCACAACACATTGCACACTAAATGAAAAATAAAATGAAACACTATTAATGTTGCAAAGTCAACCCTTCCAAACATAAGAAATGCCAATGGGTGTATCAGCCTCTTTGAGTATATGCATGATGACTTGACCTGTTATTTCATATTCATATGGTATTTATTTTCTGCAGGATCATTGCCTCATTCAGTGCATAGTATGAATGATACTCAGTAAGCAGCTATTCCTTATTTTGTTTTATCTTCAGTGTTCAATATACAGCCCTAGAGGCCTTCTTTACTGCACACCCTGTTCTGAAGACAGAATTATTCATTTTCTCTTGTACTTATACTATGAGTATCCAAACGGTTCACAGGTATTAATTTATCTGCATAGACTCTCTATAAGGAAGGGAACATTTTTATTCCAATTTTACTTGTTGAGGGACTGAAGCATGGAAATTAAGGTAATAAATATCAATTGGATGCCCAATTTGAGAGGCGTAGTTCCTGATTTTGCCAAGTACTCAGCATTACATTGTATGGTATTATATATACAACTTCCATGCCCACTGTCTTCTGCTACAGTTCTGAGTGCTCCACATTTCTACAAAGTCAGGGTCATGAGGCCTGAAGGACTACAACATGAGGAACTCACAATTTGTGACATTCCTGGTTTAACTGACATCGTGATATCACAAGGAAGCTTTGAAGGAGAGGCAGAGATAAAATCCAGTTCTCCCAGGCAGTCTTCAGTTTTCTTAAACATGGATCTCTAACTTCTATTCCTGCAGTCTACTGCTTCCATCATTTCCTGTCTCCCAACCTGTAACAAATGAGGCAGGGATGCTACAGACAACAGACTCCATTCCCATACAACTCTGATTCATCTCCAGAGCACAGTCCATCCTGTACACTGAATGAGCCAGGAGACCCACAGAAAAAAAACACGTGATCATACAATTAAAGACTGTGTCAAAATGTTTAAGAGGATGAAGTAAGGTTGGACTCTATTCTGGCATTTTCCCAATTTTTGACTGCTTGACTTTTGCAACCTCAATAATTTCTTTGGATATTGTTTTTGTGCAAATATATAATTTTACAAGGAAATATAAAAATATTAAACCCTGCCCTGACTGGGGCCAATTACTTATATAAATACAATGGATACAGACTTTTCTGAGCTTTGCATGCATTAGGACAATGGAGGCTTTCTCACTCATGGGAGATGCATACCAGAATGTCTCCATTTATAATGCTCTTAAATTTTTCAGCAAAAGGTCCCAGAGCCTTGGGCTAGGGACAGAACGTACACATAAACTGGTCTAAGTGATCAGAAACTGGTTTAAACCTGTAACAGAACAGAAGTTCAGTGCATATAAACCAGTTTCAAAATGACTGAAACTGTTTTAAGATAAACCTGGTTGAATGTAGTATCAGACTTAAGTGATTTAGGTCAAACCAGTTTACAAAACTTCTGTCCCAGACCTCTTCCTGGTTCAAGTTAAATCAAAGTCCTCCTGCATCCCAGAAAGCTTTTCAACCCTGGACTGGGCTGTGCTGTCTGCTCCAGAGCAGGGCTGGTCCTGCCCCCCTGCTCCCTAGCTGGCTCACTGCCCACTCCCCTCTGGCAAAACCTGGCTGGAGTCTGGGGCCAGGGAGTGGGAGTTAAACACCCCTTCCCCCACTCAAACTTACTGCTGGTTGCAACTGTGGACTACAAATCCCAGAGATACCTGAAAGCAGGAAGAGGAAGTGATAAACAACCCTGCAGAGTCCTGCTGTTGTGATTTTGGACCACAAATCCCAGAGACCTCAGGGGCAGCAGGAAGAGGAAGTGAACATACAGCCTATGCTAGCTGTGTTCTAGACAGCTGTGCTGTAGCACCCCTTGGCTTCTGGCCTGAGCCAATGCAGGCATGTGGCTGCATTCCCTGAATCAAAGGTAAATGTCTGTCCAGTTGTTTTTCAGATTAATCTCTGCATCTTAAACTAACCTGCAAAGACTGAATCAATTCACCCTTGGGCTTTTTGACTGTCTGTACTTAGCCCTGATGACTGGCATCACAAAGGAGAGGACTACCATGGATTTTTTGTTGACAAGTTAGGATGCCAATACAGTCATTCTAGAACTTATTTTTCCTTATATTCTAATTTAATATTTGCTGACAAAAACAACTGAAACATCAGAGGGTTCACTAAGCCAGATTACACACATGAGAAGACATTCATTTTTGTAAGAAGAAGTAGTTAACAACAGAACTTAGATCATCAGGTCTATCTGTGCCCCAGGATGTCATGTCCCAGTCAAAGCTATTATAAAGTTGTTTGTACATTTCTACATTATAAAGAAGTTTTCAACCACTAAAGACACCACTACAATGCATATGCCTAAATAACATAAGCAGGGGATTTAAATACAGAGTTAAATTCTATCCTCTAAGGGCGCATGTACACATGCTATTAAAGTGCTATAGGCTTACTGTGCAGTAAGCCCATGTGCACCCTAGTGGGAGCAGCCCAGTACAGGCCTGCTTCTACCCTGATCTGCTGCCCAGCAGCAGCCAGGCTCCCCCTGGATGCTAGCCCAGGGGCTTGTAGGGGACACAGGTCGTGATGCTCATGGGGAGGGATCCTGATGTGCACGGGCCCAGGAGACAGCTGCCTCTGCAGCCAACAGAGCAGTCTTGTCCCATACACATCTAGACAAACTGTGCAGTTAATCTAGTACCTGACTAATTCTCTCCGCAGTAAAACATCACTGTCTACACGTATGGTGTTATTAGGATGGAGTAAAGTAGTTAACTCCACCATGGGGTAGTACTGCCAGACTTACTTACTCTGCCACAAGGCACATGTGGGTGCTGATGGGCCTGGCTGGGTAGCCCCGCACTGAAGCACCCTTTTGCCCCAGCCAGCCCGTCTACAGCATGTTGATCCAGGTTTGAACAGCCACTGTGGTTCAACATGCAGCAGACACAGGGGCACTGTAAACAGTATACGCAGGAGCAATAAACTATAGTATAATTGCACCAGAGGTTATTTGGTAACATTAATTTCACTTGTAGACACACCCAGTTTATACTATATGTAAGTTGATACAAAAGTACTGTTTTAAAAATGTGCTTACGGAGTCCTTTTACGAAAAATTGCAGCAGTTTTTAAAAGTCTGAAATGCATCAATTCTAGATGAACTAAATCTATATGCAAATTATTACAGGTATGTTTATTTCAAGATCAGTGGTTTGAAATTTGCATTTCCAAGCACTCAGGGAAAGCAGCGGCTGACAGTAAGAATGGAGGAAAGGGACTACAGAGGGAAGAAATTTAGCGAGGGCAAGGTGGGGGTACCTGACAACCCTCCTTCCTCCCCCTCAAGATTTATTTTCCCTGCTGTAAAAGTGGGAGGGGGACAAATTTAAGGCAACCCTCCAATAATTAGATTCTGTACCTGGAAAATTATAACAAATATATACATTTTCCTTATATAGAATCTAATTATTGGGGAGGTCATCTTATAGTAAGGGTCCTCTTGTATTCGAGTAAACATGGTATATCTTCCCAGGTTTATTTTTTTTTTTACACTTTTTTCCTTTTCTTGCGAATACATATACTGCCAGCTGACATGCCAGCTGGTGAGTCTAAGAAATATGTCAGCAACCTATGGCCTGTGGGCCAGTTGCAGCCCATGGCGAGATTTTTGCCCAGCCCTCCAAGGTGGCAGTGGGGAAAATCAATGGCAGTGAATCAGCAGCAGTAACAGCAGGGGACATGAGCAGTGGCCAGGTGGACAGCAGTGGTCTGCCTTAGGAATGAGCTGTAGTAATTTGGCTGAAGAGCTCGTGAAAGGTTGTCAACTTCTAGCCTAGGATATACACCAAGGGACCAGATTCTTCAGGGCTCAATCCTGTTCCAAAATCTCAATTGCCTTCAATTGCAGGGCTGAGTCCTAAAACTGCCTGGGGATGACCTCATGAATACCCACCAAGGATGGAGGGAGCCAGGGGACCTATATCCTCAGAAAAGTAGAAACAAAATCATTTTAAATGGAAGAGAAAGGCAAGTCTTAGAGAATGCAGAGTCCCACGCAAACCTCAGTCTCTGAACAAGAAAAGACCTATCCCATTCAATGACAGTAAAAACAATATATTCACTTCCTCACCCCCTGGGGTTTACATCCGGTGTGAGAAAGTTTCTTTTTCTCCTTTCAGCTGGGAAAGTCCGGAGAAGCAGTTAACTTCCAAGTATGTCTGCCAAAGCCAAGGAGGTGATCACCCTCTCCAGTGCTGCTCCCAGTATATCAAAAGGTAACGAGAACATCTGCCTTTGCTTCTCACATTTCTAGCTCTTCTGGTCTGTCTTGCACAGAAATCTCACGCTGCACTTTGCCAGCTCTCAGATCTGGTGCGCTGAGGCTGTGTTTCCTTTTATAAAGCAGGCAAGACAGACCAATAGGAAGCTCCCTGCCTTGCTACCAAGAGCACAATGCCACTCGATTTACTGAAGTCAGCCGCAAAACTCCCCTAGATTTCACTGACACAGCCCCGCTTTGCACTCCAGGTAACCCTTTATAAGGGCAAACCAGAGTGGTCCCTCTATCCCTGCCTGCTCTCCATGTTTCTCTGTCATAGTTTCAGTCCCTAGATCTGTCTGCCCCTGTTTCCTATCCATCATATCATCCTCCTAAGTTGCAATTGCCAAAGAAATAGTGGCAACAAAACTCCTGCATATCTGTGCTCTCACCTGCTTAGTGTCGTCTTAGAAGGCAGCAAAGGGGATCTCTATGCCGTGTCTGGGGAGCAGTAGGCTGGGCTGACTGTGGGTCTCTGACGCTGTTAGCTTTCTGATTTCCAGCCTGGGAGTAACGAAAAGTTCTGGCAGAGAGCAGCAACACAAGACAATTTGATTCCTCTTTCCTTTCTCTTTCCCTCCCACCGGCTGCTCAGGGGGGAGGGGACTGGAGAAGCAGCTGCAACTCAGACACTAGTTTATTACAAAACAAGGTTCTGCACAGTTTCATGTAAGACTTTTGCCAAAGCCAAGTAGTGGGCTTGATTCATTCAGCTGTGGGGGACCCTGTTACTCAGAACGTAGAATAACGACATGGGCACCGTCAACTTAAAATCACAGTTTGAACCTAGTTATGAGTTACACCTAGGGGTTGCTAAACCTTGAAGAGATAAGCATGAAAAAAAATGCCTTTTCTATTTTCCACTGTGTACACTTCATGCCTTTGATAGCACTCTGTGTATAACTGTGCATACCGTTTTGCCACTGACTCATGTAGTTGGTCAGGTTCCCTCACTAGCAGTATGAGCCTTTCACATGAGAAATGAGGAGAGAAACATTTTAATAACAATGAAAATGTGATTGAAAGAGTTACAAATACTGTCACCAGATGGGTAGAGTGTCTGAAACGATATCTAGTTCATTTAGCTCATCGTTATTTCCGTTTGATCAGTATATTAGTTGTACATGTCTTACGTTCAGGAAGGATGCATTTAATGGCAGCAGAACAGGGATAGGCACCACCTGGCATGCGTGCCTATTAGGGTTGCCAGCCCTCCTAGATTGGCCGGGAGTCTACTGAAATCGGCACTGATCTCCCAGTGACTATTGAAAGCAATCCAGGAGACTGATACTGTGAACGGGCTGAACAGTACAATTAATGGCATTAAGTCATGTTGCGGGGGAAAAAAAATCTCCCGGAATAGCTTCAGTCAC
>JAGPOW010000229.1:16829608-16840725 GCA_030014935.1 Caiman crocodilus | reverse complement strand
GTACAGGTAAAGTGAGTGGGGGGCATGCACTAGGGTTACAGACACAGGGGGAGAAGGCAGCAGGGGTGCAGGCACAGAGAACAAGCAACAGCAGCATGTGTCATGGGTGCAGGCACTGCTGGAGGGGGCAGATGCTGCGGCACTCAGGCACTGGAGTGGGGCAGGCAGCAGTGGGACAAGTGGTGGGAGCAATGGGCAAGGGATGAGGGTCAAGTCACTTGCTTTAGCTGCTGCTTGGCCTGCCCTGCTAACTTCCAACCTCCTGCTACTGCTTTTGCTGCTGTAGCAGTGGCAGGGGGAACACATTTAAGACACCTCTCCAATCTATGAAAGGAAAATTAGAACAAATTTATAAATTTTCCAAGTACAGAATCTAATTATTAGGAAGTCATCGTAAACACAGGTGTCTTAGATTCAGGGAAAATATGGTATATGAGCAAGGGTTTGTGGGAGCAGGCTTCATAAAGGAAGCTCATTTCAGATGGAAGGTTTCAAAAAAATTAAAACCTTCAAAAGGTTATAAACGTATTACAGATTACAAAAATCATTTGAGAATGCTTTAAAAGCAGGAGGCCTTGAAAATTATTGGAATATATCAAGTTAGGTTATTTATTTTTCTTTAGTTACAAGCAAGTTACCTTGAGGAAATCACATAGTAGGAGGAGGGAGAATCAAATTTCTAAATCCTAGCCATCACTGCTAGACAGTTCTGCATGCCTATATTCTAAAACTCATAAACTATATTCGTTAAAGGTGATCCTTGAGGTCCAAGAGAGTTGTGTCTGAGTAAGCATTACAGACTCTGTTGTTCCTATGGCAGTCAGCCAACAAAACGTAAAGACAAAACAGAAATGTTAAAGTCTGGAGCATGCATGTACAGTCCTACACACTGACAGCATGCCTGCGTCTGGAAAACCCAGAGTTGTGCAACCCTTCTCTCCTTTCCTGAAACTGAACTCATTAACAATAATCCTGAGCTCTTAGCTACCCATAAGGAAAGATCACCTTCCTGAATCAAGTGAGCTTGATTCAGCATTTGTTTCTGTAGATTTGGGTGAGTATTTACCTGGCTTTCTGTTTTTATTTTTCCACCTGCCCTCTGACTGCTAATTGATTCAACCTGGGTGTGCCTGGATTTTTGTAGGACAGTCAAGTCAATGTGAGGGTAAGGAAGCTTAGTGACTTGTGTGTTTGTAGTCAAATGATTGTAAGGGTGAGGGTGCGATCACATGGTAAAGCTAACAGGTGCTAATCCTAAGAATGTTAGTCTGTGTTCAGGTTAACAAGTGCTAGTGCTTAGTCATGCATTCGGCATTAATACCCTCTCTAATGTGCACTGCTCAGAGCTGCTGCTAGAGGGCTGGTGAGCAGGGGCATGACTAGGGACTGCAAGTCTGCTCTATGCCTGCCCTGCTCACTGGCTCTCTAGCCACAGTATAAGCCAGGGAGGAGGCAGAGGGTAGGGCACCCCAATGCCACTTAGATCATTCTCCCTGCCCCTCCAAATCAGTCCACTGCCCCCATCAGCCCCTGGATCCCCACTCTACCCCACAATGTGCTCCTCCATCTGCAGATCACTGCCCTGCCACCCCAACCAGTCCAAGAACAGGAGTGGTGGCAGGGAGGGTTCCCCTACCCTGTCTGCTCTCATGCTCCCTGCAGCTCTCTAGCAGCAGATCTGAGCAGTGCACATTAGAGAGGTTATTAGCCCCAAACATGTGACTCATCACTAGCACTAGTTAACTTTAACACAGATTAACACTGCTTTGAATTAACACCTGCTAACTGTAACATGTCATCTCACCCAAATACTGCCCTATGAGAGTCCATACATGGGAAAAGAGCACATGTGTTTAATTCTTAGAGGTTTACATGGTCTGGTAGGTGGCAAATTTGCTTGGGGGGGGGTCACACCCAGAGATTAATAATAGGCATGTCAGTATTGACCTGGAAGGATGTGGATAGTGGGGTCCTGCAGCACTGTACTCTTCAATGTCTTCATCGGTGACTTGCACGCAGGCGTGAAGTGTACTCTATCCAAGTTCGCGAATGATACTAAATTGTGGGGTGAAGTGCACACTCCAGAGGGTAGGGAATGACTGCAGGCAGACCTGGATGGGTTGGAAAAGTGGGCAGTACACAATAGGATGCAGTACAATGAGGACAAATGCAGAGTTCTGCACCTCGGGCATAAAAAAATCCAGCACAGCTGCTGGCTGGAAAATTACCCTCTCAGCAGCACAGAAGTGGAAAGGGATCTCAGAGTCATAGTGGACTCCAAGATGAACATGAGTCATCAATGTGATGAAATCCTCAGCAAAACTAACCATACTTTATCATGCATCAGCAGATGCATGATAAAGAACCAGGGAAGTGATACTTCCCCTCTATACAGCATGGTCAGACTGCAGCTGGAGTACTGCATCCAGTTATAGGGGCCATACTTCAAAAAGGAAGTTGATAACCTTGAGAGGGTCCAAAAGAGGGCCACTTGTATGGTTAACAGTTTGTAGGCCAAGCCCTGGGAGGAGAGACTGAGGGACCTGGCCCTCTTCAGCCTCCACAAGAGAAGGCTGAGAGGTGATCTTGTGGCTGCTTACAAATTCATTAGGGGGACACAACAAGAGCTCATAGATGCTCTGCTCACTAAGGGTGCCTCTTGGGGTAACAAGAAACAATGGTCACAAACTGACAGAGAGCAGATTTAAGCTAGACATCAGGAAAAACTTCTTCACGGTAAGTGGCCAAAATTTGGAATGGGCTTCCAAGATGGTGCTCTCCCCTACCTTGGGGATCTTTAAGAGAAGGCTGGATAGGCATGTGGCTGAGATCATCTGTCCCCTGCACTCTTTCCTGCCCAGGGCAGGGGGTCAGACTCGATTATCTGTTGAGGTCCCTGCTGATCTTAGCATCTATATGAGTCTTCTCTCTGCAACAGTCTTACATTGGTGAAACTCTCCAGACTTCAGCAGAGATACTCCAAACATACATGGTTATGAGAGAGAGGAGATTCAGGTTTATTAGGTTCATTCTTCAAAACTTCTGTTGTTAGTACAGTAGTACATTCAGCTAGGTTATTAGAGTTCATTTCTTTCTCACAGTGACTTCCTTATTGGCACTGTAGTTTCAGTCTTGCCTTAGCCAAAAAGTTAGACCACAAGTGAATGCGAAGTGAAAATATTTAGAAAAGTAGGCCACGTTGTCTCATGAAAAGGGTGCTGACCTTGGAGTCAGAGGCTCTGATTTCTGTTATCAGCTTGGCTTCCAATAGCTGTGCAATCGTGGTCAAGTCTTTTCCCCATTCTGTACTGCAGTTTCCCCCTCTCAGAAGGCTGACCGGGAATGACTGAGGTTGTGGCAGGAAAGATTACTTGCAATCAGATACCATGAACTAGACCTGGAACCCCAGAAGGACCTTCAAGAGGGGCAACAACAAGGCCCCTGTTAGGATTTCTGAGATATGCCTGATATTAAGTGATGATTTGCTGTGAAGACAGAGCTACTGATATTTCTGGTTCAAAAATTAACCTGAAAAGCTTTCTGTCTGCTGACTCTTATTTTTACAAATAGCAATTCTGAAAAAGTATATGTTAGCATTGATCAAATTTTGTGACACATGGACAACTACACACATGCATGCATGAGTGACTGGTGCCTCCTAAATCTGGGGGGGCACCCGCAGAAGCCGCTGACAGCAGCGGCCCTGCCAGGGGGGGCACCAGTCCTACCAACAGCATCAGTGTTGGCCATCAGAGGGAGCACCAGCCCCGTCGGGGGGGCACGTGCACCCCTGCGTACTCCCTACCAGTCACCTATGCATGCATACATAACATGCTTTTGTTATTTGCGCATATTCAGCTGATCCGAGTCCTGCTCTGCCTGGTCTGTTGAGATCAACAAAAGATGCTTCTGTTTGTCCCAAAGCTTCCCAGTATACTGGAGAACATAAACAGATTCAATGCCACTAGTATTACAAGGATGCTGCCAGCCTATCCTAAAATGTACTTTCCCTAATGGAAGGTACATCCAGTATGGCATCCCTGAAACACTACAATTTCAATAAAGGCAACACAAAGAGCTTAAAAATACTAATTGGTTGTGGGTGCATCTACATGTGCAATTAATGCAACTGAATATACTCTCAATTTGAGCTGGAGTAAACTAATCCCAACATCACCAGCTACGTGTGTGTTTAAGTATAGTAATATACTGCGCTTCTGGATACCACTTGTATCTGACAGACTACCTGGCAGTGCAGTAAATTAGTCTACTGTGCTCTAATTGACATGCATGTGTAGATGATGATGGTTTCCTGAACAGCAAATTAGTCTTCTGCCCGATAAAGCATCTCACGTTGATGCACCCTGTGAGAGTAAGTGCCATGAGCTTCTGCACAATCTAATCTTTTATTAAAAATAAAAAGATGCACTTAACAGTTACAGAGAACCTTCAAAAGTGAGCTGAATGTAAATTGAAGCAGTGCTGGTTCCTAAGTCCATGGAGAGCTATGGCCACATAAAATACCTTAAACTTTTACTTACTTACATAAGATCAACAAATCTAGCAAACAGGATGCCCTATTGTATCTGGCGTTGGCACCACCATGGAGGGAGTTTCTGGCTATGCTGACTCTATCCTATTCCCACATACCACTGGAGCTGTCAGCACTTGAAAGACACCACATATTTCTTAAAGACAGAGCTACATAGACAAGCTTCCAAAAAATATGATATTAGCTACCCTAGCTGTCATATCTTTGTACTCCACCATTCCCTGTAAGGATGGACAACAAGCCATAAAGAATAGTCTTCATGAACAAGGACATTGTTTCTGTTTCTGTCACACTCTCCTACTTTGTCCTCACACACAACTATTTCAGATTTGGAGAATCTCTATACCCACAAATGAATAGCACTGCTATGGGCACATGGATTCCCTCCACCCCCAATATGTCATATGTTTATAACAGACTTTGAAGACCATTTCCTATGTAGCTGCCCTCTCATCCCGCCGATTTATCTAAGATACATTGATTACATTTTCATCATATGGACATATGAGAAGGAATCACTAGCGAAATTTCACCAGGACTTTAACAACTTCCATCTCCCTTTCCTTCCCCCCGCCAATCAAACTTATTCCAGAATACTTCAGCCAGAAGATTAATTTCCTAGACACCACAGTGAAGGTTTGCAATGGCGACATTGTCAGCACATTGTATTAGAAACCCATCAACTGCCACAGCTGTCTTCACACCATCAGCTTTCATCCTAAGCACACCACACATACCTGCTCTGAGTCCACTGACTGGAACAAAACATAAGGCTCTAGAACAGGGATTCCTGCAGTTACAATACAATCCCCAAACTGTAGCCACTCAAATCAACAAAGCCAGGCTCAGACCTTGCTCTGATCGGCAGCAATACCAAGCCTGAGACCAGGACAATGGAATCCCTCCAGTGGTCACCTATAGCCCCAGCTTGAACACCTTGGACACCTCATTAATAACCTTCAATTCCTCCTAGAAAAGGATGACCATCTTAAAGTAACTGGCAGACAAACCTGTCCTGATTTACAGACAACCCCCTGCCCCCCCACCTCAAATGGCATCACTCAAGCAGCAAGCTCTATGACTCCCAGTTTCACTGAGGCACCAGGCCTTGCATCAGACTCAGATGCAAGATGTCCACCCTCATCAATGCAGACCCACATCATCATTGGACCAAATAACATGGATTAACATCTCAGGTTCATTCACCCTCACCTTTACCCACATCATATACACCACCATTTGCTCACAATGGCCCTCTGCAATCTACAATGGAGAGACAGGGCAATCCTCTGTGTAAGAATGAATGAACATCAATCTGACCTCAGCTTCAGAAAGATGCACGAAGGGCACTGACTGAACACGTTAACCTCCCTGGACATTCCTTCACTGACTTCAGAGTAGCTACTTTTAAACAAGAAAAATTTAAAAGCAAATTCAAATAGGAAATTGCAGACAAGAACTCATCCACAAGCTGGATTAAATATGATCTAAACAAGGAGTTTAGATCATATTAGATTTAGATTCTTGGCCTATTACCTGGATTAGCTTTGGTGATCCCATTGTCCTTATGGGCTTATTACTTGTTTCCTTCTCCCAGTACTGCTCTGCCAACCCCCATTCTCCTCTTACTCCCTCCTTTCCTGACTTTTGTATTCAAATTACTCTCTCTATTTGACATACAAAAAACTAGAACTTTTGGTTCCAAAATGATACTTTTTATTAGCCCAACTGGAAAATGGCAAGAAAACTGTCCTTTTCTGCAAGCTTTTGGGAATCAAAGTCCCTTTGTCAAGCTCTGGGAAAAGTGTAGATGGTACAAGATGGTAAAAAGTCCCTATAGGTCAGAAATGAACTTCATTTTTGCACAGAGGGAACTGAAGATGGAAGTCTGTCCCCCTGGGTCCATTAGAGTGTCTTTGTGAGCTGTGTTGAGTAGCTCTTTGATGTGTTGATCAGGTAGAATTCCTTCCCTGAAGGTGTCAGATAGTAGGCAGGGAGGCAAAAAAAACTTCCTTGTTGTTCTGCAATGAAGTTTAAAATCCAAAATCGGCTGAAATTCAGCATCTTCCATGTTTCAGGGGCGTACTTGGTAGCCATGTTGGTCTGAAACAAAAAGACGTACAAAAAACGAGAACTCTTGGTTCCAAAATGATACTTTTTATTAGCCCAACTGGAAAATGGCAAGAATATTGTCCTTTTCTGCAAGCTTTCGGGAACCTTGTAACATCAACACTTTTCCCAGAGCCTGATGAAGGGATGCACAAAGCTAGTGCTATACAGTTCTGATTTTGTTAGTCTCTAAGCTACAAATCTACACTCTCTCTCTTATCTCAAGGTAGCCATGATGGACAAACCTGTCCTGGCTTATAGAAAGCACCCCAACCTGAAATGGCATATTTCAAGCAACAAGCTACCTAATTCCTATTCTCACAAAGGCACTAACCTTGCAATGGACCCAGATGCAAGCTGTGCCATATTATCACTAGACCAAATAAAACATTAGAGGTTCATTCACTTGCACATATACCCATGCTACATATGCCATTACCTGCTTATAATGCCTGTTTGTTGTCTACATGGGACAAATGGGACAATCCCTACATGAAGGAATGAAGGGACTCTGATCTGCCATCAAGTCCAAAAACACACAAAAGCTGCTGACAGGATACTTTAAAACTTCCTAGACATTCTTCAAAATAGCTTTTCTTAAGTAGCAGTCTCTGATTGATTTCCACCACAAACCCAATAAGCATCACCCCTCCATCAGACTATCTCTTGAATACTCCAGAACCAACATCTCCTTTTTAGACACTATGATTGATATCCAGAATGGTAAAATACAAACCACCATATACAAGAAACCCATGAACCAACATACATTTCTACACAGAACCAGCAATGACCCTAAACACACCAAGAAAGCTATAATTTACAGTCAAGCCCTCTGATACCACCAGATTTGCAGTGAAGAGAATACTCACGATCGCCACCTCGCAAATCTCAAATGGGCGTTCACCTGAGAAGAACATTCCTTCACATTTTTTTAAAGAGTCACCCGGATACCACATGAAGAATTGCTGCAGTACAAAAAGAAAATCTCCACAAATCTCACACCATTATGACATATCACCCTTCCCTGGAGCCTATACCGAAAATCCTCAAACAGTTGCACTCCATAGTAGAAGAAGACCCAATTCTTAAAGAGATCTTTCCAGAACCACCCATCCTAGCCTTTAAATAAGAACGAGACCTTGCTAACCTCATCACCAGAAGCAAACTTCCTATGGTACAAACCACACTGAATGGATCGATCCAGAGCATGCCCAGATCAGAAATGTAAAACTTGCCAGCACCTCTCTACTAGTCCCACAATAATTACATCCCACAATAGAACCATCACCATTCCTGGATCTTACTTCTACACCTTCAGAATGGTAACATCCAGTGCACTAAATGCCCTGATGGAAAATATGCAGAAGAAACCAAACAACAATTATGTATCAAAATAAATGCACGCTGAAAATCTAACAAAGGCAAAAATATCCAATTAACCGTACTTTTCACAAGATAACTACTCTCTCTCCAATCTCTCCATTCTAATTCTCAAAGGGAGTACAAAACACCTGTTGTAGACAAGCCTACGAACTTGACATCATAGATCTACTGGATACAAAAAATTGTGAACTAAATTTAGACATTGGATTTATGGCATATTATAACCTGCCTGCCATCTGAGAACCCCAAGTAATCTGTATACATTCTTTCACTGGGTCAACATCCTGCTTCTCCCTCCCCTCCCACCCCCTACCCCAATGCATCTACCATGCTTTTGCATTTCCACACACCTGCATTTTTGCATATTGGCTTCTAATCTACCCAAGAGAGCACCCAAACCAACAGCATACTCTCCCCAAAGCCAGAAGAAGGATGTTTGTGCCCAAAAGCTTGCAAAGAACATTTTTTTCTAACTATTTAGTTGGTCTAATAAAAGATATCACATTTACCCAAAGAGACTTGTCGGCCTGTGTTTTTAAGTAGCAGAACTTAAAAGCCAACTTGAATGCAAAATTGCAAAACAAAAAATCATCCATAGAATAGATTATGTTAAGCATGGCCTAAATAAGGACAATGGAGTTTTATAGCAGTACCTGGATTCACTTTTCTGACTCCTCCACTGACCCCTGCGTCCCTACAGGTTTATTTCCACCTCTTTTCCAACCCTGTCTTTTGTATTCAGATCACTCTCTCTGTTTGATAGCCTGCTCTGTCCATATCCTTTCATAGCATCTAATGAAGTGAGCTCTTTCTGAGCTTATGCATCTGGAATTCAGTGCATCTCTACCTAGCCTTCTGTCTGACTGCAGACTAATATAGCTAACTACCTCTTTCCACAATAAAATGCATGATGTTTTAAAATCAACCAATACAAACATACAAGAGCATACAAAACTTATTACTTTAATTTTGTCTCATACTTTTATTATATGTACTTCTTTATTTCTAAAGTGATGTGCAAATTCTATATCTATCCACATGCAAATGGCAAAAAATACCCATTAAAGTGCTCTAGGCACTTTTGACAACACTTCAAGTAAGTGCAGCAGTAGAGAAGCAAACAGGTTTTTATTCCCTTCCCTCTAACTTTGCAATTCCTTCACCCTCACACTTGCTTTCTCTCTCTCTTTCTCTCAATGACACCCACACCCACATTTTCATATCTCTGGACAAAAAGATAAACTTTGCAGCATACCCTGAAAGTCAACGGACCTGTGCTATTTCAGATCATAGGTCACATTAGTTTTCCATTTTGGACTTAAATACTCTTCAAATATGTGTTTCAGGGGTGTCCTTGGTAGCCGTGTTGGTCTGAGACAAAAAGACAAGCAAAAAACTAGAACTCTTGGTTCTAAAATGATACCTTTTGGATAGTTGGTCTAATAAAAGGTATCGTTTTGGAGCCAAGAGTTCTAGTTTTTTGTATGTCTTCTAATACATAGAGCTCATACAGTTAGTTTAGACTTAAAATTGAAGATTTTTGTTATTTCATATTTCAAGGAGATGATGAGGAAAATGCTGTATGATGCTGGTATAGAAATATCAAAGTATTTTCCTGCCTAATTTGAATGTTTATCTTATCTAGTGTTATTGTTTATCTTCTAATGTATTAGACATGTCTAAGGAAGAACAAGTAGTGTTATAGTGTTTTATTAACTAGGGTTCAGCTATGTAACCTGATAACTAATATACATATCAAATAGGGCTCTATGCTGCTAGGTACTGAATGCTTCAGTCATGCTTAATTGTTAACATGTGATAACTGAGTTCTTCTTTTCAAGGAATCCAGTAATGTCATCCTTTTCTTTAAAAAATCTGAAGACCATTTAGTCCTTGACAGCTCATTTCATATTGGGGAAAATGTACTGCCTGTTCTCTCAAACTAGGAAAAAAGGAAGAAATGTTGCCCTGTATATAAAGACATAGTATGAAATGGAAGGTAGGCCTGTTAAAAGCTGCTAGGTAAAGATCAGAGGGGAGAGCAGCAGAGGGGTATGTCCTGGGCCTATCGTGACCAAGGGGCTAGACTAGATAACTTTGTAAGGTCCCCTCCAGTCCTAATTTCCTGTGAATTGGGATGGATGTATTTTTAATTTATACTTCCCTGAAAGTCATCTGAAAATACAAGTTGTAGGTGTTTACCCCTAAGTGAGAATTCTGGATTTTGGATCCCAAGTGTATAGATGTTCCTAAACACCAGAGGGGGGCTAGATACCTGCCATACCCATAACCTCTGGCTAATTTTATGCAGCTCCTCACTCAGCGTGTGGCTTTTCAGATCATCCCATACGCTGTAGTGCCCTGCTAACTCAGGGCTGTAGATTTCCCTGTGGAAGCCAGGCCTTTAAAAGTCAGGATTTGTAATGCTCAGTATCTCAATGCCTAATTTCCCTTTTGGATCCAGCCTTTAGTATCTGCATCCCATTTCTCATCTGTAAAATGGTTATGATATTACTGACCTACCTTAGAAGGATGTTGCAGAGATAAAAATCTATTAATGGTTCAGATACAATGGGACCCACATAACAATCTAATGTTTTTATTCTGCATAAAAATACTTCATTGTTTTTTGTAATTCTGCTAAGTTCTTGACCATAGTATTTTGCAGTAATGGATTTGCACAAGTTGATTATGTGTTGCATGAAAAGGGTTTTCCTTTTATGAATTTGAAATGTGTTGCCCTTTGATTTAATTAACTTTTGCAACCAATAGTCTCATGAGAAGGACAACAAAAAACCTATGCCTGCAATGATTAAAGACGTGTAATGTTATATGGAGCTGAATAATGTTTTGAAAACATTTTCAACTGCTAAAAAGCAAACCACTTGCACTTTTACTCTTTCAATGAACTTATCTTTATCTTAAAATCTATATAACCCAGCTTAGATGTCTGTTTTGCTAGAAGTATTTGTACTTCAGCACTTAAGGCTCTTTTTCTCATTGTATATACAACTTTTTCTACAGACAGTGTACATTAGGAACACAATTGAAGCTAAGCCACATATGACTG
>JAGPOW010000229.1:16719102-16815668 GCA_030014935.1 Caiman crocodilus | reverse complement strand
ATTATTTATGCTTCGGAAGACAGGGGTGTGTCTACATGTGCATTAATGTGCCTTTTCTAATGCACATTAAATTTAGTACCTCCAATGTGAGGTACTAAATTAACGTGGTAGCACATTTGTACACTTTTTAGTGACACTTAATGTGCAGTAGACTTTTACTGTGCGTTAATGTAATGTCACAGTTTTTTACGTGACACTTTAATGTGCAATAAAATAGTTTACTATGCATTAAAGTGCACATGTGGACACACCAAGGGAGAAATAAAAGCAATTATTTGTAATTCTCATCCCTAATTCTCCAGGAAAATGTGGAAGGACAATACATGCAAGAAAGCAATGGAATCTGAATGGTCTCCATATTTTTAAAATATCCAAAACACAATGCACTCTGGCATTATATCTTTTAAAACAAAAACTTTCTTCCCAGGTATTTAAAATGTGCAATGATATCTGGATTTCTCAAAAAAATTGAGAAAAGCTTCATGGAAATATCTTATTTATCTAAACTTTGGATACTCCCTAGTTCAAATACTTCATGCCACTTCCCTTAAGGATTCAGATCACACCACAAAATACTGAAACAATAGCTTTGAAATAAGTCAGTGGAGACTTAAACAAGCAACAATTATTTCTGATGTTCTATTTTGTATCTATGCTGTCTGGAAAAATCCCTGAAGTTTTCTAAAAGAACAATCACGAATGTGTGAATACTAGGCAAAGTAGTGCCAGGCTGAAACATGCCATCTCTGTGCTGAGATACATTGTACTTGCCCCATGTGTGCTTTTTCCTCGATCACTAGTGCAGCATGGAGCACAAGTCAGGAACTCTGTGTCTAGGGCCACTGACAGACGTTTGCCTTTTGGGTGGTGGGAGTGGAGAAGGGGCAGTTAAGGAGGAATTGAGTCTGGCTGTGGGAGCCTAGAGAGCCTGTCTGCAGTGGAGGAGTCACCCCTGTTTCCCAGCCCAGCCCTGCCCCTCCTCCCCCCAGCTCTGGTGCTGTCTACAGGAAGGAAGTGGGGAGAGGGGAGAGGGGGCAAGTTGTGGGGTGGGGTTTGCTTGGCCTGAGCTGAAGTGGGGGGGCTGGAGGGACTGCAAGGTGGGCAGATCCAATCCACCAGCCCTCCTCTCCAGCTCAGGCTGAGGAAACTCCAGCTCACAGCTTGCTACCCCTCCTTTCCTTCAGATAACCCCAGAGGTAGGGCTGAGCTGCATCAACTCAGCCCCAGCCACACCACCAATGAATCTTAGGGAACACAAGTTCCCAAAGGTGCTCCAAAGTTGGAGCACCTTCATCTGATCCCTCATTTGATGAGGGTTCATTTGTTGAGCAATTTGTCTACTTCTAAAGTGCTCTGCAGCCATGCACATGTCATGGTGCAGCTGTAGAGTGCTTTCAGGGGGCGGATCATGTTACAAATGTAACTTCTGTCTGCACCTTAGAGTACATGGCATGTATCAGTACAGCACTGTTTCCTCTGGTATAGACATAGCCCTCACAAGTCCTTTCCTCCAAGTATTTTTTCTTCAATTATGGACTAGCTTAGTGGTTTGCAATCTTTTTAGACTCAGGGCACTCCTAGTTAGACTCAAGACAGCTCTCAGAATATACCAGCTTCTAAGTTTCACTCATTTTTTGACTATGGAAAAATAATAGAGCGATTTTTCTGTTGCAAAGAACTCAGGAAGACCATGACAGATCAGACTTTTTTAATACTGCGGATTCCTGTTTGAATCTTATGCATTTATTTTATGAATCATGTTTGTATACCTAATTGCTAACATTGTGTGGCACCCCACAGCTCCCTTGAAAGGGCCTCAAGGCACTCCAATGTGCTGCAGCACCCTGGTTGAGAATCACTGGACTAAGTAAATAATGAGGAGTCTGCTTCTAATAGAAAACTTTTGTCTATGGATCTATAGGGCCACAAATAAAGAGGTAACAAGCTGAAAGCAGCCAGAAGCATAACTGGGTAGATCTGCAGTCTGGTGCACACAAGGCTGCCAGCACAGGTGATGTGGCCAGGTAGCAGTGTTATTTTTGCACCCTCTCCCCATGAAATCATCCCCTTCTTGGTTACAGAGCTAGATTTAGGAGTGTTTAGATTCAGGCTCTTGATTCAGCCAGCTAGTGTTTGGCTCTGCAACTGGATCCAAGCTTCTGCAAAGTTTGTAGCAGTGGCTAAATCCTGGGTTCTGCTTTGGGCCTATATCTGCATTGAAGCATTGGTCCAAGTTCTGGTCTCTGTCGTCAATTTAAATCTATCACAACATAATGTAACGACATTAGTATGGACCAGTTTAACTGGGGCAGTGTGTGTTCTCTTTTAATAATAGCATCTACTCCATCTCGCTAGATGCAAGCTCTCTCTGCAGTGCTCATTTCTGGTCCCTAACAACAGCAATCCCCTCACTGCTGTGTACTGTTCCTGATCCTATTTCTAAACACAGACACTTCTGCTTCAGCTTTGGCTGGGGGTAGCGGTGCAGAGGCCGGCCTCCCTTCCCCCTCCTCCTTTTGCCTGTTAATTGGCTGAGACCACCAGAATTTGGAGGACACAGATGTCACTGATAGTTTGCCTAGGGAGCACATTCATGCCCATCTGTTGCAGTCTAGAAGGCTGTTCATATATCCACAAGGCCTTCATTTAATTCTTGTCAGAAAGTAATGTAAATCCAGTTTACCTCAGAGGTCACAGCCGAGATTTATGCCAATGAGCCCCCTGCAATTTACACACACTGTAGTTGTATAGGATGAAAAGAAAGCCTTTCATGTTGGTGCATATTAACAAGAACGCTTGCCTTAGGAGAGGCTTTTTGATTGAGGTTCTTCCTTATTTTAATACAGCCGATGCCAGTTGGTATACCCAGCTTTACAGAAAGAAAAACATTTCATCTTTAAACCAGAGAAGTAAAAAAATAAATAAATAAAGCCCCTAGCAAATAGTACAGCCACCATGGATCTCTTATTCTCTCTTATAAGACAAAGCTTCCATGCACAACAAAATAATAATAATAATAATCACAGTAATAATAAATGCTTGAGTGAAGCAAGCAGGTAAGCATTCGAATATGCAGGAAACTGAACTTGCCTGCTGCTGGGAATGATATTAATATTGATCAGCTGAAGTGTTCACTGGTGATCTTTTTAAGTCCTTAGTTACTAGCACTTTTTTTAACATACATAGGGAAATGCTAGGATGCAGAAGGCCTGACTTTTAGTTGATATCTACTGGTGTAGATATCATTTACATCAGCTAAGGATCTGGCCCAAATTTGCTGTGTTGCATGTGCATAATTGGAGTAGTCTCTGTTCTCTAAGAGTACTCTAAACAAATCTCATCTTTCAATTATCTTTGACACAGACACATGGCTCTGAGCATTTGGCTCTAAAAATATGAGGCAGAATAATATGAAAATAAAAGACACATCTAGACCTCTGAGTTTCACAAGTCTAGGACTAAATCTTGCCCTTCATAGAAGTGCAAGGGCAGTTAGCTACTGGCTTCTGAAGGTTGAATGATCAGGCCTTTTATTTCTAATGCATGCAACTCACAGTGCAAGTAAAGAAAAAAACTCCATGTGATTTTTCAGAAGCATCCACCCCAAAGTTATAAAGAGAAAAATGGTACTGTTTATGTTCTCCATGGCCCCTTTAAAAATAAGATTAAATAAATCTATGTGATGACTGTTCTAATGACATTATTCTGCATGTTTTCAGTCCCCATATGGAAAAGAACAGGACAGAGATGGAGTTTTGCACACCTGGGGGGGGCATGAGATTATAATCCAATTAATTAAATGAAGGAGTACAGCAAAAGTGGTTCTAGAACAGCAGCTGGAGGATCACAATTCCAACAGTGTTTCCATTCATCATGTGGCTTCAAGCTAGATCCTCAACTGGTGCAAGTTCTGTGAGTCAAAGAAGCTACTTGCATCTATATCATATGGGGTGCTGGCTGCAGTGAAGGCTGGGGATTCTGACTGGGGCATCCCAATGCTCCTGCTGGGTCAGAGGTTCCTGGCTAGGGGGTCTTGTCCCCCTGCTGTGGGTCAGACCGATCACCATATTTAAGGTCAAGAAGGAATTTTACCCCCTGGTCAGATTGGTAGGGTCCCCGGGAGCTGTTTTGCTGTTTTGTAGCAGGTGGCGTGGCCCTTTTCCTGGAATCTCTCAAGTGTATTTTAACAAACTTTTGCAACACTCAGATGCTAGCCACCATGGTCCCCTGGCTCTACCTGTGACAGATTAGGGTGCTATACCTTGTGATTTAGACTGTGAAGTTTTGCTAATAGGTTGGACAATAGATTTGTATGGGATGGTTTAGATAGGGATTATCCTGCCTCTGGCAGGGTTGGATTAGGCGACCTCTGGAGGGCCTTTCCAGCCCTACTTTGCTGTGATCCTACAACCATCCTGTGAAGATGTTATGCTCAGTTTTCACATTGGATGTTTTATACATGCATCTCATCTGGTTAGAAGAAGGAAAATGAACTCCATTGGCAGGATAAGTGCTCCTTTCCTCTGCACCCATCTGAAGTGTCATGTTGAACATGGTGCTGGCATGAGTAAAGGTGTTGGGAGAAGGATGAAACTGCACACCTTACTGAGTTAGGCAGGAGAAGAATTTAAAGACTGTATTTTCTTAAATGGAATTTTACACTTTATTTTAATAGAAGTGTATTCATATAAAATAATTATCTATTTTTTTTTTAAAGTTGTTTATTGTTAGGACAAAATGAAAAATATTACCTAGAAATGCAGACTCACAGACAAGAAAGATTAATTCCTTTTTGCAGGAGTTATTATCAGAGTATCTGAGCAAGACACAACAGAATTACATTTCAGAGGCATTTCCAGCTGGAGTAGAATAAGGGCAAATGAAGAGTGCACCTTTATACCTATCACACCAGTTTTACACTAGTGAATCTGCTCTGATAGCTTGGTGTAAAGAAGGCATCTCTCCCTCCATGTGTCTTGTCAATGGATTTTGCTTTGGGAAATGCTTTCTAATGCAACTGACATGAAGATCAGCATCATTTACATTGTGTCATTTAAAGCCAGCATGATTTTAGGGTCAGAAGGGAGCAAGGGAGGGAGGGAGGGAGGCACAGCTGACATAAAAATGAAAACAGTGCTTGATTTCTGAGTTTCTGTGTAGCACTTAAAATAATTAAAATGTTTATTTGAAAGTCAAAGCAGCCCTGGTCATAAATAACTCCCCATTTCTCAATTGACTGTGTTGAATGCTCCTGGGCTGAGGTTTATCTGCTCCCTGTTGGGATTAATCCATAAATGCAATCTCCACATGGAACTCATCAGGTCTTTGCTTCCCCTTCAGGGGTCTCCCAGGAATTGTAGCGTAGCCTGAATAAGATCAAAATTAGGATAATATATTTTCAGAGGAAAAAGGCTCAGGAGCTCTTAATTGGTATTCCAAGCCCACCACCCAGTCTTGTCTCCAAAAATCAGATGATTATTATATTTGCTAAGTTTTGAAGCATGTGTTGACAGAGTTTTAGAAAGGCTTCAAAGCCTTGCATTCTTAAGCTAGGTTAAGTCCCATGTTTCGTTCCATGCACGATAAGACTTAAAAAGTCCTTTCCTTAGACCAGTTCTCAAGCATCCTCACAGTGTAGTCCAGATCTTACTAGCAGCAAGGGTTTTGTCCTCCTTAAAGGTGGTATGATTTTTTTTTTTTTGCTTTTTTTTGCTTTTCAGTTTATCCTCTATATTTTCTTCCCACAGTTCAAACACTCACCCTTGTTTTTTTGCCATTGGTTCTTGACTCCTATGGCATGTTTTGTTCCCCTCTTTTTTCCCCACACAGCATATGCTTCCTTTTCCTATGGTCCTAACCCTCACCACTTGGCTGCTTCATCATCACCATGCTTCCCAGCCTCCTGCCACTCTACCCAACTTGGTGCGTGCACAAATTGAATGCTTGGTATGCTTGGTTCCATCATCCAAGTTACTAATGAAGATATTAAATAGTACTAGACTTAGGGCCCAGGACAGACCCCACATGATATCTCCACCTAGTTTGACATTCAGTGTCAATGACTATTTGAGCACAATTATCCAACAAGTAATGCAGACACCTTTAGTTGGCAGCCTGTATTTCCATAGTTTAGCCAATAACAATATCATGGGAGACAGTCAAGGTACTCATGTGAGTATTAAAATCCTTACCAAAGTTGAGGTATGTCACAGGACTCCTTCCTCCACATCAGCAAAGCCTGGTTTGTTTTTTGACAAGTCCATGTTGGCCATTACTTGTCACCTTGTTATCTCTAGGAATGCACCAGTCAATTGCTTTAGAGTATGCATCTTTCCTGGGATGAAAGTTAGAATAACTGGTCTGTTAATCACTAGGTCTTTCTTCCTCCTTTTAAAAATATGTATAGTCTTTAAAGAAGTCTTCTAGAACAGTAGTGCTCAACCTTTTTGCTCTGGAGGGCTAGAAGGGCAGTGCCTGGTCTGTCTCCAGTTTGGGTTTGGCATGTGAGGCAAATGCAGTATGGCCCAATCTGGTCATGTGGAGCAGGGCAGGGACAGCCTGGTCCAAATCTAGCCATGCCAGGGATGGGGAGGGGGCATGGATTGGCCCCAACCTGGCTGTGCAGGAAAGCCAGCCTTATGAAGGGAGGGGCCACGGGCAGGCTGATTTGGCCATGCAGGGCTTGGGAATTTGACAGCAGTAGAAGGGTGGCAGTATTAACAGCCAATGCTCCCGCACTGCCAAGTTTCTGACCCATGGAGAAGTGTGCAATGGCTCTGTAGGCTGGATTTGACCATGGGCCAGCAGCTGAGCACCCCCGTTCTAGAATATCGCCTGTCCGACACAGGTTCTCCAATTTACTTCAACCCACTCCTTGAGTACTCGAGAATGAATCTCACTTGACCCTGCTGATTTGAAAACATGGAGCTGATGTAAATATCTAATGTGTTCCTTTTCTTCCAGCAGATTGCCCCACAAATGGCTGTCTCATGAAATTATTGAGATTGTCTCCTGCTCTTGTTCTTGGACATTTATATGGGTCTCCCCATTTTTCATTTACCTGGTATTTTGGCAACAAGTAGTATAAAACCCAGTTGAAAACTCTCTTCACTGGGTTAGCAAGTCTGCAAGCAAACATGTTCTTCTTTTGGTATGCAGGATCCACCTTTATTCAGCGGGCCAACTTCCTGAAATACTACTCCTTGGTTAGAAAAGTTAGAGCCTTGAAGGCAACACCATCTGCACAGCTGTGCACTGATCTCCAGGTTTCATGTGTCCCTGTTCCTTGACCATTGGAATAGACAGGAACACAACCTAAGTGCATGCTTTCTTCACTTTTGCACGGTGTAGTCACTTTTGACCTGCTCAGGGCCAGCCCTGGCTACCGTGGAATATCTGAAAATCTAAATTTACACCTCAGCTGACCTTGCAGCTTGTTTGAGAACCCATACCCTCAAAGAGACCGAGGTGAAGCCAAGGCACAGCTAGCCCAGTAAGCGTGACAGGTTCCCCAAAGCAATACTCTCTGGCACGCAGGGTTCGTTATTCCAGCCACCACTTTTGCCTCCTTTTTAATCTCCAGTTTCCTTCCTTTCCATTGTTGATAAAGAAAGTGCATTTGCTTCAAGTCTGTAGGCTCCACGCTGTTCACCCCAGCAGTCTTTCACTATTAGTGGTGACCAAGGATCCTGGTTTTCTCTGTTAAAAAATCCAAAATTCTCAGATTAAAAAAACCCAAATGTTCAATTTTCCACAATTAAACTGAAATGTCACTATATATATAGGTGTTAGTTGAATACAATGTTTTATGAATATATTTACAAGTTTAAAGCAATTTGGAAACCTACCATTCCCTCAATCAGTAGAATTAAATTAATTCTAAATAACTATAAATTTTGGTATTTGATTTTGGTTTTTTTATCATGGAAAATCAGAGCTCCCCCTGCCCTCTTTGCTCACCAGGATGCAAGTCCAGCTGCAGCTGTCCCCCACACTGCTTAGTGGTGCTATGCAACCCAGATATGCCCTGATATGCCGTTGCCCCTCACTGCCAAACCACAGCCCCCTCAGTCCTGCTAGTGCCCCTCATTCCCAACCCACAGCCCTCTGCACCCCGCAGGCGCCCTCTAGTCCCCCAGGCCCTACTTACCACAAAGGCTGCAGGCCCCTTCTCCTACCCCTTCCCCGCCAGGTAGGACTTAGGGTTTCACCAGTGGTGGATTTTACGTTTTCCCTGAGCAAACAGAAAATTGCCCCTGCCCTGCATCTCCCAGGTGACGCCAGGTTCCCCCTGCACCTGCCAGGGGACTGCAGCTGGATCCGCCTGGCCTCCTTGGCACATCTGGGGCAAGTTGGGGACATGAGTGCTGCTAAGGTGAAGGCGGCCCTGGCCCCAGCCCAACCTGACTCCTCTGCCCAGCGGGTGTCGTGCAGCCAGAGCTGCAGTTCCCAATGCCACGAGATGAGCCAGGGTCGGGGCCAGCCTGAGAGTGGGGACTGGCTCTGCGCCACCCTTGGCTGCCTACCCACATTTCTGCTGGCCCCAGCAGGTTGGAGCTGTCCCAACGCCTCCTGTCCCAGCAGCACTGGTGCCAGCGGCCACCTGCAGAGAGCAGGGAGCAGCAGGACAGCCCATGGGGCCTCCTGGCAAGAGATGGCTGTGGGAAGCTACAGCCACCTGCAAGAAACCCCACACCTACCCCTAGCCCCTGGTTCTGGCCCAGCCAAAGGGGAGGAGGCACACTCTGCCTGCCCGGGTGCCCGCAACCAGGATGCCTGCCTGGGCTGTGCTGCCTCTGGCATCCCAGAGGGCCCCTGAATGGCAGGGGCCCCTAGGCCTGGGCCTCGCCAGCCTGTGTTTTAATCTGCCCCTGGGTTTCGCGCCCTTTTTGCAAGCAGATCATTGCCGCCTGGAACTCTGCCAGCCTGTGGAAAGCTGTTTGCAAAAGGGAAAACCTGTGGTTTTCCACTTCAAAGGGAAAAATCTGAGTTTTTCTCCTTTAAAGGGGAAATCCTCATTTTTCTGCAGGAAATGGAGAACTCAGATCCTTGGTGATGATGCAAGACACAAGACTATACTTGGTATCTGTTTAAAGGATGGTGCTTTCTTTTAAAGCTCTTTGGTATATATTGCATTGATTTAATTATGCAGGTCAGCGTCCTGTTTCTTCACCTATGCCACAGAAAGGACATTGTAATATTAGTTATTATGGTATTGATGTAGTGATTATGTCTTGGTGATGTGCCTGGTTCTGTCATTTTGTTCTTACTGTTGTTGTAATTCATCATTACTGTAAATGCACTCACTTATCTAGCCTTATGAAAAACATGCAATTGGCCAAATTTCTCATTTGCTGAATTGTGTACATAATCACAGTAAGCATTTGTAAAGTTTTAGCTTACTGTGGTCATTCCAGCTCTGGGAAGGGAAAGTCTGTGCTTATTCAGATGCCAGTGTAAGACTCCCCGCTAAGGCCCATCAGTTCTTTGTGACGCTCACACTCTGTGCAGATCACGCAGCCACATGGCTACTCCTTACAGCTGACCACAAGCGTGATCTTACAGTCTGCAGCACTGAGGCCTGTCAATCCTCCTGATATGTTCAGCAAAAAAGAGAAAAAAACAAAACCAGTTATAGGAAGGTAAATGGTTATATTCCAGCTCTTTTCCTCAGCTGCTCTATAATTTGCACTGACATACCCAGCTCAGAAGAAAGAGCAGGCAGTGAAGAGAAACAAAGGATACAAATCAACAGTTGTTGGTTGTAAGTGTGAATACCATTTCAGTATTAGTATTATGCCATAGGATTACAGCATGTTTTGAGGTGTGTACAGAACACAATGAGCTCTGCTTGCTCAGAAAGAAAACTTCCTGGGTAATTCTCACCGTCCATAAAAGCACAGGTTTTTTGAATGAGTGGGATGGCTCACTCCATTTCCATTGTTATAAAGGGCTCCACAGTCAACTCCATTCACAGACAGCCATGTTGAAACCATACTCACCTTCATAAAGCACCAGATAATCCTCCATTTCTGTGATCAAGTCATTATATCTCCAGTGATGCGTGCTGCACAATGTCATCTAGAGGGATGGCAGCACAGATGAACAGTACAGTGTCCTGGCCTCCTTATCCCCAACCTTGTCTGATTAGTTATCTGGTCCAGGGTCCAGTGTGTGATGGTATCCCAATTTTGGTTTTTGTCTTCTTCCAGCATTGCAGCAGCAGCCTATCTGTGCACAAAGAGGTGATGGCATTAATTTGCTTTTTTATTTGGAATCTAAAATATCAATATCTCTTTTTGTTTCTGCAGGCCATCAGGAAGATAAACCATTTTGTACTGGCAATGGTACAGATTTATAGTTTGATATTTAACCAAACAAAGAAAGAGTCTGATACTGTAGTTGACATTTGTTCAGGGCTGAAATTGGAAGATATGCGAGAAAAAGAAGTTTCCAGGATAATATTCCTGTTGCCTTCTCCCAACTGATAAAGGTACTTTGACTAGACAAAAGTACATCAGAATCTACACTGTGGTATGCAGTAACTACAAGATATATTTTATTTCCTGATTACAACCTACAATTCCTATATATCCTTTAAGGAAAACTGTATGTAGAGTAGCTAAGTCGAAAACTTGCATTTTTTTTTTACCTGTGCTTTCATAACAAATCATAAATGATCCCCCCCATGAATTTAGGGAAAAGACGTGTTTCTATATCTTTGAGTGGGTGGGTGGGTTACCTGACAACCATACCCACAAAATCACAGGTAAAACCTATAGAATCACTGGAAAATTCTTCATGAAGAATGATGAGATAGATTTTGGGGTCCAGTTTTAGTATGCACAGCTTATGTCAGAGAAATGTGTGCAGTGCTCTCATTTGACTCCCCTGGTTCTTGGGCCAATGTATTTATGGTCTGTCTCTCTTATTCTACCATCTCAGCAAAGATCCCCTCCTCTCACACACATCTACCCCTGTCCCTAAATATTTAGCAGTAAGTTTAAGATCTCTTGTTCAGGACATCCTTTGTCCAACAACCTTCTACTATGTGCTATTTCTAGAGCATGTGTCTCTCTCTCTCACATGTGAATGCATTTGTGCATGTGTTCTATAATACATGTATGCCTACATAAATATACAATAGGCAAGGATTTGGGGGGGTTGACATTTTTTATTGGACAAACTGCATGGTTGAGATAAAGTTAGACAAACTTTTGAATGAAGGGTATTCTTCCTTAGGTTTACATAACACTACATAAATATACACATACATGAATGTGTATGTGTGTATCTTAATGCAGGGTACCCCAAGAAGTCCGGGTTTTAAGTAATCATCTTCATACTTGAATGACGCCAGAGCCAGGTGGCAGGGATGTTTCATTTTGACTTGTGATCTACTCATGGGATTCACCCATACTCAACCATTCACCAACAAGATTGTTTAACCAGATAAATCAATTGATGGATGTCAATGGATCTAATAGAATGGGCAACAATCAGTGCTTTTTACAGTAGCTTGAATAAAGGGATCTTTTCTTTCTTTCCTTTGACTGAAGGGGAACCTTCACCTGGTTCAACTACTGTAGCCCTGATGGGAAAAGGAAGACAGAGTTTTGCTATAATAAGAATACCTTTCCAGTAATCTTGCAAGTCTAAGCAATTTCTCCCTATTTATAGCTGTACAAAGGATACTTAGGAAATTAACTGGTTAATTGCACAATTACCTGGAGACCAGTTCCACATGCAAAGTAGCTATCACGCAATTAAAAAACTCCAACCAGCTATAAAGTTAGACCTTGAAAAAGTGTACTAACTTTATAGCTGGTTGCTATAGAGCTTTAATTTGCAAGTGAGCAGTGTCTTCCCTGTGGCTGAGAGCCCCATTAGCTGACCAGGCTCCTAGCTGCAGGAGTGCACCATGCGCAGCGTGAAACCCCTGTGCCCTGAGGATTCAGACTGCACAAAGGAAAAAGAATATTATCAAGGTTGTGAAGTCAAGGATTCAATAAGGAAGACTGAAATTGCCTGATTGAAATTAATTCAACCCCCCTCATATGTACCCATGATGATACCCTCTTTAATCACAGGATCACGTATCATTTTTTCCTTAAGCCCCTACCTCACTGCATGGGATAGATGGTGCTCACTTAATGAGCAGCCATTCATATACTGTTTTCTTCTTTTCATTCAATATGTGGCCCTAGGCTTTATTTGGTACACACTACTTAAACCCTGCTGCAAGACAAAATTACTATTTACCTCTGGGCTCCCCTACAGCACACCTCACTATAGCATCTCAATACTTCATAGACATGCATGAATTTATTTTCACAACTCCCTGTTTGCCGGGGGGGTGGGGTGCCATTATCCCCATTTTTACAAGCACAAAATTTACACACACAAAAATTAAGATCAAAAGTATCCCCTGATTTGGGGTGTTTAGGAAAGACTTGGGTCCTAATTTCTTCAGACCATTACCATCATACATAGGTTTATAGGTTCAGATCGCAGCTGTAGTGTTCAGCACTTCTTCAAATCAGACTCCAGGGTCTCATATTGGGCATTTAGAAAATGAAAAACTAACAAGCAATGATCACCACTGAAAACTCAGTTTAACCAACTTGACTATAATCATATGGAAACTCAGTGGCAGAGGCACAGATAAAATCCAAGTCTCCAGAATGGCATTTAGCTCCTAACCATGAGCCCCCTCCTCCCTCTTCCTGCAGGCCCGAGCTCTACTCACTGCACCCCTTGCAACTTCTACAGCAAATAGAGCAGACATCCTACAGACGACAGCCTCCTTACTTACACCCCCAGAGTAGGTCCATGAGTATGTGGGGCCAAATTAAGATTGCATTTGCATTGCAGCCTCAATTCTGGTATTTTTCACTTTGAGCACTCTTAATAATGCTCATTCAATATATATTTTTAAGAAAGGAACTGAAAAAAAAGAACAGAAATTCTTTTATGTAGCATCATGTTGAAATCCACATTGGCAGTCATTGCACTGGAAACCACCTCGCTGACCTCTATCATTTGAGCTAAGGGAGCAATTAGTAGCAGTAAAAGATTTTCAGCCTTTCTTGGTACTTGCTCTATAGGGAGGTGGGACAGTCCACTAGAACGTTTCACAGCCATTTTCTGGCAACAGAGGAATGGGGAAACTCAGAAAAATTGGGTTCCTCTCCAGGGTCTCCTGGAGAGTGTTCCCTAATGGATACTCATCCCAGTCCTGGGATGTGTCCTGGGATGTATCCACATCCTAGTCCTGGGATGTGTCCACAGAAGAGAAGACGGAGACTGGGCCACACTGGAAAGCTTTCCACGGTCTAGTGGAGAGTATTCCCTAGCAGATAGAGACTCAACTGCCATTTCCCCCCCAAGCTTGACCTCATCTACCCTATGGAAAGCAAATGAGGTCAAGCTTGAGGGGGAAATGGCAGTTGAGTCTCTATCTGCTAGGGAACACTCTCCAGTAGACCCTAGAAAGCTTTCCAGTGTTGCCCAGTCTCAGTCTCCATCTTCTCTTCTGTGGCGTGGTATCTCTTCCCAGCTCCATTCTCCTCACGTAGCCATTGCTAATCTTTGCTTTCAGCCATTTCAAACCAGGATTTATCCAGGACTAGGATGAGACCCAATCTTTCTCCCAGTTCCAGTTTCCTTGAACAACCAATCCCAGTTTCCTTCTCCCAGTTTCATCTGGCCTCTCTCCCCCATGCTGGCCTCCAGTTGTCCCACTTATGTTTCCCTTCCTCAGTGGCTCACGATCCCAATCTCATTTATAAATCCACTCTCAATGTCTGTCCAGCCCTACCACTGGCTTCTTGTCCCTGTTTTCTTATAAACTCTTGTTCTTCATCAGGTCTGTCTCCCTTTGCTCTTTACTTTGCTCTTTACCTTTTGTCCTCTGCTTTACTCAGTCCCACCCTCTTTGCCTAGACATTCTCAGTACCTGCCCTTGGTTTCCAGGTCTAGTCTCCTCATCCAATCAGTCTCAACTCTCTCCAGCTCCCAGTCCCAGTCTTTTTGCCTAGCTGGTCCTAATTTCAGCCCCAGTCTAATCTATGCGCAGGTCTAGTTCTTGTCCTTTCAGTGTTTCAATCAGGCAGTTTCCTGTTCCCTGGCGCCTGAAGCTAGCTGGGGAGTCAGGAAGAGCAACAAATCCCTAAACTCGGGTCTGGGACTGGTAGCTGCAACTTTAGGGAAACTCCTGTTCAGTTGAGAGGGAGATATACCTTTGTGGGCTGAATCTTCAGGGAATTCAGCTGCTACCATTCTAAGTTATTTCTACTGAGCAAAATTTGGGCAGATTTTCGGGAAGATGGCAAAAAGCACAGCAGCCACGCTCAGCCACATTTTAAGCTCTTGCTTCTGAACATAGGAGCACCCCAGCGTTTCAAAAGAAAACGAAAAGCCACCAAGATTTTTTACTGAGGCTAAAACAATTTTTTCCCCATGCTTGAAAACAGCTGAATCATTTTGGCCGCAGTATTATCCAGACATCGCACCAGGAAATTGTGGCAAAGTTAGAAATGACTGAAACAAAATCTGAGAATGGGAAGCAATGAACATCCTTACTCAGAGGGACAGACTTCCTTGTTCCACCCTTGCTGAATGCCGCACGCTTGTTGTAGCTGAACTAATTTCGCAGTTCTTTTTGCAACTTCATGCTGGATCTTTGTTGTATAGACTGTACATATACGCTGTTTGGACAGCTGTTGAAGCAGTCAGAAAGATCTTTAGTTTTAGTTTGAGTATCAGGATAAACTTCTTTCCAGACTTTATTTGTTATCACTTTCTTATACAAAGAGAAAATTCTATTGGGAAGATTAGCCACCAGTTATAATGCCTGGAGTAAGAAAGGGGAGAGCCCCATTCTACCAAGCCATGAAGGAAAAAAATTATGCAGCCTTACTGTTTCCTGCTGAGTCTAGTAGGCACATGCAGCGTCACCCAGCAGGCCCTCCAAAAAATGTGAAGCCTGCATTAAAAGGTCTGCAGTGCAGTTCAGACCAAAAGCACTTGACTGCGTGAGTCTCCTATGTGCAAAGGGATTCAGTGCACCCTGGCTAGTCACTTCACTGCCTGTGATGTTATGGCTCCATTGAAAAGGGGGTCATTTCTCTCTGCTCTCTGGTACCCCGGAGATGTTTGCCTTGCACAGTTTGTCACAGAGACCCTGCAGTAATTTCACACACTCCTCTAATAAAGTCCTCAGAGGCTGTCATGTATTTTCATGTATTTCCCCTATTATCTCTCCCTGCTTGAGTCTCACAGATAATTGATGATGCTTTAGTTAATCATCTTCCCCCTCTTTTGTTCACCAGGTACCTCAGCCTTGAAGGGATCCTTTTCATTTAGAATTTGTGTCTTCTCCTAGGTAATTGATCACCGCGCACCCGGGGACACCCAATTCACAGCAGAGTGGGAGCAGGCATCATGAATAATCAAAAAGCCGTGGCTGCGCTGCTGCAGGAGTGCAAGCAAGCCCTGGATGGGCTTTCGTCAGAGGTGCCTGACACACGCGGGGAAGACGAGAGAGAGTACCAGCAGTGCAGAGGTGAGGTCCCAAGGAGAGGCACCAGGAACAAACCAGTAGGTTGCTCTGAGCTTCTACGCCACACTGACAAGTCCCCATCCCTGCCCTATTTTTCTTCTCCTGGCAGATGAGTGTCAAGAGATGACTGGATTTCTAGGGCATGAATGGGATATGGGCTACTGGCAGGCAGGGAAAGAAGCCCACTTTGTTGTAGTGAATTGCTGTCAGTTCTAATTTTCAGCTTCAGTAAACATGAGGCTAGAAGGAACAGTTTAGTTTGGGAAGAACAATGCCCAAAAGTTTGCTGGTGCACATAAATTTCACTTATTAAAAAAAATGCAAGTCCTGAATGCTGGCACATGTTTACTTTCCCTCACTAGGAACTTGTGTCTGTTGCTGAAGTGTTTGGCAGTTCCTCCTCATGCAAGAGTTCACCACTTGAGTCTCTTTCTTGTAAAACAAGTGTCACCTCTACAAGTGGCATCCTAAGAAATACACGCATGGAAGAAAAGTCTGCCATTTAACACTCGAAATAAAGCCATGGAAAATGAGGACTATGATGGAAGAATTTTACAGTGTGGGAGCTAGCATTTTGTTTTCAGCATTGTTGCTGTAGTTGGAAATTGGAGGTGAATTTTAAAGTCATAGTAGACATGAAAAGCTATTAAACGCTCCAGTTAGTTCTGTTCTCTCTGTAAAAGTTTTCCAAGGGGTTACTAATATAGCTGTTACCTTTTAAGCTTGTATTACTGAATCTGTCTGAGGCATTTGTCTTCCCCCCTAGATTTCTGTGTATTCTGTTTTGCCTCAGAGAAAAGTTAAATCACTTTTTTAATGAACAAAAAGGAAAAGATGAACAATTGAAGTTGAGATTTTTTTTCAAGTTTTTTTTTTCATCAGAGCCAGAGCATGGCTCTTACCATCTAGTTCACTTGTCTGCTGTACTCAGTGCTGTATAATTTCCCTGAGTCCTTACTTTACATAAGTCCATGCTAAACTTCTTTTTTTTGTATTTTATACTGTTTGGGACACATGCAAATCCTATGCTCTTACTAGGGGTCAGCTGGCTGGACAGCACCTATGTTTGTGTCTGACTATGGCTGCGGGTGATGCATAGGTTATAGATACGGGAAGATTTTCTTTTCTTTTCCTTCTCCTCCACCCCGCAACAAAGGGTACTTTGTTTTCTCATCACAAATTCCTTTAAGCTTTATTATCACTTGTCAGCATGGGCTCTTGAGCTCCTAATCAGGTAGTGCTTTATTTTTTCTCCTCCTCCTGCTCTTTTCTCCTATTAAGGGCCACAGAGCATGAGAAATGGTCAATTTAGTTCCAGATAAGGTAAATCAGTGCCCTTATAATCACTGAATTAGACATGGCCCTTCAGGTAAACTGCTTCAGGAAATGGGTGATCAGAGACCAAAGTGAGGCTCAAGCTTTTCTTGGGAAGCTGCCTGAAAGCAGCAGCTCCCACGAGCTGCCTGAAAGCAAAAAGGATCTTCTTGCAGTGGGTCAGTGACACTAATATTAATAAGTAATCGTAATTACGAGCAAAGTGTGTGTCTCCCCGACCTGCAGGATGGTTGATGGTCTCAGATTGCAGATCCCCTTGCCTCTGGCAGGTGGTTTTTAAATACCAGTAACAATCAGAGTGAGATATATAACTGATTCATCGGGCCCACATGTGCTTCCACAGAATGGCATTAGTACAGGGTCACTTATGGCAGCAGTTTGAGCCAAGGGGATTCTCTGAACACAAACACTGAGGGGTTTCTTTGCCCCCCCCACCCTCTCCCCCAGACATTGCCTTTGTTAGCCTGGCTTTTTCAGACCAAACACGAGAAGAACTGAAAGCCAAACACACACAAATGGGGGGAAAAGAAAATCCTCATCTTACTTTACTTGAGGGAGATGGAATGGTTATCTTCTTTTCTTTAAAAAAAATTACAAATCCTTCCAATCAGCATCAGTGCAGTTTTAGCTCCCCCCTCTATCATAGTAATTGAAAGTGTATTTACGTGACTTATGGTGATGACAATGCCATGCCAAAAATCCATTACTTTAGGGGATGGGTAATCTGAAGAGTTCAAGATGACACAGAGCCACTAACAGCACAATTTGGGGACTGTGTTACATGTTGTTACAAAATAACACAATACAGTAAGGGTATTTAGAGTGATTATTTCTACTGTAGTACTACCCTGAGGTCCCAATCAGGTTGGAGCACATTGCAAGCCCATAAAAATGCATAATCCCCAAAACTATCTAAGGGTAAAAACAGACATTGCCAAACAAAATGAATCAGCCATGGTGGGATATGACCCATCATAGATGATCTGCTTTATTGGGCAAAACACACATCACCTGTTGTCCCACACTGGGCCCCTGCCTGAAGCAGAACAATGGGCAACATGTTCCCTTTGCCTGGGAGTTTCCTGTGTCCGTCATTGCCAAGGTGCTGGGACCCAGCACCTTGTACCTCCACACCAGGACCTACACCAACCCATGCCTGCACATAAAACGTGAGTCAGTGTGTGACCTGGCACAGGTCCCAGTCTGGAGAAATGGGTACAAGGAATTCCCTGGGTCCTGCAGCACCCCACATCTTCTTGCCAGGACCCATGCTGACCCATGCTTCACATGGTGGCACAGGTCAGTGCAGGTCCTAGCATGGAGGCATAGGGCATCAAAAATTCCCTGGGTCCCTTGTCTCCATGCCAGGACCAATGCAGGCTTTCCCTGCTTACAGAGACATACCCCTGGAGATCTTGGGGTAGGTGCCATAAGCAGGGAACCCTGACTTACCCTGTTTACAGGGAGGTGCCCTGAGATTCCTTGGCTCATGTCTCTGTAAGCAGGGAAAGCCAGGCAGGCACTCACATTGCTTGTGGGGCCTGATCCTGTGTATAATTCCTGGGGAATTCCCAGGAGGCTCAGGATTGGGCCCCACAAGCCCCAGAGCACCTGCCTGGGGCAGCTGGAGAGTGAGGGAAGCTCTGGACTCCTCACACTCTCCCACCACGGAGCAAATAGATGTCCGCAGCAGTAAAGCAGCATTTGTACACTACCTTTTGTCAGCCACTGATGTGGCACCATAAACATTTGTGCTGCCATAAAAAAAATTATGGTGACACAAATGTGACAGTAGGTGAGGTCTGTTTCTAACCCTATCCTCACTGACTTCCATTGGAACTTTGATTCCTTGGTGCTTGAGCACTCACTTCTGAAACATGAGACTTTTTAGTCAGTGGGATGGTTTTGCAAATGTTGCCTCAATCCATTTCTAACCGGTACAGCAAAAATGGGTGCTTGATGTCTGTGTTCACTCCTTTTTTTTTTTTTAACTGCAGCTAAGTAGAAGCAAGGTTCACTCGCAGGATAGAAGCCAAATGAAAGCAAGATGTAAAAGAATGTGACAAAAATAGAGGAGCATAAGAGTAACAGTTACAGTTACGTACACAGAGAACCCACCAATGATCCAGACCACAATATTTACAATTTTTACTAATTACTAGGCCTAACGCTATTATAGTTCTATAAGTATTAGAAATATTTAATCCATTGTGGGTTTTTTCATATGGGAGATATGAGGAAGGTGGAGAGGAGTAGGGCACAGCAAAGGATGAATACAGGAAAGATGGGTAAGATGCAATCTAGAGGTAGAGAAAGTGAGTACCAGAAGGTGCAGATCAAATTTCTCTTAACACAGATGGCTGAGCCAATGTTCCAAGGTATTTTCTGGAGGAGAAGCTGACTCTAGTGTCTCTGTTACCTTCTTGCTTTTCTAGGCTTTTAGAGAAGCTGAAAGCTTTAAAGACCCTCCCTTGGAGCTATCAGTCCTATGGGACTGCATGCAAAGTGGCAGAAAAGCACTTGCTGTGACTTGGTGTCTCCAACCAGGCATCACCATGCTCCACTGGGAAGGGGCTCTCTTAATGTATTAATTTACTTCAGACCACCCTGTAGAAAGGTAGGTCCATGTATTTCTTGTGCTGAGCCATATTTCTTTCATCCCTTTTCATGTGCTACTAGTATCATCATGGAGAGGTTGGCAGCAATTGTTAAATAGTCCTCTATCCCATGGATCCATAATATTTATTTGCCTTTCCGTGGTTTGCAGCAATGGGAAATAAGTAGTTCAGACAGTACTTAAGAACACCGGGGATACCTGGCTGTGTGTGCAGCACCTGCAGTATATAATGGCATTACTATGCCGCACACTCAGAACTAAAGCAATATCTGAGGGCACATGGGTGGGAAATCATGTGCAAGAATGTGGGCATAATTTTAGAAGCAATTTTTGAAACTTTGGCCCTGAATGTCTGCCATTTTCCAAGGAAATCAATTCTGTAAGCCAACAGATCTAGCCGTTAGATAGTTGGTTTTAGTGCAAGTAGGAAAGGTATGTTTCAATTTATTATTATAATCTCTAAAATATTACAGTTTTGTAGCAATGCAGAAGTACATTTCTCTCATTAAGCAATGATGATCTCAGCACATGGCTTTTTCCTGGGAATTAATGTCCAGATGGGGCCAGATATGCAGCTGATGATCACCATTAACCCCAGCTGGTCAATAATCCCTGGCTTAATCTATTTTTATTAGCACTGGGAGTTAGCGTCACTTGATAGTTAGCACAGAAGACTGAGAGTCACAAGGCTTGGATTCTATTTCTAACTCTGCCACTGACTCACTTGGTAATATTTGGCAAGTCTCTGAAGGGCAGATAAATAAAATATACTTACTATATTTATTTGAATCCAAGACAAGGGCTTTTCCCCACAGTCAGCACGTGGAAAATAAAGCCTCACCTTGGATTTGAACCCAGCTTGGGGCAGGGAGTGACTCAGTTCCAGCTTTGGGCTCTGCTGCCTGCCCCAAGCCTGAATGACTTGTCTGGGGGGGCAGGGAGCATGTAGCCAGGAGGAACCTGGGGGAGACCAGGGGTTAGGGGGGAGCCTTCGGCCTGCCTTCCCACCCCTTGCCCTCTCTATGCCTGTGCCTGCCTCCCCTCTTCTACCCTTACCTCCCACTCCCCCCAGCTACCCCTTTCCTCCCCTTACCTTCTGCTCCAGCTCTGGTTCTTCTAGCCCCAACCCAGCAGGGCCAGAAGTTGCTGCTGCTTCACCCTGGCCGGCTAGGCTGAGACTGGACTGAGCCACTCTTGCTGCTGGCTGCCCTGGAGGAGCAGAACTGCAGCAGGAGGTAAGGGGTGGATAGGGAGTGGGGGGACAGGCTGCAGGGGAGAGCAGGGGGTGAAGGAGGCAGGGAATGCGGAGCAGGCACGGGTATGGAAGGGCAGACAGCAGGGGGATGCATGGCGGGGCAGGAACAGGCCCATGGAGATGAGCAGGGGAGCAAGGTGCTGGGGCCTAGCCCTTCATCCCCCTTCACTGCTTTCCCCACCATAGCTGTGAGGGGGACGGATTTCAGATGACCTTCCACTAATTAGATTCTATACATGCAAAATTATAACAAACGGGTGATGAGTGAGGGGTGCACGCGAGTGCATGTGCATATGCACGCCCTGAGCATAGTGGTGCAGTCCCTACAAAATGTGCCGCCAACACTGTTGGGGGCGCCTGTGGGTGGTCGCCACTCACCCCTGCTGCCAACACCACCAGTGGCATCTGCAGGCAATCAGCGATCCCCACTGGCAGCAGCCGACACTGCCGGCGACATCTGCAGGTGGTCGCCGACCATTGGTCGGTACTTGCCACCCCCATCCCCGCCACCACCACCAGCACTGGCAGTGTCTGTGTGAGGTCCTGCCACTGCTGTACCCCTCCAGCCACTGTACCCCCACTTCTTCCATGTACAGAATCTAGTTATTAAGGATATTTTTAAAGTTATTTTAGATTCAGGTAAATCTGGTATTGTATACATCATTAGGACAAACTGAGATGAAAGGTACCATAAGATTGGTTTTCAAAAGGACAGCACTGTACTAACTGTTCCCACTGAAGTCCCATTGACTACAGCAGGAGCAGAGTTCAGTCAGTGTAGAGCACTTTGGACAATATGTCCAAAATTTGTGCTGCTACATTTTTGCTGCTGCATACATCCCTGCAAGTGTGCTTTGGTGAGGGCTCCACTCCAAGCAAACTGCCCTGGCCTGTTTTCTTCCAGCTCCCAGCATGCTGGAGAAGCCAGCGCACAACTGCAGAAGTGGAGATGCTCTGGCCAGCAGCCAAATCATCTCCCTGGAGGACTGAGCCTCTGTGTCTTCTGTCACATGCACCGTGCCACTTTTTTTCCTGGGCTTGGGTTGAGTTTCTTTTAGTACTGGGATTTCCCAGTAGCAAATTTTGGGCCCATGCTGCAGATTTGCCACACGGAGCGCATTTCAACATTCCCTGCGTATGGGTTGGGGCACCACAAAGACGTCTGCAGAACTACAAACCACATGTGCCTGCATGTCTGGACATGACTTATTATTGCACTCAATCTGGTTCTGGGACTGTGATCCCCAGTTATTTCTGTTAGAGAAAGACAGATGGCTTGTGGCCAACAACCTTATCTTTTTCATCAAAAAATTATTCCTGAATACATATTATTGTTATTCAGCTTTGACAAATCTCTATGTACAGCCCATCCCCCAGATTTGAAAAAAATATTCTAATTATCATGGTCTATTATTATTATTATTATTATTATTATTATCAATAGAATCTTAATATGGTCCTTTACAAAGCAGATAAGTTTACCATTGGCTTCATGCACTTTGTCAAAAATCCCCTATTGACTTCAGGGAAAACATTTCCTTCATTTCTCTAGTTTTTCATGCACAGATGGCCACTGAAGTGTTTTACTTCCTGCTAAAAACCTTTTTAATGGCTGGCAGCTCTAATTTACCTGCAGGGCACAGCAGAGCAAAGTAACTGATGATAGGCAACCTCTCATTATTAGTCTTGTGGCAAGAATAAAGGACTCTTAGCAATTGAGAAAAGGTGCAAACCAGGAGGGGAATGCTTTTTGGAAGCAAGGTGCTACATGACAACATTTACCACTGAATCACCTGTCATTTCCTTACATGCACTTTGACCTTTTCAGCTTTGCTCCCTCATGATCTAAGGACTCTTATCGAAGAGGCAAAGGAAATGAAGTGGCCCTTTGTGCCGGAGAAGTGGCAGTACAAACAAGCCCTGAACCCAGAAGACAAAACAAACCTGCAAGATATAATCGGTCCAAGGCTGCATGACTTGCTGGTATGAAGTTCAACACACCTGTCCTTTCCAACTACAAATGCAATGCTTGAATGTACAGTGTCCTAGTAAATGATCTTCACTGCATGCCCATGACTCCACTCCTCACTGGAGTTTTAGCAGACAAACTGAAATGAGGAAGTATAGATCCGAAAAGGGGCAGTCACAAATGCACAGAAAGACAAACTAGAGTTAGGACTCCATCTCTTCAACTGTGACTTTCCTAGACAGATATTTATGAGCAGCTTGGAATTATTCTTTTTGTGATTTTAATTTGTGTACTGGAGACAGGGTTTTGTTGCCATCAGTGTTCATTAAATAACTAATCTCCAGGTAGGAAGGACATGATAAAAGGGGAAAGAATGAAGGACAGCAGCCTCAGAAACCAAGGAGCTGGTCCTTAATTGAAATCAGTAGGAATTCTGTCACTGACATCAGTGTATGATTAGGCCTTTAGTTTGGGGCTAAGTACAGATAGTCAAAAAAACCTGAGACTCAATCAATTCAATCCTCACAGGTTAGTCTAAGCTGCATGGATTGCACCGACAAGCAAGTGAACAGACATTCATTTCAATTCTGGAAATGCAGCCACATACCTGCACTGGCTCAGGCCAGAAGCCGGGAGGCTCTAGAGCACACCTCCCTGATTGGCTAGAGCAGACAGCTTGGGCCAAGCCTAGCCTGCCCACTCTGCAAGAGGGCATTTGCAGTGGAGGTGCAAAGCATCCTGGGATGTTGGGGGACTATGAGTTAACTTGAATCTGGAGGAGATCTGAGACAGAAGTTCATTAAACTGATTTAACCTAAATCAGTTAAGTCTGATACTACATCCATCCAGGTTTATTTTAAGCTGGTTTTGGCCAATTTGAAAGCAGTTTATGTGCACTGAACTTCTGTTGTATTACAAATCTGAACTGGTTTCCAATCACTTATACTGGCTTATGTGTAACTTCTGTCCCTAGCCTGGATGTCTCTGTTATGCTGTGTCAGACTTCAGCTTGACGTCTCAGGTTGGGTTTTCTATCACTTCCTCAACTCACCAGTCCACTGAACAGCCTTTATAACAATCATTAAGAGAATCTCTTGCTGTCCCTTATAATGGGAAAAAATGCCTTAACATACACAGCAGAGCTCAAGGTGGAGAAATAAGTTTTGATGAACAGGGCAAGCAGTGGGTACTATGCTCGCAGGCAAAATAATGTGAGTGAAACAAGAGAAATCTTCCATATACGCAAAAAATTTGTGATAGTGCCACAAGGAAAGTATCTCAATTATTAATGAAAAAGAGTATGCAGAACCTAAAAGGGCTTTGATGGTTTTACCTCTTCTAAGACTGTGTATATACATTTGCAAACTCCAGCAACGAGAACCAGTGTGCACAACCAGTTCCTTAATTCAGTAAACTGGAACAAAATATTTTTGAAAAATCACTTTACAAAATCCTTTTGGTCTAACACCATGCTGTTGCACTGGGGCTTCCAACAATACATGAGATTTTTCTGGGAGGATTTAAATACTCTGCACTAAAATGAAATCAAACTCTGAAAGTACGTGCACAAGTAAAATTTTATTAAACCAGATTTGGAAAAGAATATATAATTGATGTAAATCAATGGGACTGCTAACACAGAATGAGCAGTCAAATGAGCAAGGGCTGGTAGGTTCAAGCCATCCATTTGAGGATAAAATTATTTGACGGAATCTCTTTGGAGACCTCATCCTGCCCAGAAGTATTTGTATACAGAGAGGAATCCCCTCTGATACAGCTTCTCATGTAAGAAAAGGAAGCTCCCTCAAGGATGAATTTTCAGGATATGACCATATCAGGTCCCTGAAATGTGCCAGCTTGGGAAGTGATGAGCTTCAGCTGGAACAAAATGGGTAAAAAGTAGAGGAAAATATTATTTTCTCTAATCTTGTGAACAAAATGGGAGATGCGTAAGAAATGCAGATGGAAATGTGGTGTTAGTAGGTTGATGACATCCCTTTAAAACTGGGATGCAAAGTGAAGCTGAGGCACCACATTTTCCTCCTGCTTACACTGAAGTAAAGCAGGACAAAACAGTAGAATTACACTGGTGTAAATGTAAGAGGAATCAGGACCAAGAGACCTGTAGGAAATCCAATTCCATAGACTTCAGGGAAGCTAGGATTTCATCCTTCATCTGTGTGGCTCAGTGGACGTGCCATCCAAGTAAGGACAGCAAGTTTTGTATCCAAGAACTTCAATCTCTTTTATACATGAGTATAATTAGCTTTAGAAAAGCAATTTGGAAGTTTGTATTAGTCACTCTTCTTGTTACTGATGAGAGGGGAGGTTTCATTTTTATACACTGCAATGGTGAGGGAGATTTTTATTGTAATTCAGAATTTGTTTTGCTGTTTTCTTTTTCTCCTTTTCTTTTCTTTTGTGCATGATTTTTTTTTGTGTGTGTGGCCTTAGACAGAAATTTATGGCAGAGGCCGACCTCCTTTACAACACACACAAAGCTTTCTAACTTTGGAGGGTTTGTCTGCTCTCTCCCAGGATAAACACCTGCAGTAAACTCCCCAAGAAACCTGGATAGATGGGAGATTAATGTGGCTGTAATAGTGGAGCAGTGTTTTCAGCATTATGCCCTCTCCCCAGGTAGATGAGTCTTTTCCGAGATGATACCAATTATTTATTGCCGAAACATCTGTTGATAACTGCAGCTGCCCTTGTTAAACAAAGCATATCATGGGGTCATACACTATAGGGACCTAAAATCCTACCGCATGCTAGTTTTAGACTATTCACCAACACCCCCTGAAGTCCATGGGTTACCGTCTTCTTCAATGTTTCATCGTGCCGTTAAAAATACTTTGTAAACACTGTGCTGCCTTTCCCCATGTGCTTTGAAGTATTATTTCATCTTCATTGGTAATTTATATTCCAGTGCTATTGTACTGTGGGAAAAAAGGGAAAACCTTTTTTGTTTTCCATTTAATTGTTGATAGACTGACATTTTGACCTGTATTATTAGTATTAGTCAGGAAAAGGGATTTTTTCCTTCTCTCTGCCTTTACCCCCCCTCCTTTTTTTTTAAATAAAATTTCAAGGCAGAGCAAGAGCTTCTTCAGCTCTTTGAATAAAAAGCTGAGAGGAAAAAGAGGCTGAAAAGAAATGTTTACAGTTTGATGAGGAAAGATAAAAGTCTGAACAACTTTTTTTTTTGGTGTGAGGGACAAGGGGATAATTTAATTCTCTGAAAGAAAAATACGCCTTTGTAGACATTGCTTGGGAAAACCTTTAAAATTGTTCATCTCCATTTATTCTAAATTGTTATGTTTAGAATAAGCTCTTAAATTTAATGAACTAGGTTTTGTAAAGCGCTGTGAGGATACTTGAATGAAAGCATTTTATTACCATAAAGCAGTGCTGTTCTTAGGGAGGGCTGGATTTTGATGTCTTTGCCCAACATAAGTAATATCTTACTTGGCAAGTAGGCCATTGATTACATGGAGATGCTCAAAGTGCATCAGAATTTGGTGTTGTGTGCTCCATTTTTAAAAGTATTTCAACTGCAGGCTGATATAAGCCATATAAAGAATTTGTCCAATGTATCAAGAAGACAACATCTTTCTAAACTGCTAAGTGTGAATTCACTGGAGAAATGCTGTTTCTCTAAAGTGACAGAGAGAGAGGAATTCTCAATGTTTTCCAAAGGAAGAAGAGGAGAAACTAATTTAATCAAGTTGCTACAACCTGAACAGAAATTATACAGTTATAAGTGAGCACAGGACTTGGCACCATAAGCAGATTTTCTTCTTGTCTTCCCAAACTACTGGACCTGTCCAGTGACTGGGAGGCAGAAGATTTATTGCAATACTTGAGTGGTGTCACACAACCTGCACTTGTAACTGAAATCTCTTCAGAGGACAATTCACTGACATATCCGAAAGGTCATCTCAACGCAGCTGGTTTAACATACCATCTCTTACTTTTTTTAACAGAGAAACAGGTAGGAAAAGACAACTGCTCATTTTTGGCTGACCGATATGACAGTCCATCCCACTGGATCCAATTGGCCAGAAACCCCACATATCCATTAAGTAGGAATTTGGGCTCAGTGAGGATTTCAGGGTAGGAGCTGGGAGCCCAGTACTTCTATTCCAAAAAGCTATTCCAGTTATCAATGAGATCCTAATGCTTACAGTCATAAACATTTGGAAGCTTAAAGGGCTTTTTACTCATAAAGAAATACATTAAGAAGCAAAATCAGCCTTATCATGTAAGGTGACAACCTGTCTCTGGAGAGATTATCCCTTCCCCATACTAAAAAAGCACGCAACCTGCAGAGCTCAGACTAGAATCGTGATGCGGCAGAACAGGCTTTTCCCACCTGTGTTATTGGAAGATTTTGGGGAGTTGCTAATTGTCAGCTATAGAAAGATCCCTCTGTTCTGTAACCAGCCAACAGAGGGCAACATACCCACACATGGCTGACCTTGATTGCAAGCATTTTAGTACATCAGTAGTTTCACTGAGGCCCATTTTTATGCACAAGTGTGATCCTCTTGTGGGACTACTCACGTGACTTTGTATTTTGCTAGATCAGAGACAGAGTGCGTGACCTACCACAATTGATGCCAATAGCAAAAAATCTCTCACTGGGCACGTCTATACATGCATTAATGCACTCTTCCTAATGTGCATTAAATTTAGTACCTCCAATGTGAGGTACTAAACTAATGTGCACTAGGCTGCCTGCACAAGCACAGGTTTTTTAGGTGATGCTTAATGCGCAGTAGCCTATTTTATTGTGCCTTAGCCTAATAACACAGTTGTTTACATGCTGCTTTAAAGCACAGTAAAATAGGATACTGTACATTAAAGCACACAAGTAGATGCACCCACGGAGGCTAATGGGAGCAGGATTGTGCCCTATTTTCTTATTGTTACTATTAATTTTCATGCAGGCAGTGCCCATGAGTTCCACTGTCCTAGGCACCGTACAAACGCCAAAAATAAACATAGTTCCTGCTTCTACAAGTTTACAATCTAAAGGCTCAGCAATCTAGGGAGAAGGAAGGATGGATTTGTACCTTATATAAACTAACTCAATCAGAGATGCATAGCATAAGTTTTCACAAGCGGCAAGCTTACTTCATCATATGCTGCCTTCCACAGATGCTACCCTGCTGTCTGCCTGAGTTCAGACTTACACAGCTGACAACCTCTCCCATCTATCCAGGGACATTCAGGAAAATTCACCTGAATTACTTTCTTAAAAGGATTAGTGTAACTGCATTAAATCTTTACAGACCAGTGATTCTCAACCAAGGGACCATAGCATCCTGGAGTACCTGGATAGCCTTCCAAGAGTGCCACAGGGTAGCACACAATGTTAGCACTGTGAGGTGTGCAAATGTGATTCACAAGATAAACCCATAGATTTCCAGTAGGAATCCATCGTGTCAAAACCATTCTGACTTGCTGTGGTCTTTCTGAGTTCTTTACAATAGAATTGCTCTATTATTTTTCTGTAGTTAAAAAATAAATGAAACCTTAACCGCTGGAATTTTTGCAGGGTTTCTTGAGTTTATTGTGGGGTGCTTGGGCCTAAAAAGGTTGAGAACCACTGGTGTAGACACTCATCCAGCATTAAAATGACTTTTATTCAGTTTAGTTTGATTCATTTTGGAAATGAATTAAGATAAACAAAATTAAGGCCACTTCAATTGTGAAAGGAGTGTCCATCCAGAGATTAATGCTGTTTAACTAATGCACTTTACACACTTTGTTAACTCAAATTAACTTTCCTGACTGTTCCTATGTAGACAGGTCACACATATAAGACAAGAGACAACAGATGAGTACAGACAGACGGACTGACCAGGAAACAATGAGATAATCTGGTCAGCGTGGTAGGCAGTGATCTCAGCACATCAACAGTGTTATCATTTTCAAGTGGTTTGTAGGCACCAAGACAAAGGAGTAGGATAGGAAGACAAGGTTATTTGCGTAAATGTGATCTCTTTTATTAGAACAACTAAATAGTTGGAAAAATTGTTCTTTGCAAGCTTTCAGGCACCCTTCTGCAGCTAGCAAAGAACATTTGTTTCCAACTATTTAGTTGCTCTAATAAAAGAGATCACATTTACCCAAAGACCTTTGTCTGCCTGTGTCCTTAGACCAATATGGCTACAACCAACACCCCTCAGATAGGAAGAAACTTGCAGTCTTAGCTACTGGAAAACTTATGCAGACCTTACTCTTGCAACACTCTATTGAAATTAATAGAAATATTCAAATGAACAGGAATTGTCCCTGAGTAAGGGCTGTAGAGTGTCTGCCTAATTAAATGTTAATGAGTTATCGTGGTACCTAATGAAGGTACCATGGGGTCCACATGACAATTCAGAGATGGGAGTCTTTGTAATGGAAGGGAAGAAGGAGATGAGTATTTGTTTCACTCCTTCTTGTACCTGTTGTTACGGTAATAAGGAGCATTATAATATAAAGCCCTAATTCTTAGCCATGGCTTGTTAGATATCCAGCTGGCTTTTTGCTGTCTGCCTTTCAAGAGCTCTCTAAGGTGTTCCAAGTGATGTAACCAAGAGCTGTGCAACTGAGAAATCAGGTTTGTTTGTTTTGTGCCAAGTACACCACAAAGGAGAGTTCGTGACAGTATCCTTTCCGTTGGTCCTAGACCCCAGGTATCCCAGGTCAACTTTTTTACAAGAAATATTGCAGATCAACCTTAAAGCATGAGAGAATATCAACTCTCTAAGTATAACACAGTTTGTAGTGCTCAGGATGTTGTATGCCATACAAACTCAAAACTCCCCACTTATCCTGCTGGATCTTGACCTCCTGGTTTCAGGAACTGACTGAGAATATTCGCCACAAAGATTGAAAATCTTCCAAGCCTATACAGTAGTTTTTCTAATAATTAGAGTAATCGGTGTGAGATTAGGCGTAAACCCACAACCACTTTAAACTATGATATCTCTTTTACCTTTGGGGATTAAAATTCGTTTCTATACAGGTAGGATTCCCAGATTTCAAATGATTGTATGACTGCATATTTGAGCACTGATAATTTTCATCTTAAATTCACACCACACACATTACCATATTGCATATTTTCCTTTAACTTCAACTCTGACCTCATGTCAGTGGCTTCTGTCCTGAGAATTATTAGCTTTGGCAGAAATGAAGGAGGAAAGTGAACTTTTACACTCTGATTGTAAAAAGGTCTGATTCTGAGAAGTCTTGTCACTAATTTCAATAAGCAGCCATTCTATCTTAACTATTTAAATGACTTTGTCTACTGCAGTGTCTTTACTGTATTTTTCCTCACATCTCTGAGAGGCAGGGAAGTTACTGTTATCCCCATTGTACAGATAGGGAGCCGAGATACTAAGAAACTAAGGACTGATCCATGTAGGTATTTTAGTAGGTAGGATGGAGGTATCTAAATTAAGAGTGCGATACCTTAGACATATATAGTCTTCAGAAACTTAGGTTTTTGCTATTATAGATCCATGGTTGCCTAAAATGTTCTGCTTCTGCACAAGCCCAGAACGGCCTGTACCTTGGCAGTGCTGAACTGTTCAGCATTTATATCACCCACAAGACCATTCAGGACCTTCTTACCATGCACTCATGCAAGTCCTGTCAGGTACCTGATCTAGTAGCTGTGCTCAGAGCATGCCTAGCACTTACTGACAGCACTGAGTTCACAAAAACACAGTAGCCCTAGCCACTTTCATTCAAAAGCCTAGTCAGGAGTGGTGGTGACCAGCCATCAATTCTAGCATTTTTACCCAGGATTTGAAAGATTTGGCTTCAAAATCCCCCTTAGTTTCCCTGCTGTTGAAACTATGCTTCAGAAAAGAAATTTTGCATGAATAGGATTCAGGAGTCACTATGTCAGAGAGAAGGAGTAAGCATGAGCTTCACTCTCTAGCTCATTAATTCAGGAACTCATGTGGAAAAGTGAAGACCCTAGGTTCTAACTCCTGTGCAAAGGTCAGCATCTGCATTAGTTAAATGCATCAATATCTTTAAAGCAGGGGTCAGAACGTAAACCCCGATGAATGCCCTGGCCATGGGCCTGCAAAGTCATGACCACTCTTGCTTCCTTCCTCTGGCCCAGTGGATCTTGAATTCCTTTCAGACAAGGTTATTTGGGTGAATCTGATATCTTGTATTAGACCAACTTAAATAGATGGAAAAAAAATTTTAGCAAGTTTTTGAGTTTAAAAACCCTTTGTCAGGCTGAGAAAATTTCTGCAGTTGGTATGTGCTCTTCCTGGATGGAATGAATAGCAAAGCAACATGGCTGCAGCAGCAGGAATGGACAGTGCAAAAACCCCAGAATAAATGACAGCCTGGCAATAACCCAGGGGATGAGGGAGATGAATTTAAAAATCCTGTCACATTGAGGAGGGCCTAAACCCCAGCTTTTCCATATCTTGGGGGAGTGCTCAAACCACTGAGATATGGTAAAGCAGGGCTGTCCAACTTCAATGCACACCAAGCCAACCATACACTGTAAGGACAGCTCCCCCAGATCCCCACCCCACTGCACAGGCTACACATCCCACCACCTCCCTATTGCCATACACCCCACAGGAGCCCTTCCCTATTGCACAGCAATGGGAGAGGCAGCTGCAGAGGCCCAGAGACTGCCAGCTGGACAGCCCTGGCATGAGGTCGGGCAGGACGGTGTGAGGGAAGCTGGCATAACACCTCCTCTGCCTCTGTTCTGAAGAAAAGACGAATCCTTCCTCTACTGTGCAGAGAATGACTTAGGCACTTACATTCAGGGGAAAGTTTCTGAAAGAATCCTGGTCTGACTTAGACACTTCCCCGAAATCCTGAGTTAGGTGTCTAAGCTCTTGGGAGGAATAGGATTTAAGCAACACCTCTGTCCTCAATATTTCCTACGCACTTAGATGGATACCACCTCAGCCCCCTGGGCATTTTAAATCCCATTCAAGGGATTAGGTTTCACACTTCCCCTCAGGGCACATGGATCACCTAATTCAAGGTAATGGATTCCGTTCCATGTGCCAGGCACCTAAAATAGTAAATTGGTGCCATCGTTGCAACACCCAATTCCTTTTGTAGATCACTTTGGCCCTATGTCAACATGGAAAGTCTGTGGCAGAGCTGAGTATTAAACTTAGACCTCCAAGCCTCAAGACTGCACCCTGGCAGTCACCTAACCCCCTTGGATCAGGCAAAAACTTAGTATTTGTATAACAATTTACAGCTGTTCACTGTCACTATAAACATCTTCCCAGCATTCTGATGAGACACAAGTCACTCAGGGTCTGTGTTGCAACTTACTGATGTCTCCAAGACCTGTCAACATAAGCATACTCTTGGTGACTTACAAATGAATATTTGTCAATGCTTTTTTCATGCACATGAAGTCTACAGGCTATGCGCAAGCAGCAAAGGAAATTGCCACAACATGTCATGACATGACCCACTAGTCATAAAGGGCTCAATCCTGCTCCTAATCCTCTGGCTCATTAAAATCTGATCCCAAAGTGAGATCCATTACACTAGATTGCAGCAGGGTCATCTGCTAGGATTAAGCAGAGAACTAAACAGTACAGAAGTTCAATAAATCATTCTAACCTGAAACAATCTCATTTGAGTATACCTCGCACAAGATCTATCTGAAGTTGCTTGCATCATTTTTAGATCAGTCTGTGTTCACCAACCTTCTGTATGGTTATGGGTTTAGATTGATCTATGTCTAAAGACCAGTCTAAATGTAATGTCTGTATGTGCCTTAATTATTAGTGTCCAGAATCATAGGTTTCACCCCCCCAGTCTACAGATGATCTGCAATATGACTTGATCATCTTGTGCATCAGTGCATCTCTTTGCACAAAGGTAAGCATGTTGCTAACACCTCTCAAAAAGTTACTGCCAAGCTGTCTCATGTTTGTATAATACAATAAGATTATCAGATAAAAACCTCAAGATTTGACACAGAACTCTTATTCAATGCCGCACAGTTAAAAATGCCCAGCAGATTCTGTCTTCACTGGAGAAGATGGGGTCTTCTAACCCTGCTTTAGACGAATAAGTGAAATTTCAGATTGTGGTATTAGAGCTCCACATACATTTGACAACAGCTGGTACAGATAGATAGTATAAATATAGGTTATATATAAGTATATATTATATACTTACGTGTGATGTAAATTTCGGCTAGGTTCAACCTAGAAGAAATAACTAAGGCCTCTGGAAATATACACCTTGTTGCATGGAATTAGAGTCTTTCTACTAAGCGAAACTGGTTTATTATACATTTAAATTTTCAGGGACAAAATAAATGGAGGCAAAGATGTTCAAATGTGTATGACTACAGCCAGGTCCCTAAATTCATAGTTGGGCATCATAAAGATGGCAGGGCACACAGAATCTCAAAAAATTGGGGTATTTATTTAAGGCCCACGTTTCTAACTCTCTTAGCTACAAAAGCACTTTCCTAAATTTGTACTTTTCTGAGTCTGCAGACAGGCACTGTTTTCATTTATTTCTATGATCCTTTTTATGTAAGCATGACTTCAGAAATAAGACTGATAAATATTGATTCAAGACTATTTCTCTTCTTTATGCTTTTACATTTCTGTTACAACAATTATAAGGACTTCCCTTCCCTCCCTCCAACCCTCCTCCTCATTTACTATGCACCAATAATTTCCTTTTTACACAGTTTCTTGCCAGTTCTAGTGCCAGATGGCTCTGGTTCGGAGTTTTTCTTCCCTCTTGGGAACAATTCCCATTGTCATAGCAAAGAAGGTGTCATGGCTTTGAACTCAAAGCAGGGACCCAAATTTAAGGTGCAATGTGAGGAGGAGTTAGAGCACTAATGCTAGAAACCATGAAAACAGCACACACTTCCACTCACTGCTGTTAAGCAAAAGCCCTTCAGCAAAGGCTGTTTTGCATTTTTCCCCAATTGTCTGTGTATAGAAATCTAGTGCAAATTTAATTCCATCACCACCTGACTCCATTCCCAGCCATGAGGTTCCCTTTGTGTCATAAACTCAATTAGACATATGCATTTCACATTGTGGAAACAGATGTTAAAACAAAGTGTGTGTGTGCGTGTGTGCACGCGCACGCCTGTCCATCCGTCCATCCCAAGGTATAAATATAGATAGACTCATACTTTAAATTAACAACAAGAAGAAATTTAGTAAATCCTAATTTTTGGATAGGTACCTATGAAAGATCAAGTATTCATTTATGAACAGCAGAGCTGAATTTGTGTTTGTTCCCAGGGAGTCAGTCACACCTTTGGAGGTCAGTGGAGTTTCGCTGAGTTCTTACTCATGTGACCAAAAGCAGAACTTGGTCTTCTGTCTCATTTTGTTTAAAAGTTGTTAGGAGACTTCCTTTGTATACCCTTTGTGAATATTCCCAGCAGGTCAGTGCATTATCTGTGGGTGCTGGGGAATTTTACACTGCTGTAATTTGGCAGAAAATGAAAGACGTGGGTATTAATTTCTTAGTGTGCTGCTTGAAACACCCAAGCATAATTACAAGGATTGACATCAAACTACACTTCTCTGTGCCACACAGCATGTAGCCGTTCCTTTAAAGAAATAGTGAAGTTTCTCCTCCTGCCTTGACTTTTCTACATTTTGTGTCCATTTGGTTTTGGAGAGGGATACAAGAGGTTTCAGCATTGAGCAGAGAGTTAAATTATGCAGCTGCAAGGCTGCCAAGCCCTCCAGAATAGGATGCTTCGTTTAGATTTTTCACAATGCTATTGAAGTGCTTATTTTCCTCCTGAAGAGACACAAACAGATGCAAACTTCTGTAAACACTTTAGAAATGAATTCAGTGAGTTTGGCCTCTCAGCAGTGCTCAATAGCTGACAGAAAAATGTCTAATTAGTGCAAGTGGAAATAATAGGGCCACTTGGATTCTTTCCATCCTCCTCCAAGTCTACTTTTCCTAGGAACTCAAAGGCCCTTTTGTTTGGCAGGTCACCCTCTCTCAGGCTTTTGTGCTCCGATCTATTAAGGGAAGGAGGGGAGGAAAAAAATAGATTAGGCGATGCTCTGTGCTTAAATATATGGCGTGTTCATGAGCATTCGGAATGGGTAGTTTGCAGTGTCAGTTTACAGGTGCTTAGAGAGAGAGATTCCTCCACTGTCAGCAGCCACGAGGACGGCATGTGCATGCAGTGCAGGGAAGCCCTTTCAAGAGCCAGCCGGTGGGAGGATGCATACACCTCACATTCAAGGGGAAGTAAGCTTTTAAAAAAGCCCATCTTCTCAAAGCATGAACATGCTGGAAGCTGGCAAACGTGCTGTTGTGGCTTGGTTCCACAATCGTAAAATCAAAAAGTGCACTTTAAGTTTCTAGCCAAACCATCTCCAGCTTACTTTTCCTTTCATCTGAGAGATGCATGATAAGCTCTACATTTAAAAGCTACCTGGTGCACCTTTAGATAGATTACTATGATCACCTCCATGGATTTGAGCCTGATCTCACTTGCACCAGAGTGACTCAAGAATAACTCTGTTGATGACAGCATAAGAGCAGTATGAAAAGAAGAGTAGTTTCCATAGCCCACATATTTAAAGATACTAGGGTTACCATAATTTCAATTCCAAAAAAGAGGACACCTGTGGGGGAAGGGGAAGGGCATATAATTGTGGTGGGGGAAGCAGTGAAATGCCCCCTGCTCCCTCCCACCCCAGCCCTGCCTGTGCCTCTCACTCCCAGACAAGGGGTCCAAAAAAAAGAGGCCATGTCTGGGAAAACCCAGACATATGGTAACCCTAAAGTTAGGTACCTAACCTAAATACTTCTAAAGATCTGGGTCTGTTTCCACACAAAGAGAGAAAATGAGAGAAATGTTATAGGCCAGGTATAAAAACTGAACTACTGGCCTAGCATTGTTCTTTAGAGATTTTGTGCTGACTTGGGTGACGTTCTCTCTCCTACTGTTTGATAGGGTTTGGAGGCCAGATTCTTCCTCCTTCCAAAAAGTTTCACTGGAGTTAGTCCTGATTGATGCCAGTGTGAAAGAAACAAGAACCAAGCCCTTCCTGTGAGAGAGCTCGACCCCTCATCGCTCCGATACTTTTCTCTATATAAACAGCTCCTTTCATCCAAGAACCTAAAACAGAAAATACAGCACAAGCTTTCCAAGTTGGACACATATCATTCCAAGTCTCATTATTTATAGGGGGAGAACTGAGGGGCCTGTGAATGTGGTGGCCAAAAGCCACCATGCTTGTTAATTTTGTACAGGAAAAGCATAAAGGGGATGGATCCCTGATTGCAAGAGTCACTTTCTGAGGCCACGTGCGTCTCCCCTTTGTACAAACAACCCCTTTTACTTCCCTCTTGCTTCAAACAGAGGGCTAGTGTAAGCCATGGGAATAATATAAAACAGGGTCCCAGTTAACAGCAGTTAGAGACAATAAATCCACTCTTCTGCAGTCGGTGCTCAGGGAGTAATTTCCAGATGGGGAAGAAGTTTCCTGCCATGATTGCTAGCCCTTCATTCTCAACTAAGCATACTAATGTAATTTGTGTACCTCCGTGGAATAACTCTACTTTCCCCTCTCTCAAGGCAAACCCTTGCAGGAGGTAAGAAACTCTGAATGTCAGCATGTGCAGGTTCTCTCCTCATTGTTCCTCTGGGGGGCTGACCCCCAACCTCCACGGAGAAGGCCCCCTAACCTGACAGATGTCCCAAGATCCGCATGGATCTCTGGACACCCACAGAGCTTCCACACAGCTGCCCTGCTGGCCTCCCTTCCCCCTAACAGCATGCTTCTTCATGAGCTCTGGCTGATTTCTCCTGCCAGTGGGAAGGATCAGCCACAGAGGGGACACCAAGGGAGTTAATACTGCTTTAAAAATCATTAAAGGTGACCTAAAAGGAAAAACATTGGACTCCTGCCCTGTTTGCTGCTTTGTGATGTATGAAGGAGTGTTTGATCTTGCAATCTTTAGTGTTGAATTAATGCCACTTGTTTATATTTAGGGCCTGATCCCACAGAGAGCTGAGTGCCTCGCCTATCAGACTTGTGAAGGGGGAGAAAAAAAGAGGAAAAGAAAATCTGGAGGCAAAAAACACTCCTGCTGAAGTGACTGGGAACCCCCCACAGCTCAATCCTGACAACCAGGCCTCTTATTTAAATATGATTTGAATATTCACACACAGTTAAACAACTGGCCTGATTTTTCAGAAGCACTCTGAAAGTTTGGCAGTTTTCATCTTGACCTCTCCATGCCACCTGGAAGGCAGGAATAGTAAGATATACACACCTCCTCTAGGTGCTTTGAGACTTGTGGTTACCAGTTACCATACAGAGCTGTTTCTGAAATCATCCTGTGTACCTGCAGCTCTCATTGGCATTGGGCAAGAACTACAGAGCTCAGCGCTTCACAAGGTCGGGTGCTGGAAGGCCCAATCATTATTAATTTTTTCAGTATTGACTTACACGTATTTGCACAACACCAGCCCTTATAGTTCATGGGGCTGTACAGCAAATAAAAGGACAAAGATTAAAGCCATAGTACGCTGCCACAAACAAACTCAAACTACCCAGCCAGAATTTCCCCTGCTAAAAAAAAAAATCAAAACAGAATTAGTCATATGTATAACACCAATAAACACTTTCTCATTATCACCCTTGCCTATTGACAACTAAGAGCACAAGAACAAATTAATTGCAAGCAGGTTTTGAAATGCACACAAAACATTCAAATCAGCCAGTGGAGATTTGTTTTTCCTCATGTTCATTTAGTTCATCTCCATAAAATTGCATTTCTGTCTTGCAACAATTATGGAAAATTTTCTGTAACTGGAAATTTGCCTGACTTCATAATGTTTTTTAGCCAGTATCATTAGTCAGAGAATTGCTAGCCCTGAATATTTTCTGTAACTGCTTTGATCTCTTCAGTTTCTTCCTGGCTGCCTCATGGTTTTGGCGTTCTTTTCAGGTTTATCTGAAAGCCTCCATCATGGTCAAGGACTATGCAACAGCAGCTGCTATTGTGTTCCTGACTGACCGATTCCTATATTGGGTTGATGCCTCCAGCAAACTTCTTCAGATTGCCAAAGGCCTGCATAAGCTTCAGCCAGCAACACCAATTGCCCCTCAGGTGGTTATTCGCCAAGCTCGCATCTCTGTCAATTCAGGTAACAGCAGTTTTGTTGCATTTTCTTTCCATTTTTTCAGCTCAGTTTCAATTAGGAGCTACTTGACTTTCAAGAAGATACTTTGTCCCATTCAGGGGCTGACATTCCTATGATCCCAGTGCCATCTTTTTAAACCTCCATCCCACTCCCAGCCCCCTTCATCCCTCCCACCTCCTCTTGCCAGCACAAAGGGGCTGGCATAAAGGGCTTCAGAGCCAAAAGCAGTAGAGAAAATTGTGAAAGGGTGTGGAAAATACTAATTGGAGCTTTTGTTCCTTAACAAATCTGCCCTGCTGGTTTCAAACAGGGGTATCTGAATTGCTATATTTCTGATCAACAGCCTTTAAAAACTAGATTAGAATCCTAGTATTTTCTCTGTATTATCCCAGCCGCTTTTCATTAGGGCCACTTGACTATGCAAACAATGCAGCGGAGAGACCTGCTCATATATCCTGGTATCTTTTTATTTATTTCATTTTTTATCACTTTTTTCCAGCATGGACAGAAACAGAATGTTCTTTAAAGTATCTTCCTGCTGTGGCTTTAGGCATCAAATAAAAAGCAACAAAGCCGACCTAATCTAAGCTTTAAAACCTAAGCTTTATTTAAATATATATATATATATTTTTTTTTTCAGAAATCATGGTTAGAGAAACTATATAATCTACCTTAACAGCAACTCTTAGCTGTCCTTATGCATTTCTAACGTTTCCATTGCTGTGGGGTTCAGTTATGGAACTACTCAAATGTATGGGCTCATTCTGAAAATACTGATAACATTTTACTTACATAAGGAGGCCTGTCATTTTCAGCAGTGGTCATTATGAAGAAGGCTTTCAGCTTTACATCCTCTCTCTTGGCCGTCAAACCTGTCCTGTGTGACACAAACCCTTGAAATGCGTAAGCAACAGCTAATGCGTGGAACACCCACAGTTAGTTGCACATTGTGCCACAAGTGACAGGACTCACTGTTTTTTCGCACAGTCAGTCCTGTATTTAGGATATGTCCAAACTAAAACAGTCAGTGTTGAGTGGTGTTACAGATGGTAGAAACAAAAAAAAGTCAGGCCCAACTTGCTCAAAAGTTGGTGGTGCACGAAAAGGGTCCCTGAGTCAGTTTGCCAGGGCACAAGGGGAAGAAGGTATTCAGGGAAATAGGATGTCCTCTGCTCAGACTACCCCAGTAGAGTTAACTCAGGCCAGGCCAACCTTACCCCGCTCTCCTCTGATGTAAGGAGTTCAGTCCCTTTCCCTGTGTCTCTGCAGAGCTTTAAAACTACTGCCTCTGCTCTCTCCAGCCCTCCTCACTGAAGAGCAGAGAGATGGATCCAAGCTGCCCATGATTTCAATGGGATGCCAAAGGGAGCAGTCTGGCCTACTACATTTTTCATGAGAGGAAGAGGGAGAGAGTCTGCCAGCCTTCAAAGAGGCCAGCAGTTCATGGTCTGTTTCACGTTCTGCTCTCCATCACCTTCTGAAAATACCTTCAGCCCAAGATCCTCTCCCTATCTTGTGCCTGTGCCCATGACCGTCCCTCCTTAATAAGGGGTGCTGAGAGAATGAGGTGCTCTAACTTACTGGAGGAGAATCTGCTCTTTTCCACAACTTCTTGCCTGTCAGCTGTTGCTGCTTCTGGTCCTCGAAAGGCATTGCCTGCCCTGGCAAACTAGAAACACAAGCTAAACCCTCTCTCCTAAGAGCTAGCTCAAGCCTGCTCCATACATGCTGCACTAATGTTGCATACAAGAGGCAAACTGCAAGGCAACTTTACAGTAAGCTTGGCTGCCTGTCATTTGAAGGGGAGTAGAGTAATGGCACCACTTACTTCTAGCCCTCTTGTAAATGCCTTTATCCCTCCCCATAGCTATGTGGCTGTACAGGGGCTGGCAGACATGATTATAAATATTATATTAATAACTTCAGTGACAGTCATATCTGAAAGGAATGAGGTAAGACCACACTAGGAATCCAACCAAGTTCTGTCTCCCCTGGAGTGGACAATACCATCATTAATCATTAAGAGAACAAGAATGTTTTTCTTCAATCCCTATCTCCTTAAACCCACCTATGTGCAACCCAGGCACTGGAGGACAGGCCACTCCTTGCAGTATTTTGTATCCCTATAGCCTCTTCTAATGGAGGAGCATGGTGCTTTACAAACTCACACTTCCCATGTAGGAGATGGGTTTATCAACAGTATTTTTACTACTAATCTTCACTGTCATAGCTGAACACCTTTCACATAAAATCAACAGCAACAGAGAAATTCTTAGTTGATTGCAGAAAAACTCTGGGTCTGCTTTCTTTTTAAATAGTTCTCTTAGGTACAGGGGTTTGTGTTGTAGCCGTATTGGTCTAAGGACATAGGCAGACAAGGTTCCTTGGGTGAATTTGATATCTTTTATTAGACCAACCCAAATAGTTGGAGAATATTTATTAAGCAAGCTTTGTAGCATTATCAGGTATCCTGCAAACATACCACTGAATATATTATATTAATACAAGAGGAACTACAGTGTAGCAAATATATTCTCAAGTGACTTCAGGATGGTACCACAGATTAATTGTTTCTGCATGCACAATTTTCTAAGTACAAAGAAACAGTGGTAGCCTAGATAAAGAGACTTATTTTCTTTAGCACTTCTGCAAGATTTCTGTTTCCAAATATGCATGAGTCTTACAGATTCCCGACTACTAGTTTAAAACTACCTGTGCATGTTTAAAAAGCAATTCTTATTCTAGAAACTTACTTTTCTATACATTATGGAACTAAAAACATGTAAGTATGACTAGTGAATGCATTAGGAACAGAAAAACAACCTCCAACAAAGAGGCCTTAATTAATGAATAATTCAACACACTTTCAGTGTTTGTTTTTTATTTTTTCAGGTAAACTTTTAAAAGCTGAATATATTCTAAGCAGCCTCATAAATGACAATGGAGCTACAGGTATGCTATGATAGTTTGCAATTTGGTAAATCTTTTAACTTACTGTACCATTCATTACACTTACACATCCTTTGAATATGCTGCTTCACTCCCCAACTCTCAGTAATGATCATTCTTTATATCATATTTTCCCCCTTAACCTTAACCTTAATATGATGTGGATGGAAAACCTTTTTCTATTTTAACTTTCTTAATTCATTCAGAACCCAAACTCTTCAAATCTTTGCTTATATCAAAAAGTACTTTGCACCTTTGCATTGCCTGCTTTCTGCTTCTTTGCCTTGGGAATTTCTAACATTTTGAAATTTTAAGTAGTGTCAGATTGGGAGGAGGAAGGGGCAGGAAGAGAGGAGGGGAATCAGTCAGCAATCAGAGAAATGTTTTCGTTTTCTTCCATTCCAAACATGAAATTACTCTCCAAAATTACACTGATCTTATGCACCAAAATATGTCAGTGCTAATTACAGGTTTAAATATCATTATTTAGTGACCTTCATATCTAGAACTGAAAGGAAGACAGAGTGAGTCCCTGGGTTTCATACTGCTTGTTCCTAGTCTTGAGACCTGTAACAGAACAGACATTCAGTTCACATAAACCAGTTTGAAAATGGCTGAAACCAGTTTGAAATAAACCTGGTTAAAAGCCGTATCAGACCTAACTGATTTGGGTCAGACAGATTTATGCAAATTCTGTCCCAGGCAGCTGGTAAGTTTCCTCTATCCCTTCCTTGGAAAAGCTGTTTAAGAGCTTGAACTAATGAAAGAAGCTTTTGTTTTCTTGATGGGGTGCTAAATGCTATGTTATCAACTTCCGATGGCTCCCTCACTGGTGAGGAGCAGCAAGGGAGTGAGGAACTCCTCCCTAATCAGAGCATCCTGCCCAGACCTGGCCATGCCCCCACTTAGCTCAGCACTGTTGAAGGGAAGGGAGAGCTCCTCTAGTGTCCCCTGGCTTCTAGCCTGAGCCAGTGCGGGCACGTATCTGCATTTCTTCAGTCCACAGGGAATGTCCAGGTGGCTGCAAACAGGTTCAGCCTAGCCAGGTTAGACTAACCTGCAAACATTGAATCAATTCAGGCTTTTTGAACATTTGTCCCTAGCCAGAAAGATCTAAAATGTTCTTCTAATATTTTGATAAGTATGTTAGCATTTAAAAATGTTCTAGTTATCATTTCTGCCCCCTGCAGAAGTCTTTATAATTATTGTTCAGCTTAATTAACTTAAGCTTGGAATGATATGTGGCTCTAACACTCAATAAGCAAGAGCCAGGCCTCCGAGAAATATGAGATTATTAAAGAATCCTCTCCACCAAATTTCCGGTTCCATTTGTTTCCTGGTTTCTGTGTCATTAGGGCTTACTTGGCTCACATAGTCAAACATTTCTTTGTAACCATGAAGACTAAACTCTGGTTATTTCTTTTTTATGAAACAGATTCTCACACTCATGAAACACCAGAAACTGGGTTTTTAAGGGGGAAAAAAAAAAGAATACCACCAACTATCATAAAACCTATGATAAAAAATAAGTTAGAATCAGCAACCCTGGCTACTGAAAACACCATTAAACTAAAAGAATAAAAATAACAACCTTTTAGTTGGGTGGCACTCAGTGATCGCAACTGTCTGTAACCTTTGTTTGTCACTTCCTTTGTTTATGTTTTTTAGTAATGTACGGTACAAGTGTGTCTGGTTTTGATTTGCACTTAGCACGTTTACCCTTTAGCTAATAGCATGTGCATTTATATGTGAAAGATACCATCACCTCTAAGAAGAATTAAGAATCAATTTATTTTCTTAATCAAGGTAGGGTATTATGAACACTAGCATTTTAATATTATAATATAGGATGTCCAACTTCTAAGTGGCCAGCGGTCCACGCATCCCCTCAGGCCACACTAGCAGGGACTGTACCAGTGGAGGGCCACAGGCCCCAGGGACTGTATGACCCTCACCCCTCCCACTGTACTGAGCTCCCAGGTGTGCCCCCTTCCCCCCCACTTCTCCATACACACTGCCCTACCCCACTGCTGCACCTCAGGTGCTCCCTTACCTCCCTGCTGCACCACATGCCTACCCTGCTGCTGCTCTTCATACCCCTACTTGGACAACCCTGGTATAAGGTATTGGTAGGGGAAAGGAAAACAACTTATATGGATGGCAGCATAACACTCTTTCTTTTTAGCCAGTAATAAATCACCACAAATAAGCAAGCCTATATTAATGCATTTAACCCCTTAAATTAATATGTATGTATTTCAATATTATTTTATTAATAGTTACATGTAGCCAACTTTTGCAAATCACCTCAAAATCCCCAGAGGAAAGGTTCTATATAGAAGAGTACTACTAATTATCCACTCTTACTACTACTGCTCAATACTACATCTGTGTGCATGGTTGGTAAAAAGCTTTGTACCTGTATATTTATCTAGGTTCTTATTATAGCCTGGTACCTTGATATCTAAGTACCTCTAAGATATCTGAAGGTATAGCACAAAATGCATTGAAGTCAATGGAAAAAAAACCCAGTTGACTTCACTGAGATTTGGATAAGGTTTTAAGAATTCAGACTATAACAACACTTAATCTCCAGTGAATTTTTAAACTGTCATTTCAGGTACGTGGCTGTATCATAAAGAAAGTGATAGGATTCTTGTTCAGTCAGTCTGCTTACAAATCAGAGGACAGATTCTGCAAAAGCTTGGTAAGATTCCTCTCTGCTACACTAGTATTTTTCCTATAGCGATTCCACAATTTTTAAGAGATAAAGAATATACTTCTCATATTCACAGCTCACTATAAGGTAATTTTGGGGTTCAAGACAGCTTATTTAAAACTTGCCCCTGGCTCCTATGACATAGAAAGTCACAGAAAATTAGTTCTGCACACAGCTGGTTGAGACAACAAGAACTCACAGCTGACAGGAGCCCATTGACCAAGCAAATGTACTTTGCAAATAGGCAGTCTGTTGCTGAGACAATGAGGTGGTAGGGAGCACTCACAGATGATGTCTATATTGTCATTTTTAATGTTAAGCTATTCTGTCTTCATCCACACTCTTTCCCAAATGCTTTATTCCTGAAGCCAGTAGCTTACCCTAAGACATATTGCATGGCAGCTCCCTGTGCAAGCATGACACATCTTCAGGCTGGGGGCTGACAAGTTCCTGTATGCAGCCCCCGCCTGCGTCTAAGGCTTCTTGTACAGACAGACTAGGGATGCTCTGTTCTTTGTGTGTGAACTTCTGTTTTCGTTGGCTGCTAATCTGGGCTCTTTCAAAGGTATATTGACATATATAAACCAAATCAAAAAGAAATTAATACATTTTCCATTGTAACCAACTTGGAAATGTCCCACAGAATGATTTTATACAGCCTTGAAATCTCCCTAATCAAGGCAGATGAAATACGCCCAGAGACATACAACAATGGTATCACCTAAGGATGCAGCCTGCTTATTGACTGTTTCTCTGCTTTATTTCAGGAATGTGGTATGAAGCAGCAGAATTGATTTGGGCCTCTTTGGTGGGCTATTTAAAACTTCCTCAGCCAGATAAAAAGGTTGGTTTGGTTTGGTTTGGTTTTTTCACGCTGAATATTCTTACTAATTCAAAGTCAATTGCAGAATCCTCGTATCAATGTTCTCCTAACTAAACAAGAAAAATATATGCGAGATAGAGTCAACCTTAAAGTGGATACATAGTTGGCTAAATAATCTCTAACTAAAAGTAACTAAAATGGATTAATGTCAGGATGACAGGAGGTTTGTCTGGGATCCAGTGGTATTTAACGGTTTCAATACTGACTTGGATGCGAGAGAACTTCCTGATCAAGTTTGCAGACGATACAGAATTGTAAACACTCAAACACTCTCCAAACACTGAAGGAAATGGGTAGGATCCAAAAGAACCTTGATAAATTGGGGAACTGGGCTACAGACAACAAAATGAAAGTCAGCAAAGGCAAGCATAAGGTGCTATATTTGAGGAAGAAAAACCAAATGCACACATACAAAATGGGAAGGAGGCAATTGGGTAGGTAACACTGATGCTGAGAGGGTTATAGCAGATCACAAATGCAGCATGAATCCACAATGGTCACAGAAATATGGCAATTTGAGGCTGCTTTAACAAGAGTGTTGTATGCAAGACGATGATAGTACCGCTCTACTCTAGGCTGGTTAGGCCTCAAATGGGGTATTGTATGGAATTCTAGGCTCCACAACTTATGAAAGATGAAAAGAAAATGGAGTAAACCAAGTAACTAATATGATAAAGGGGCAGAATGAAAACCGTGTGAGAAAAAGTTGAGAGAACTAGTTATCGTAAGTTTGGAGGAAAGGGGATTAAGGGGGAATGGGGACAACAGTTCTCTAATATTTGAAAGGCAGTATTTGAAACCCCGATGCCCTGTGCCTGAATAGGAGAAGAACTGCCAGAGAGGGAGCCCTAGCAGTGGTTAGGCAGCACAGCTGCAGGTTACCGGGGCAGCCAATGAAGTCAGCTGACCCTAAGGGGCAGGGCCTGGCTCTTATAAAGCCCAGAGCCAGGGCCAGGCTGGTAGTTCCCTGCCAGCAGCCAGAGGGGCAGGAGCTCCGGGAGAGACAATGTGAGGACAGCTCACAAGAGCTCCAGAGGCTGGAGCAATGAGGCTCAGGTATAGCCGGGAGGCTTGTGTTGTTTTGGCCAGGTGCCTTATGTTTTCTGTTATAGCCTAGGAGCTTGATTTGTGTTTTGTTGTTGTTATAAGACCAGTGGTTTGGGTGAGGCTATAAGGGGTTGGAGGAGGCCTCAGGGGAGACCCACAGTAGTGTGGGGATCCTGGCACCCATGGGGGCGCAGTGTTCTTATAGGCGCCAGAGAGGGTGCGATATCCTTATAGGGGCCCACAGGGTGTGGGGCCCTAGTGCCTGGGAGGCGCAGTCTAGCACCAGCAAGGGCACAACTTGCGGGGTGCAGAGACCCCAGGGCCAGGAGGGGCAATACTGAGAAGCCCAAGAAAGGGTGGCATGTAGAGGAGTCTGAGAGAGGGAGACATTATTAGAGAGCCCAGTGTGGGCACTATGAGCCCCATAGAGGGGGCAGCGTTAACAGGAGTCCCAAGGTGGGCATGGAGAGCCCCAAAAAAGGCGTGGTAACACTCACGAAGGCCAAGTTGATATCTGCGAGGCTTGGGCTGCAGTATTGGGGAGGAAGGAGTCACAGATAGCGCCCCCTGGCAACGGGGCCATACAATGGCAGCCTCCCGCTAATTAACATCAATTAATTGATTAACATCAAAGACGTGGCAGGCGAGTCAAGGCGGGCAGTTGCCCAGAGACAGGTGCGTGGGCCACATGGAGGGCGGGCCTGAGTGCTGACCTGTTACACTGCCGTAAAGAAGAGGGATAACATTTGTTCTCTTGCTACAAAGGGTAGAACATGAAACAGATTTAAACTGTAGCACAACAAATTTAGATTCAATCTCAGAAAATAAGAATTCCTCATTTTTGAGAAGAGTAGAACCAAAGAATAAGCCACCCAGAGCAGCGTGGACTCTCTTTTACTGGAGGTTTTCAAGAAAGCATTTGTCTAGAATGGTTAAGGATAGCGTGTACTGTATTTGTGCTGGACTAGGTGACTGCTGAAGTCTCTTCCAAACTCATGGTTCTATAATTCTCTTTACTACAACCTTATTTCAAGTTGCATTCAGTTTCATGTAGTGCTGGTTTTCCTTCAACCAGGGTTAATACTTGGGGCAAACATAGCTGAAGATTACACAACATTTTGCAGATGTTTGTATTTTGACCACCATATCTTGACTTCTGTTTTATTTCTGAAAAGAAATAATGGATAGTTTTCAATTGGCAGCACCATCAGATGCATGTCTGTCACTGTCCAATCAAACAGGATGCTGCAATGCAGACCTCTGACAGAGTAATGCCACGATATACAACTATTAATATTACTAATTTTAGGGATTACTTCTTTAACCTTGGAACAAAACAGCAGAGTGTTAAACTAAACACAAGCAGATAAATAAAACCTCTTGTTTTCTTAGACACATTTAGCCAGGATGTAATGTAACTTATGTCCATAGGTGCTGCTTATGGCTTCTCTTAGGCATACTCTTTAGCTTAGACTTGCTAATCATCCACATTACAAAACCTTTAGTTTGCTCCCCCAACAGCATTCCTGCCCACCCATAGAGCCTCTTGTGAACATCATGACTCAAGGTTAAGCTGTCTGATAGTGCACACCATCCCCATGAAAGGTGACTTTTACTAACTATACATGTATATGACTGTGTACCCACCCACCCATCATGTAATCTACTTCACACACCTAGTAGATATGTACACACTTGTAGATCCACACAAGACATGAATCAGGATCATAAACTCTGGACAAGTGCCAAAAATGGCTGTTACCTGGCTGGGTAACTTCCTTTTGAGCATGTCGTCGAGAAAAGCAGGACTCCTCCTGTATCACCTGTGAATTTGGAGAAGGTCACAGGTCTGAGGCCAGTCAGGAATCAAGGTACCAACCAAGGTTGGGAGGAGTGATCACAATTCAGGCACAGGCTAGGTCTGGAAAAGCCAGGAGATCAGTCAAGAGCAGGGTTTAGGAACAAGCTGAGTCAGAAAGCTAAGAGATGAAGCAGAGAGTAAAACTGGAGCTCAGACAGAGAGAGAGCACATGCAAGAAGGAACTTCAAAGCAATCTAAGATCAGACTGAGCCCATTCATCAAACACTCCCAGTTCCAGGTCAGGGATTTCTGTGGAGGAGCTGGAGGGTCAGCTGGCCCTAACCAGCCACTCAAGTGAGAGGGTGGAGAGTTAGGCTCTTCTGGAGGCTTCAGGACAGTCTTGACCGAGTCAGTGACAAGTTGTAGGATGGCAGTCTGGGATGAGTGGCTGTGCTGGTCAAGCCACACCAAAGTTGTAGGTTTGTGGTGGTGGCTTGACAGATGCCAATCGACATTAGTACTTACTTCTCTGCTTTGCCTACAGCTGTATGATAATCTGACTAACCAAAATCTAACTAAATGAATTTCCAATCATGTCCTCTTTTCTCTGTTCCTATCATTGCTTCTTTCAGAGCACCAAGCACATTGTAAGCATTAAATAAAAACATAATAAAAAGGGGAGGAGGGAAATAAAATGTATTTTCATTTCTTTCCCAGGGGATTGCTACATCATTGGGTATTATGGCAGACATCTTTGTTTCCATGAGTGAGAAAGATTATATTCGTTTTAAAAACACTTCGGAGGTTGATCTGGTAAATATTTATGTCTGAGAATTTCCTTTATATAGCTGCACCACGCTCATCCACATTTCCTGCTCTTGGCTTTACACTGAAAATGCTGGTGTTTCCCCCAGAAGTCCAGTGAAAGAGTTTATTTCCCCTAAAAAAAAAAGATTTTTCCCTTTCTTTCAGAATAAATTAAAGGAACATTGTGAACAGTTTCTAAGAACAAGGTTGGACATAGTTTAAACTTATACAGGCAGCAAAGATGAACATGGTAGACTACAAAAAGAAGAAAAAATTGTTGCAGATCCAGTCATTGGGATAGCTGGTCTGTACCCTACTCCTGTCAATAGAGTTGCATTATGAGGATCGAATCCACTTACGGAGCCAAAACTTAGAGGTAGCGATCATCTACAAATCCTAAAATTCAGACTCCGTGCTTACTACAGTCTAATCCTCAGTGAAGTTATAGCAGTTAATCTGCGTAAACCAGGGGCAGACAAAGTCCCGCCTGGGCCTTCAGCGGACTCCATTTCCCAGCAGCCCTTGTCCACGTTGCTGTGGCTGGTTTCCACGGAGACCCCAGGAGCCGGGGTGCCTTGACAGCGCAGGGCCAGGGTTTCACGGAGATTGGCCCCAGCAGCACTGGCAGAGCACACAGCTGGGTGAGGAGCTGCTCCGGGGCAGGGATCTTGTGGCAACTGTGGTCCAGAACAGAGCAGAGCTGCGATGCACTGCCCGCGTGCTCCAGGCAAGAGCATGCAGGCAGTGGATCGTGGCTCAGCCCCAGCTCTAGATCATGCCGTCACCACTTCTAGATCCCACTGCCAGCCCTGGCTGCAGAGTAACACCCTGCCCAGCCACACACCTGCCAGCGCTGCTGGGGCCAGTCTCCATGGAAACCCTGGCCCCGCACTGTGACAGTGGTGCCACTTCTGGCATCTCCATGGAGACCAGGCACAGCGGCACAGGCAGGCACAGCTGGGGAATGGAGTCCAACCTCTGGCTGGATCCTCCATTTTCCCACCCCTGATATAATCACTGAGGTTTAACTGATTAAGGAGGTTATTAAGTTGTAGGTGAGTGAGAGCATTCTGTGCATCTCAGGATTTGCCCCAAAATGAGTGTGTATCTAAGGCTCCCCACTACATGCAGAGGTAAAGGCACAATGGGATCTAATGCACAGTTTACATAGTCACACATCCTGTCATGCCACACATGCATGACAGGACGCAATATTTTGGGATTGCCCATTAGATCCCAGCTCATTTTATTGCCAGTTAATGGGACCCTTGGGGCTGGGGGATCATAGCAGCTGCAATTTCCCAAGCTCATGGGTGTGTGAAACCCCTGGGCCCTGGGAATCATGGTAGCCTTGATCGCTAGGGCTCAGGGATGCATAAAACTTCCAAGATTGTGTCTCAAGGTAGCTGTGATCCCTAGCGCTCAGGAACTGCATGGGCCCCCCAAGCCCAAGGCATCACTGCTGCCTCAGTCCCCAGGACTCAAAGATTTCATGCTGGACATGATGCACCCATGCAGCTGGGAGCCCTGTCAGCTGATAAGACTCTCAGCTTCAGGGGAGACCCTGGTTACACATGCAAATTAAAGCTCAATAGCAACCAGCTATAAAGTCTGTACATATTTTTGAGGTCTAACTTCAGCTGGTTGGAACTTTTTATCACGTAATAGCCAATGTAATAGAGTAGCTGGTCTTAAGGTAACTGCACAATTAAGCTGTTAGTTGCACGATACCTGTAAAGTGTAGAGGGGGCTGAACAAAACAACTTGAGAAGAGTGTGTTCCCTGAACCCAGAAGTGCAATCTACTTGGGGCATTGCACTGAAAAAACTTGAACTTCCATTATTTTCCACACAAAGGCAAGACTTGCAGGCTGAACCCAGTGCTTGTTTAGGCAAAATTTCTATGGAACTGTATAAATATATATAGTAAGGCTGCACACTTGAAGTCACAAAAATTCAAGGTATTGAAAAGTTAAGATCCTAACTTAATTTGTATGTGTTGCCCATGTTCAGTACCTTCTTTCCCTGTTTTTAGTTAGATATGTAGCTTAATTTATCAATGACATCAAATGACTTCCATAAAATCCCTGGCCAAGTCAACACTGCAGTAGGCCTCCCTATTTAAATTCATAATCTGAGTTCCTTTGTTTTGACTGCCAAAGTGCAGCATTTTGTCGACATTGGACCAAAACCTGACTCAGTTTTCATCATTTCCAGAGCTAAACCACAGCTAAGCCCTGCAAGGAGGGCAAGCCCACTGATTTCAATAGTTACTGTAAATTACAGACGCTCATGGGTTGGTTCTGAAACTACTCCCTGCCCTCCATCTCTGCCATTGCTTTCAGTAATGAGCTGCCTTGAGTAATTTTAATGGTTACTTACCCCCCACCCCATTTCCTGAACAAAAATGTATCATTATAAAAGTAGGAATATCTATTCTACATACTCTTTAATAGTTCTTTTATTTAAATATATATAGCTTTTCTGTGAGAGTTGGGGCAATAACTTCTCAAAGTAGCTTTCTCCTTATGACTTCTTCAGGTTAATGTTTTGTCATGTTGAGTATGATTTTAAGAGGAAAGGAGAGACCAGACCAGCATTTCTTCTGTTTTTTCTGCCTCATTAATACTTCCCACATAATTTGCACCAGATTGTCAGGGAGACAGGTATTGAAAAGCCACTATATGTAGGTAAAGGTGTTCTACACCATAAGGTGTTTATTTTAAATTAAAGTTAGGACCTACAATTGTGGAGTCCAGGTAGCAACAAATTGTTATGAGTTTGGTTCTCATAAAAAGGAAAATCAAAATCAATTCTCTTTTTAAAAAAGAAAACTTGTGTCTGGATCATTTTCTCTTCTGCTATTTCAACAGAGCCTTCTCCAAGAGTCTGATCATCGCTTACTGTCAGCTGCTGAAGCCTGTAAGCTGGCAGCCACCTACAGCCAGTATACCCCGCTTTTTGTGCTCACAGCAGTGGTAAGTGTGATATCAGAAGTTAGCACTTTCTAGAAATTATTGCTGCATATGATTTCTAAGAGCTTGGACCATGGCCATAAAATATAGATCTATAGCCAGATGGCCAACTCCCTATTATTTGGGATGCTCATCTGTGTGGTTTACATATGCTGGCTCCCAGCTACCTTCCAAAACCAAATAGAGAGAAAAAGAGCAGAGAAACCCATTCCCAAAAGCAGTGATGATTTTCAAATCAATATTATACTCTACCTGCCATTCTAAATTTAAAAGGTGATGATGTCTTATTTTCTAGAAATGCAGAAGTCGCTGGTGAGAGCTGGCATGTGCACTTTGAAATCCACAAAGACGAGCATTTTTTAATTTTGGTCTGAAGCACATTACTATATTTTTAATTCATTGGCTTCTAATCCATTTTCCTTTCAGAACATCCGTGGGACATGTTTACTGTCCTATAGTCACTCCAGTGAATGTCCTTCAGAGAGGAAAATGTTCTATTTGTCTGAAGCTAAGGAATCCTTTGAGACTGGCCTTCTCACCAAGAAGGATAATGACCCCATAACTAGCAAGCAAGAGCTTCACAGTTTTATTAAAGCAGCTTTCTGCCTTACAACTGTGCATAGACAGCTCTATGGGGAAAGCGAGAGCCTCTCTGAGGTGAGAAGCCTATGTACAGAAGCCATGGAGAAACTGTACTTTTACATCACTTCATTTGCAGAAGAACAAGACAAAGGAATGCTTTCGAAGGAGATCATGACTCTGATCATGTCTGTGAGGGAGCGTTTACAAGTGCAGAGCTTTCCTAATTCAGATGCCAGGTCTTACGTTCCAGACAGCTACAAAAGCAGTGTGGAAAAGCCTGTCTTGTGTGGTGAAGTGAACTTTGAGAAACTTCTTGAAATGCATTCCCAGCATCATAGGTCAGTGTGTGAAGTGTTTGAAACCACTTGCAGGAGCCATAAAAACCAGCTAGGAGTGTCCAAAGCAGGAGCATGTATCACTGCCTTGAAAACAGAAACCAAAAATATAGACACGGCGTGTAACACTGAAGAAAGAGGGTGCTGTAGGAAAGACACTGCCAAAGCCTCTGCCTCACAAAAAGCCAGAAGAGGCCATGAAAGGCTCAGTGGCCAAACAAGAAGGAAATGGACCAGTTTTGGTGCAATGAAATTCTCCCTTAAGGAAGAGATGGAGATTGAGCCATTAAACCGGGAAGCAAATAATGAAAGAAACAAGTTGCAAAGCAGAAGTCAAACTACTAGCTCTTTAAAGTCTTGGAGCAAGTTGTCAAAATCAAGTTCCTCTACTAGCTGGGAGGAGATAGATTTTAATGACAACAGTGAGCTGCCTAGAGAAGGGCAGGAAAGGGAAGAGGGCTCAGTGGATGAGAAGTGTTGCACAGCCATGTCTGAAGCTGCTGAGGAAGATGTTCTGGCTAGTAACTTGTCTTCCAGAACTCATCATCTCTCTCTTCAAGAGCCTCAGGGCAGCTGCTCAGGTCCTCCCCAGTATCCTTTAAAGAAAAATGAACCCTCAGCTAACAGGCTAAAGACTGCACCCTCAGACTGTAGAGAAGGGCTCTTCAGGAGGACAGAACATGAAAAGGATGCTTCAGAACAGAAAGCAGGGGTGGTCAATAGCATAGCTTGCCAAAACAGTGCTGTTTCTTTCTTAGATCCTCACCCTTCGGGTCCCAAAAGATCTGACAAGGAGGTATCCTCTTGCTTGACAGAACAAAAATCTTTCGAAAGGGTTGACCCCTCAGCAGAAACTGATTCCAGAACCAAGGACAGCAACAGAGAAGCCAGCGTTATTCACAGTCCTTCTCCTAACAGCATCAAGAGTGGAAATGTAGGAGATGTGGGAAGGTTTAACAGAGTCACAAAACCATTATCAAGAAATAACTATATGTGGATTGACCCAGAAGGAGAAACTGTAGACTCTACAGAGGATCTATCAGCTGAGCCACACATCATTATAGATAAGGTGCTTTCTACTAAACCTACAAACAAGCTGGAAATGGCCAGTGATTCTTTTGTAGATGATTGGATTAAAAAATCTTCTGCTGCCATGGCTGGAAATGGATCCTTTGACATATCTGAAGTTGATACCCAAGCAGATACAGTGGATGACTGGGAATTTGCTTGTAGCAATAGTGGGAGCTCAGTGAACAACTTTCCTGCCATCAGTGTTTCGAGGCATCAGGCTAGCCACAGGGATAAAACTAGGGCTTCATTATCAGGGAGGAAGAAATCGGTAACTGACCACTTCCACGACTGTGCTACCACTGAGGAGGATGAAGGTGAAAATCTCAGGAACGTTCTGAACAGAAGCCACAGTTCAAGTTCCTCTATGAAATCATGGTATAAATCATCTCAGTTTTCCAGCAGTTTCTCTGAATTAGAGAGTCCGTCATTTCTGAACTCCAGTGGGAGCTCTTTTGTTTCTGTGCCTGGGAGAAGCAAGGAACAAATCCTAGAAGCTCGCTTTCTGAGGGACGATGAATATGAGAAGCTCTTGTCAGGTGCTGAGCATAACTGGCTTGTGCAGAGACTGAAATCTACTGGAATATTCAAAGCTAATCATCTGCATCAAGCATATTGTAAGTACCATCTCCCCTTGGTGCATATGTTGCATTCCAACATATCCTAATCATAGGTAGAAAGTTCATGCTTTCCATAAAGTGGAAAGTTCAAGCCTCAAGTGTATTTCATATTGCATCCATGCTGGTCATCATACTACAGTGATGAGCATGTTACAACCCTAAAAGATAGATATAAGTATCAGAAGTAAATCTGGGGTCCAATCTTTGGACACTTATTCATGAGTATATATGTTCTGGCCTTCTACATCAGAGTTCAGAGCACTGGTCTTGTAAAATAACGGTTGTACATTAATTATCATTAAGGCCTTACACCAATAATTTAGGTCAGAGTAGACTAGGGATTGCTCCCTTCTGGACTGAAAGATGCATGAAATTGTGTGTGAATGAGGCCTACTTGTATAAGTAGAGGCCACAGAATCAAGTTTCTCCTTTTTTATTAGAAGCATGCATTTCTCAAGGTTTGGGGTATTTTTAGGCTCTTCCTTTCGCACGGTACCTTGACTTAACTCAGGAAAGAAGCAGGCAGGAAAGAATAATGTTTGCTTTAGTTAGCCACTTCATTTACTGTTATATTCAAATGTTACTCTTTAAGAAACACAAGTTATGTTTTAGCTGCCAAAATCCCAAAATCCCCCAATTGTTTTTCATTTGGCTCATGTTCCTGTAGAATTTGCTATCTTTATATTTTGTTTATTCCAATAAAACTCTTATTGACCACTGAAACTAAGGGCTCTGGTGCTCCCAGAGTTAAATAAGTAAGTTAAATAAGTACTGCAACAGATAGCCCGTGTTTAAAGCCTGCTTCTCGTCCAAAGAGTCACCACTTAAAAATGGTGCCATAAATTCCTCACTCGTATCTTTCTGATTACAGAATAGAAGTAGCTAGTTTGCCAGTTAAACAATGTTTACTTCTAACTTAAAGCCCAGTAAACTCAACCTGGGATTTGGTACTTAAACTGTGATCTCTCCGCTTTTCATGTGTTACCAGTGATAGGGATTTCACTTACCAAATGATGGTCTTGACTATGTCTGTTCAACATTATCATATGCAATATCTATCCTCATTGCCTTCATGGGGGCTACACAGGTATTATTTAAGGACATTACAGCCCTGAGACTGGAACTTTGTTGGAAGTTTTGTTATTATGTCCAAAAGGCAATCAAGTCCACATACCTTTTTCATAGCCAGATTACTTCCACTGGGGGAAAACAGGAAGAAGACTGGTAAAAATGAATTTTTACTTCAAAAGTGAAACTGAATTCACAACAGGCAGGCAATAGATCTGCTTGCCAAAGAGATGCCAGTTTGTACACATGCTTTTTAGCATGTTTAGCAGATGTGCACAGCTATTATCAGGATCTGATCTACAGTGTCAGTTTCTTGCATTGGCAGTTTCAGGAACTTATTTTCTTTGGGAAATTCAGTAATCTACCTCCTCTGAAATCCTAGATTGAAACCTTGCAGGCAAAATAAATTATGTCAGCGTAGTCTAACAGGAAAACCCCACAGAAACACAGCGATTTTCAATAACAAAACTTTCAGATTAAATTTTTTTGTTTTATTTTTTAGTTAAAACTATCAATTTATTAAAACTAGAACTTTCAGTGGGAAATGAATGAATTTCTCATTTCAAAATACATGTAGAAATTGTAAGTATTGAAACTACAGAACTATTCTCCTTTGGCATTCCAAAATATGAGCTTCAGTTTTGGGGTTCAAAATGACTTTTCACTTCAAGGTATAAGTTACATCACAGTAAAAATAAGATTTAAAAAAAGAATGTATATACTTGAAGCCAGCCGTTTTAAATTAATGAACTGAAACATTTCTGTTGATCCCATCTGATTTGTTCTTTAGTTAAGATTTTGACTTTGACTTTATTTGAAAAAGAAAAAGTGTTTGGAAACTAGACAGTTCTACAAGGGTAAGAAGACTATTTCCCACACAGCTCTAATTGTTATTTTAGATCAGAGCCTTAGTCCTTCTCACCTCCCATACCAAAAGCTTCAGAAAAAAAGTTTTCTGAAAGCCCTAAAATAGGCAACTGTGAGATAATCTGCCTCCACTGAACTTCTCATCCTATTCTCTAACAGTAGGTTGGTTAAGCCCTGCAGCACGAAGTTTTATATCACTTGTAAAAATCACTTGTGTTAGCATTAACTTATTGTTATTATAAATATTCTTATTATCCATATAAATAATTATAGAGAAATACCCGTGAAGTTTGGTATTTTTCAACATTACATAGTCTGTGTTCAGAAAAGATGAAAATACCTAGGCGGTACAAACAAGGCTGAAGTCTGTTGGTTTCTTTCTGTTCCTTTTTTGTACTTTATTATACTTTACCACTATTTAAATATTTATTAGTATGCTAGATGTGTGCAAGAGCAGCATGCTACCCCAAAAGTAACTGTACATTGTGCTGTTCTGCCAAAGCCAGTTATTTTTCTTTATATTACCATCATAACTCAAAACTGTATTAATTTTAACTCCATGGCCACATCCAGATGAGCAGGGGCATGTGGTTTGTGTGCCGCAAACTGCATGTGGTGCTTGTTAAAATGTATGCCATGTGGCAAAATTTGCTACTGGAATTTCCCAGTAGCAAGAAAAAGTGGCAAAACACATGCAAAAAAAAGTGTTCACTAGCGCAAATGGAGATCTGGGCCTCCAAAGGAATGCTCTGGCTACCAACCAGGCTTCTGTGGTTCCTGAGTTGTGTTGTTACTGCTGCAGCATGCCACCAGGACACCAGGTAATACTGGTGAGCCAGCACAAGTGGTGACCCCAGCCTCCAGCTCTTCATGGCTGAAGAGCTCAGAGGATCTGGCAAGGGTGGTTTGCCCCAGGTGGGACAATGTGTCCCGCAACAAAGTGCACATGCAGGAGCATGCTCTGTGGCAGAAAGAAGCAACACAAATTAGTACCACTACTATTTTATACCACTACTAACCCACAAATAGTAGTGGTACTAATTTGTGTTGCTGCAAGCACACACCCCTGATCATCTGAACATGGCCTATGAGATGAAACTTATAACCATATGAGTTTCAAAAGATGCTATTTCAACAGGTCAGTGTAATAAGCTGTAGGGACTTAGTGCAGGACATACTAGATCTTGGAGACTTGGTGTTCCCTGCTCCTACCAGGATAACCTGACAGCACTCGTGATTCATCCTTGGTTACTGATATTGAACAATCCCTCATTATATTTGTGGATCTGTCTTCTTGTAGCTGCTCTTCTTTTGAAATACTCTAAGAAATCTGGTCTGTGGACAGGCCAGGAAACAGCTGTATATATTGGAGACTACCTGAGTGTGGCAAAGGAAGGCAAACAAAGGAGTGCATTTTGGATACACTTTCTGCATCAAGAAGAAACATTGGGAAGGTACTGATGGGGTACAAGTTGCTGGTGTGAAACGTTCTATCAGTATGAATTCTGCACTGTATTGTACCTGGCACAAGCACACAGTATTGCTGCAGTGCAGCAGTATCTGCATGACAGGCCAAGTAGTCTGATTCATATCTGGGAAGGCTAACTGCCCTGTCACTCAACCATGCTAATTAGCCCATCTGAAGCTTCAGGTGGACATGGACATACTGCTTCCATCAGATTAGCACAACATGCTTTACAGCTGCTAGAAATTATATGTTTACCTTGTAGACACCACTGTGGGAAAAAAAAGAAATTTCTGTAGATCATCAAACCTGTGGTTAACTTTGTCCAGTGTCCTTCCTAGCATCAGAGCCTTTAAAAGAATGTGCAAGAAAACACACTGTAGGAAGCTGTAAGCCATTATGTTACATGGGAAAGGTTTGCCCTAATCTTCCCTAAGGTAGAAACTGGCTAATACTCTGAAGTAAAAGTCTGTTATAAAACTTTTCTGAAGCTCTTGGTTATCATATTGATCCTGATTAGCGTACCCCTGGGGAAAAAAAAACTGTTATCCAGCGTGATTCTCAAATTATGATCTTTTCAAAGGGACCGGATATTGGAAAAGAATGAGCTGTGTCGCTATGCTATCTGACACAGCGATATGTATTCTTCATTTTTCCATTATGACTTCAGATTTGCCTACACATATGCTTGTACTGAAATAATTAAATGAGTTTTAAATAACTGTATTTTAAAAGCATTCTTATTTTGGTTTAAAAGTGTCTACTAACTGATTTAAACTAAACCCCTCTAGGACACTCTTAACCTGAAGTGAGTGTGGCCATGCCCAGGTACAACTGAATAGGAAATAAAACCAACTCAACTAATTTCATTCCAGGTTGGGTATAAGCAAGCACCTTAATTTTGCAGGGCCTTGCAAGATATCCAGAAGGTTGTACAAGAGTATTTTGCTGGAGTCCAAATATGAGCAGAGGTGGTTCATGAGCATAAGATTAAGGGCCTTTCTCTTTGTAATTTCATAGATTTCATAGACATTAGGGGCTGGAAGGCACCTCATGAGTCTAGCCATAGGTTGGAAGTCAGCTGGGATCAAATGACCCCAGCAAGAAATAAATCCAGCTATTTTTTGAAGGAGTCCAGAGTAGATGCTTACACCACCTCTGGTGGGAGTTTGTTCCAGACCCTGGACACACACACTGTAAATAACATTTTTCTTATGTCTAGTATAAATCGGCCTTCCTGGAGTTTATGGCTATTAGACCTTGTTATCCTGTGGAGCTCTGGTGAGCAGATGTTTTCCCAGGTCCTGATGTACCCCTCTTATAAAGTTGTAGGCTGCCACCAAGTCCCCCCGAGCCTTCTCTTCTCCAAACTGAAGAGTCCCAAGTTCCTCAGTCTTTCCTCATATGGCCTTCCCTCCAGGCCTTGGACTATATGAGTGGCACTACTCTGGACTCTCAAGCTTCTCCACATCCTTCCTCAAGTGAGGGTCCCAATACTGGACGCAGTACTCCAGCTGCGGTCTCACCAGGGGTGAGTAAAGCAAGAGGATGACTTCCCTGGTTTTGCTTGAGATGCATCAGTGGATGCACGCCAGAGTTTGGTTAGCTTTGCCCACCACTGCATCACATTGATGGCTCATGTTCATCTTGTGGTCAATCAAGACCTCCAAGTCCCTTTCAATCGTGGTGCTAGCAAGTGTAGCACTGCTGAGCCTGTAAGTATGCTGAAGGTGCTTCCTACTGAGGTCCAGAACCTTGCACTTCTGTGCATTTAAGGCTGCCAGGTTTTGGTCAGCCCACCTTGAGAGTGTGTCCATGTTGGCCTGTATTCCCAGCCTGTCCTGCAGTGTGATGGCCCTCCCCCATAATTTGGTATCATCTGCAAACTTGGCCAGTTCATATCTGACTCCTGAATCTAAATCATTGATGAAAATATTAAAGAGTACTGGCCTGAGTACTGAGCCCCACTGGTAACCCTACACCATGTTGATTTTCTCCCTTCAACTAGTACTCTTTGGATCCAATCCCATAGCCAGTTCCCTAGTCATTGGACCGTATGACAATCAAGACTACAGTTCCCCAGCTTAACCATGAGGACATCATGGGGAACTAGGTCAAAGGCCTTCCTGAAGTCCAGATAAATGATGTCCACATCTTCTCCCTTGTCCATGGCATGTGTTCCCTGGTCATAGGAAGAGATGAGGTTGGTCAGGCAAGACCTACCAGTCACAAAGTCATGTTGGCTGGCATTGAGAAGCTTGCCCTCTGCTAGTCTGGCATTCATGGATCCCTTGACAATTTTCTCCAGAATTTTTCTAGGGACAGACATCAGACTGATTGGTCTATAGTTCCCCAAGTCATCCCTCCTCCTTTGTAGATAGGAACCATGTTGGCTCTTTTTCAGTCATCCGGGAACCACCCAAGCACCACGATTTTTCAAATATCCCTGCCAAGGAGGATGCAATGATGTCTACCAGCTCTTTCAAGGCCCTCGAGCGCATTCTGTCTGGGCCCATGGACTTGTGAATGTCCAGTTTCTCAAGGTGTTCCCTCACCTGATCCACATCAATTTTGGGCCCATCGCCTGCTCCCAAATTGGTTTGCACCATTCCTGGTAGTGTGATCCTCATGGGAGGGTGAAAAACCGATGCAAAAAAGTCATTTAGAAGATTGGTCCTTTCTTGGGCATCTGATGTCAGTTGCCCTGTTGGATCTCTCAGGAGTCCAATACTATCCTTGTTCTTTTTCCCACTTCCCACATATCTAAAGAAGGACTTTTTGTTGTTCTTGGTCCCCGTAGCTAGCCTAAGTTTGGTTTGTACCTTGGTTAGACTTTTAAGTAATTTTAAGTAAAACTTACCAATAAAGAACTTTGCCTTTAGCCTACCCCATTTTAATTTATAGTGACACATTGCATCACATTCCCTTACTGCCATCTGCCCAAGGCTGAGCTGACTATGCTGTTTGTTTTTTATTATTTAGGTATATTGGGAAGGAGTATAAAGAAGAAAAAGGACTGCTTCATCATTTCAATGATGTGGAGCGACAAATGACTGCTCAGTACTACGTGACAGAATTCAACAAAAGGCTGTACGAGCAAAAGATCCCAACACAAATCTTCTACATTCCTTCTGCAGTGCTTCTGGTAGGAACCCTTGCCCCGAGGGCTACAGACAAGTCAGCTGAAGCAGGGATCATAAAAAAGCCAGCAGGAAATGACCAGTGTTTCTTCTGCAATCTGCAGAACAATGGGGAGAGTTAGAGCTGGGGTGTCAAAGGTATAGTTGCAGGCTGGATCCAGTCCACAGTGCTGCCCATGAAGTGGACTCACATGCTGCCTGTGGTGCACACTGGATCAGCCCAGCACTGCATGTAACATGGACTGGGATGGATATACATTGCATGTGGCATGCAGGGCTGCTCTAGGATATGCACTGCATACAGCACCCACATTGGACCAAGCTATATGCTGCACATGGCACCCAGGCCAGGCTGAGCCAAGTGCACACAGCACATAATGCCTACACCAGGGCATCCCTGCATGCTGAATCTAGCATACAAGGCTGGTTTATAAGCCCTGTCAGGCTTGTGGACCAGCCGTGCACCATTTTTCTGATCTATAGACTGGCTCTGCACCATTCGCCCAACCCACAGGGCCAGAGGAGTTTGACACCCTGGAGTCAGAGTATAAAACAGAATTCAACAAAAGACAAGAGGTCTCTACATGCCAAACAATGTAACACTTGTAAATATATCATCATTCCAAACAACAGCACTAAGCCACTTGTGTCAAATATACTAAAGGAGAAATTATATTACATCAAGGGTGTCAAACTCACTGCGGCCCCCAGGTTGGGTCTGGACTGTGAGAAACTTCATGAGCAGAATCTATACCCAGCAGGAGCAAAGGGGTAAGCATAAGCGGCAACACAGGAATTATTGCAACTGTCTCTCAACCTCACCTGTCACCAATATGCATCTCCAGAGAAGCTCCATAGCTGGAAATGTGTCAGTGGGTCCACTTCCACTTGCCCTGCCCACTCTTGGAGCACCATGACCCAGGTGAAATGGCTATGGGCCATATCTTTGACACCCCTGCATTTCATGTTTTCATAGATTCATAGATTGTAGTTGGAAGGGACCACAATGGATCATCATGTCCGACCCCCTGCCCCAGCAGGAAAGAGGACCAAGGTCAGATGACCCCAGCCAGGTGACTATCAAGCCTCCTCTTGAAGACCTCCAAGTTTGGTGATAGCACCACCTCTCTTGGAAGCCCATTCTATAATCTGTCCACCCTTACTGTAAAAAACTTCTTCCTAATGTCTAACCTGAATCTACTCTCCACTAGTTTGCACCCATTATTCCTAGTTACTCTCTGGGGCGCTCTGGTAAAAAGCCCATTTCCTCTCAGCCATCTCTTGTGAAGGCTGAAGAGATCTAGATCCCTCAACCTTTCCTCGTTGGGTCTTTCACAGAGGCCACTAATCATGCAAGTGGCCCTCCTCTGAACCCTCTCCAGGTTCTCAGTGTCTTGAAGTGCAGCGCCCAAAACTGGACACAGTACTCCAATTGCAGCCTGACCAATGCCGCATAGACAGAGAGCATCACCTCCCTCAATCTGTCAGTCAAAAAAATAATCCTGGACATGGGGGTTTGTTTGATCATTTAGAAGAGGGAAAATGCCTAAGCCTAGATGCACGTTTTCAAGGAAGAGCAAAATGGGCGGACCTGGCAAAAGCATGTCTCCTGTGTTTTATGTGCCAAACTTCAGGTCTGCTAGGCAGAGAATCACTAAGCCAGCTGGTTTAGGTGTTGCTCAACTTGATTAGGCCTTAGCAAGTTTGTACACAGAAGCATGAGCTAGCAGGTACACATCTGATTGTAGCAGTTACATCGCCAAGGCCTTTCTTGAAAATTTGGCCTATATATAGTCAAGTCAAGTCAGTCCTGAGGCCACACCAACTGCTGGGGCATCTTTGATGTAACAATAACTTTCCTCCATCAGTCTTCTGCAATCCTTGTACAATCAGTCAGTTCTAATCCCGTCCAGTCTTTGATGTTGGTGGTCCAGCTTGTCCTAGGTCTTCTTCCTCTTCTTTGTCTACCCATAGCACCCTGCAGGATAGTGAAGGTAAGGATGCCAGGCCTTCTTGTTACATGTCTAAACCACTTCATCTTTCTTCTTCTTATAATGTTGATGTAGGGGTTCATTTTTGCTGACTTCTTGTCTGATTTGATCTTTCACTGATTCATTTGTTCAGTGGCATATATATAACAGGCCCAGAATCAAAGTCAAATCCTGCTCATTTATTATTCTTGCATTGATTCAGGTGGAATTAGGCAGATAAAAAAGTGGGGGTTTGGGAAGTAAGTCTTAGATTGTCATTTCCTTGGGGCAAGAACCTGCCTTTTTTAAAATTTGTCAATAAAGCACAATAGAACAATGAATAAGTAATGAAGGCACATGAAATAATCTTGGAATAATATTGTCCAGCCTGAGATTAGTACTAATCTACCTTGCTTTGTACTATTCTGCATTACTTTGTAATTGAACCCCAGAATTTATTATAATGGAGGTCACTGGAGTACAAATTCCCAGCCTTACCCCAAAAACATATAATGCACTAAGATGGGCAGATTTCAGCAAAGGTAACTAAATAGCCTGGAATAATCTCTATTTGGCAACTATCTATCCCAGTACAGAAGGACTAGAGCACTGCCCAGTCCATGTAAATGTACAGTTTTGTACATCCAGGTCATACATTTAACTGAGTATCTACTTGACCTCTGTGTTTCAAATGCAGATTGTCAAGTAAACTATTCTGTGAAGAGTCAGCATCCTATTTTTCTGTCACTACATGGTAGAGAGTGGAAGTTAATGCTTCAGTGCTAATGTATAGCTTAAAAGAAATGCGTACATGACCTCAGAAAAAAATAGCTTGACTGTTTTTGCTAAGTCTGCTGCCATAGATTCTGCTTTACACCAGAGCACTGGCAAGCAAAACTTACTGCAATTTTACTTTAGCACCAACATACTGAAGCCCATAAGTATGTAGAAAGTGCTACATCAGCCAGTCATGGACAGTGTAAAAAAGGGAGAGTTGCCAGTTGCTGACCTGCCATTCTTCCAGTTCTTTCACCCACTCTTTACACTGATTTTCATAAAGTGTGTTTCCAATTTGCATTGCAAGCAAGATGCTTAGAGAACTGGTTGCTATCCAGTCCCATCAGTGTGAATTGTCACTTCCAGAGCTGGCAGTGTCTTATCTATTGTTAGATATGAGCTCTACTTCTAGATGTGCTATGATGAGGAAATAACGAACTGTGGCAGAGTATGGATGTTCTTGACATGAATTTTCCTTTAGGAGGAAAAGAAATAGTGAACATAAAAACTGAGATTTTTTAATTATGTGATGTCCTCATTTTCATTTCTAGTGGGATCATTTTAACACATGTTCTGGTTTCTTTCAGATATTAGAAGACAGGTGCATAAAAGGTTGTGTGAGCGTGGAGCCCTACATCCTGGGAGAGTTTGTGAAGCTATCTAATAACACAAAAGTAGTAAAGGCAGAATACAAAGCCACAGAGTATGGGTTAGCCTATGGACACTTCTCCTATGAATTTTCCAATGCCACAGATGTGGTTGTTGACCTACAAGGTTTGTATTATGGCTGATACTATTTTTGTATCTCTTCCCCGTCCCCTCCCCTCAAGTGTAACGCTCTATAAACAGAGCAAACCATACAAAAGCACGAGAAGTATATAGAGATGATTTAAATCTAAGCAATGTAAGAAAACATCAGGGTCTTTATTTTTTGGCATGTGCTTTACTGCTAACATGGCATTCTCACTCTCTGGTTGAGAAGAGACAGACTGGAACAAATCCTCCCTAGCAAAACCTTCCATGCACCAGGTAAAGCCTTTTCACCCTTGTAATGCTAGGCTGCTGCCCACATATATAAAACTATATATGAGGAGCTCTCCTGTAAAGGGGATACTCAGATGATGAAAAACCACTGTAGCAGCACCTCTGATGTCATCCTCCCTCTCTTCATATAACTAGCAGGTCCCATGATGGCTCTCTTTGGTTTGAATTGAGAATCTGGCCTTCTACTTTTTATGTTCACTCATATAGTTTTTAGACAAACCCTTATTCTTTGCTTTTTCCTTGTCAGAGCTTAGTGAAGTAAAATAGAAATTTGAGACTGTTGGGACATACTGGTCTGCTTGTGTCTTTCCATGAAAACTGATAGCAATAGTTAGGGCCATATTTTGCTTTTGCTTACACAGATTTAAAATTGACAGCAACTCATCTAAGATCAGTAGCGTTCTCCCTATGTCAGACTGGCAGACGGATGCTCAGTCACCCAGCCTGAGTTACAGAAAACAATAAAGCAATGGGATGATTGTGCTTAAACTGTTTCCTTCCCTCTGCAGGTTGGGTGACAGGTAATGGAAAAGGCCTCATCTACCTCACAGATCCCCAGATTCATTCGCTTCATGGGAAAGATGCTTCACACTCCACCAACTTTGGGGAAAAAGGCATTTATTATTTCTTCAACAATCAGCATGTGGAATGCAATGAAATCTGCCACCGTCTTTCTTTAACAAGGCCATCAATAGCAAAACCTACTTAGTGACGTGCAAAGGTAGCATAGCCAGTAACGGCAACTCTAGCATTTGATCCTGTACACGTTTTTGTAGAAAGCTCTCTCTACATCTGTTAACAGACTGTAGCAGGCTTGGGCCAAAAGAAGGCTTGAGCCTGCCCGTCGTGGTGGGCTGACCCTGCCTCCTGCAGTTCCCTAGGGTTTTCTCCCTCTAATTCTCCTGCCATGCCCTGATGAAATCTGGTTCTCTTGAGAGGTTGCTTGTAAATCTGAAGGGGGGGGGCAATAATCTGGTGTTACCAAACACTAGATTCTGCAGTTAGCTCATCTAGCCAACTCTGTCTCTCTCCATTTCTTTCTCCTCCTAATTTGCCTCTTGTGGATTCTGTACCTCAGCAGCCTATACAGTGGCTTGTGGGCCTTAATTATGACCCCTGCCTCCCCCCTAGCAAAACCAATGCCTCATGAGAGTCAATCTCAATTTTGTGGGGCCTCCCAGCCAAGTCAGTAAGTTCCACCCCCTGGGCTCTCATCCCTTTGTCCAGGCACAAGCCTTTTTGGCCTTGGCTCCCTTTTCTCTAGCAAGGCTCTTGGCTCTGGCCCATTGTTTTGGGCCTCCACCCAGAGTATACCCTTGCCCTATGCAAGGCTCAAAATGCAAAATGCTCTGCAGGCACTATGCTGTGTGGTCTCCAAACTATCCCTTAGCAGCCACTCCCAAGCCACCAGTCAATAACACCCACAACTCAACTGAAGTCTTTGATTCACCTGAGTACAAAAAAAAAAAGAAAAAGAAAAGAGGGAGAAAAATACGTTTATACAAATACACATGCATACATGTGTGTGTGTGTGTATAAAAATATTATGTCTTGGGCCAAATCAGTTCTGTATTCTATTGAGTGAGCAGAGCTCAATTGTTCAAGTCTGTGTGGCACGACCACTGGCAAACATCCTACCTCCTAGGCTTCAGATACTCCCAGATCCATGGTAGGCATCCTAATGTGCAAGCCCCAAGCCAGGAGGCTTTGGAGTTCAGATGCCTCCTAGTCTTGCTTGCTTCTAACCAAAAGGGCAAAGGAGCACTCTAGAGGAAAAGCCCAAGGGGAGTCCCCCATCACCATAAATTGTGTACCCAAGATCCTTGGATTAGAGGCATTATAGACTCTCTCAGGGGTCAACCTGCCCACAGTGCAAGGGACAGGCCTTCACCCTCAACTACACTGAGTCATTCAAGGCCAAGAAGAAGGGTATCTCCCCTGCCAGGTCAGTAAAACCACCTGGACCAAAACCATCATCATGGTATCCCCACTGGGTAAACTAAAATAGACTTTAAACATAGCCCTTAGCCCACCAGTGTACTCAGCAGCCAGAAGAGGGTGAGAGTGGCCTACTAACAGTCCCTCCTTCTTCTGGAAGCCCCTTTCCCTCTCCTTGGCATGGAATTATCCACTTCTCCAGGGACAACTACTTCTCTCTGACATCCAGGGCCTCACTGAGGTCATTTACATGTTAACTTCCCCTCTTTTTCCCCCAGTGAAGCTTTTTATGCTGGCCCAGCCCTTCCCCTGTTGGGCTGTATGCTGCTGCTGACACACAGGTGTTGTTCCTCTTTCATTCAGCTGTTTCTCTGGCCTTCCACCAGTTACTAAAGGCAAGTCCACAGCTTTGGAGCTGTCCCTACTGGCTCCACATTTTTCCCATCAGCTGGAAGTACTCAGCTCCCACTGAGTTTGGATACCCTTTCAGGGCAGCCTATCATCAGCCCACTGATCTCCCCTACTGGCAGGAGTCCTCCTGCTGTGGTTCCCCACCCGCTTCATATTATGGCAATTTTCCTAGGCTCAGCCCCTTTCCCTTTTACTAAGTTCATCTTATCCAAGTGCCATCTTGTTCTGGCCACAGAAGTGCTGCCCTTAAAGGGACCTCAGGTCTTCTCAGTCCATCTTCTCAGTCCATCTTGGCTACAGGAGTGGCCAAGATGCCCCCTGGTGGTCATGTGGCTCCCAGATCTGACTTTAATATTGCCCATCCCCAATTGCTCACCCACCGTGCCTTGTTTATATTGAAAGGTGGGTAAGGGAGGTTGCCGAAGGCCTTAGATTGAGCCTTAATCAGTTCTAGTCCCACAGCAAATCTCTCCTGGGCCCCACTAGTCTAAATCCCAGCCTTTTAACTGATAGGTCATTCTCAGCCTGGCTATGCCCCCGCAGGGTACCTGTATAGCCTTAAGGGCAAATTTTGTGGCTCTGTTCCTCCTCTATACCACATCCCAAGCCTCTCAGGTGCTACCCTAAAGATGTTCACACACTTGGCCCTCAGACTTCTGGCCCCGCACTCAGCCTTTCCTTTGAGCTTCCTGGCCCCCTGGTTCCATGTTCGACCCCCTTTTGGGCTCCTGGACCCTTGGCCCCAAGCACAACCCTTCTCTCTGGGCTCCAAACCCCTAGTCCTATGTGCAGCCCCTGTCTCTGGGCTCCCAGTGTGGCTCCCAGCCCCATATACCCCAGTGCCTTGCTACATTCCCTTCCTTAGAAACAGGACATATGTCCCCTGTTACACAGATCCATGCAAGACTCTTCACGTGTGTAAAGTCACTTCTACATCTAAAGTGTGTGAAAGATCTGTTCCAAGTTGGCAATCCCATGTTACCACTTTGTGGGCCAGCTGAATACAGCTTGTTACACATATCGGTTGGAATTAAAGACGTGTGTAACAGTATATTCAAATAGCACAAAGGGGACACATCTACCTGTGCACTTTATTAGTAGACTAATTAAATGAGGAGTAAAACTTCACTGTCTCTACGTGTGATGCTATTAAGCCATGGTAACTATTTAATCCTGCCATAACTGGATAGTGGACCAGCCACCTAGCCACACAGCTCCACATTTTCAGCACTTTCATCCCCCAGCCAGGCCCTCTGTCACCCTCCACTGATACCCAGAGCCCAGGGCAGAGCAGAGCAGGAGCAGCCCTCGGATAAACTGCTCTACACCAGCTTAAATTGCTCCTGTCCAAGGTGCACCCGGGACTAGTTTACTCTGGTTCAAACTGCTCTGGAGTTTACTCTTTCACATTAATTGCACATGTAGATGCACCTAGCATGGCCAAATGTGTGTTTTATCAGCTATTTTATTTTAGCTATTTGTGTTTAACTCTATTAATGATTTTTCACCAACTGGTGTAAATGTCTCTAGTGTCTAGATATAAAGCACTAAAAATGTAACTTCTTCTCTGTGTATACTTTCTTATGGAAGATTCTTAAAAGTGTTTTAAAATACTCATTAATCTTGACTAATTGTCATGGAGCAAATCCTACAGCCTTTGTACAGGCTAAAAACTACCAAAAGAAGCCAGACTAAGGACTGCTGGGATTGGGTTTTTTCCAGAGTAAGGACTGCTGGGATTGGTCTGAGCTTGTTAATATGCCCATGGGAGACTAAAAACACCCACCATCAGGAGTGCTCCAAATTTAGGGGCTTAGGGGCTTACCCCCTATTAAGATAAGCAGCCCCTTTGAATGAGGAGAGTGACTTGTTTGAGTTACAGGTTTACAGGGGCAGGCTCTTTTCCAGTATACTCAGGTATACACTAAGTGATACTAAAACAGTATAGGTTTCCCTTGCTTTATGCTGTACATGTGGTTCTGGAAAATGGCACATAACTCAAATTCACATAAAGGGAATCCACTTTACAATGTAACAAATAGGGATATGTTCCAAGACCTTGCCTGTACTGACCGCAGACACATTTTTACCACTTACAAACATGGCGTTGCACTGCTCCTGGGGCAGCTGCAGCTCCAAAAACATTGGCACCAGCTTCCCTGAGCAGTGGCTGTAGGTGGTGCTGCCCCGCAGCTTCATGGCTCCCAGCTCCCACGGTGCCATGCTGACAGGGCCAGACTGGGCCAGGCTGCAGAGGCAAGTGTTGTGGCCTGGCCTGGGCACCACCACCTGGCTCAGCCCCTTCAAATAAGTTTTTCTTTCTCCACTCCCAAAATGCACCACACAAAGCAGCTGTCTGCAGGCTTCCACTATACTGATTGTATAAGAGTGAATTTACCTTGCATATAATTAATTTGTGGTATAAAAAGGGTCATCACATAAGAGTAAATTCATACATACAGAACCCACATAAAGTGAGGGGAACCTGTATAACTAAAAGAGCTGTTTGGGGAGTCCAATTAGGTGGAAGAGCATCCCCTGCTATTCTCAACACCCAGAGATTTATTCTGCTCTTTCTTCATTATATGGTCAAACTGTTTCCTGGAACCAGTGGGCAGAAGACAGAAACTTTGCATAACTATCCACTCAGGCACTGGGGGGAGAGGGGTTGTGATATCCTATTGGCAGCAAGCAAAACATTTTGAAGATATTGTGCCTCACGGGTATAGCTCCTGTCGCAGTGAGTGTCTACACAAGATGCTTTATTGCACAGCAGACAAATTTGCTGCACAGTAAAGCATCAGCATCTATTCCTGCTCAGCAAATAGGGTACAATAGACTAATTTACTGTACTGCCAGATAGGCCTGTCAGATACAAGTGGTATCCAGTAGTGCAGTAAATTACTGTGCTTAAACACATGTGTAGACAGTGCTGTTGGGATTAGTTTACTTTGGCTCAAATTGAGCTGGAGTATATTCAGTCGCATTTAACTGTATGTATAGATGTGCCCAGTACCTCCAAGGGGTTGAGCTTGATGTCTAATGGCATATTATAGAGCCAGTGCTCCTCCAGCACAGCTTCTCCTCTCTCCCTTAACATCATCTTATTGCTGATAGCTTGAGAACCACCTCATCTGTAATCCCTGTCATGGGAAAGGCATTCCTGTCTCTCTACTCTGTTCCCATCTATTTCCAAATCCACTAAGAGATAAGATCTTTGCTTATAGATCCTGCTTTCCCTTTCCTTTATTTTTGAAAATATCTTTATATTTAACTCCATAAAATGATGCTGTCAGATTCCCTACATGCTCTATCAATAGTTTTGCAGAATATAGAAGATTATACAAAAATATAATACTGTTGCCTTTCTGATTGCAAAAATAAGCTGAAGAAAAATAACCTAGATGGCCTGGAACAGCAATTCTAAGCAAGAAGGAAAACTGCCCTTATCCAGTTGAGCAGTTCATTATGAAGTGTAATGATGACTAAAAGAATGTGTTTTTCAGGTAACATAGGCAGGTAATTGAACTTTTTGCAATTGTGGAGGTAAGTTAGGCAACTGCACATGCATGTGGTCAAACAAATAAGTGTCAAAGACAAAAGAAAGTTCCCACCCAAATGTTTCCCATTGAGTAATGGTGAATGCATTAGTAACTTACCAGTTAGTATCCTGATCCACTTTCCTTTAAAGACAGAGAAAGGGTGTTCAGTGCTTTGCTTTGACTTGTAAAGGCTTAGCTATGATATCAGGGTCATATTCTGGCCATCCTTTGTATAAGCCTTCCTTTCTCATCCGTGGGAGATCTGCTGCTGATTGCTGATAGTTTCATTCAATATGTAATGCAGCCCTCTGCTCCGATGGGTTTGATGTCCCAGCTTTCTGGGGCATAGTTACACACAAAGCTGTTCTAAAAATAAAAACTTGTGACAAATATGTAGACATCAGGGGCTAGGTGGACAGGAGGTCTGTCTGTCGGTATAAGTTGTGTGAATGAAGCAGAAATGCCTGGGAATATTCTGAGCCTCAGGAAATATAAGTACATATTAACCACACAACAGCCCTCTCCACTCCCCCCAAGCTACTCCCCTGCCCCCCTTATCGCTTGCTGTGATGTTCTCCCCCACTCTCAAATATTTTATTTAATTGGACCCACACTTCCAGGACTTTCCTTGGAGTTTTTGCCTGTTTTCTAGCTGTACCAGGAATGTCTTGCTATGCATAGCCATACAGTTGCTGCTTTGAACATTTTCTTATATTTCATACATTTTAGATGCATGTTTTCTTGTTGTTCACAGTTTGATGCTATACAAAAAAATACACTCCAGAACCTCTGATTTTTAACATTCCCACTCCCTGAATGTCTTCTGGTATGTCTGCTGTCCACAGGCTTCAATAGTGTTCACCCGGCATAGAAGCAGCTGCCGCAGTTTACTTTTTATGAAACAATCTTTTGTTTTTTAGATCAAAGCCTGTAATTCATGGACATGACCTTCTAGGACTTTTGTGAGCTACCACCTGGAGAATTGGAAAGCAGCAAATGCAGAGTTATGTCATTCCCTTCCCAGAAATCCACTGGGGAAGTATTCAAATGCTGGAAAATGTCAGCCTCTGGCTGAACCAGATATCTGTTTTCTTAAGTTTCCCTATTGGTCCAGTTTCCCCAGTGGTAGTGGGTGCATCAGTACAGTGTGCCCTCCAGGGCTTACACCAGTAGTCTCCCATAGAAGTAAACAAGTTATTTATATGGAAGAAAAAAATGACATTTACCAATGGTAAATTAGTGTCTGCTATGCACAGAGATATGTTCTCAACCACATAGCGTGGTTTTGCTAAGGCCAACTTCATCCTTCACGTAACTCCACAGACATGTGTGGGTGCCTTTGGCTCCAGGTGAGCCTACAAGACTATGTGACATAGTCTGATTGGCTGAAAAGTGTCAAATCTTAGAGCATACTGAGATAAAACATTGTAGTGTAGCTGGAGTGTCCAGGATTGGTCTGAGCTGTATAATATAACTAGCTGTTATATTCTCTCATTCCTATTGAAGGTTTATGCTGTCAAATGGAGTTTGGAAAGCAGCTCATACTCTTCTGGTGTCATATGCTATAGATGAGAGGGCTTTACTATGGCGGTAATGCTTTGCTATGGCAGCAATGCTTGTAATGCAGACAAGCCTTAAGAATATAGTTGAATTAAGATAAGTGTTTTAAAAACATGTCAGGCTAATATAATTTAACTGCTACACTGTAGAATCCTAATGCGAGCCAGACACGTTGTATTTTAATATGATAGCTCATGAAGATGAGCCCTAAGCTCTATCTTAATTCCACTGCCTAGGTAACACTTGGGAGAAATGCTGTCTGTGTTAGAGTTTCAACATTCCTCTCACTTCCTCCTCACTTCTCACTTCACAATACACATCTTTGGGTCTTGCCCTCCCTCACTCCCTAGATCCTCTAGACTAGTGGTTCTTAGCCTTTTTTGTACCAGGGCCCTTTTGGAAACATCAATGGCCAGTCCCAACCCAGTGCCCCTCACTCCTGCCCTGCTGTGTCCCATTACCAGGCCCCAGCAGCCCAGTGTTTAGGGGGAGACGTATGGAGGGCATGGCAGGGGGGCCCCAAGCAGCCCCTCGCTGGCTTGAACTCTCCCAGCCTGCAAGGGAAAATCCAGTTTCCCATGTTTTTCTCCTTTAAAGGAGAATCCGTTTTTAAAATTTGTCATGACCCTATCAGATATTGTTGAGACCCACTTTTTGGTCGCTAGCCACGGGTTGAGAAACACTGCTCTAGACTATGGAAAATGAGTTGCCGTTCCTGGTACTTCAGAAGAAAAGCAGGGAGAGGGGAAGGGCAAAGGAAGAACTTCCAAGCCTTTTTTTTTAACATCAAAATGAAGAGAGAAGAATGCACAACAAGCCCAATGGTTTTAAAACCCTTTTCAGATCATGCTGAAATTAAATCAGAATGTGCCTTGAGATTGAAAAAAGTACTTAAAGTGGTTATATTAAAATACGCAAATACCTCTGAACATATTGGCTACATCACCTCTAAAATGCTGATATTCTGAGAGGAAAGACATATGATCATATATCCCGTTAGTGGTGTTTTGCTGGAGCGCTGACCAGAAAACACTGCAGGTCTCTTTCTATGATGATGCCAAACACAGTAGGTTTGAGTACATTCAGTTCCATAATGGGCTTGGCTGTCAAGTGGCTTGACTTGCCTCTTGACCAAGTTAATTTGGTTCTCTGTGGATTAGTTTCCCAATTTATAAAGTGAGGATAATAAAAACCAATGTACCAATTTCATAAGGGGCTGACAAATGTTTGTGTACAATGCTCTGAAGATGCAATGTACATTGTATAGTGACTGCTAAGTGATACTACTGTTAATGATCCCCTTGTATCTGGAGACCAGCTAATGGAGCCAATCCTTCAAATTATTCCATGTGGCAAGATGTTGTGCTTATGTACGACCTTATTAACTTCACCAGCGCTCCTCCTCTGTGCAGGAGTGAGGGTCCCCCTACAGGAACAGTGTGTAGGACTAAGCCGAACATCATTGCTGCTCAGGGATTGGCCTTTCCGGATAGACTAAAATCATAAGCTTTCTCTTTCCAAAGAATATGCTAGCACAGCCAAGCACTTTTGCTGAAGGTCCAGAACTACGTGAATGAATGGTGGTTATTTTTCCTGTAGTTAAATGTATTTTTAGTAGAACAAAGTTTGGGGTTTTTTTAAACAAACCTAAATATGTCTTAAAGTTCAAATTTCCTGCACCAGAAAGGCATCTGTTTGGCACAGGGTTTGTTTGAGAAGATTTTTTTTTGTTTGAACTGGAGGGGGAAGAAAAGTGAGTACTAAAGTTCCATAAAGAGATGGGTCTCCAGTACAAAGTTAGGCTTAACAAAACCATCAGCTTTTGTTTCTTCAGTCAGCAGAGATTTTAGGCTTTTTGTTACTGCTTTTTAGAGCTGCTATTGTTTTCTAGGTGATGTTTGTACTAAGTTGTTTGGATATACAGATGCCCTATAACTGCACACAGCAGTGGAAACTAGGTGTAAAGAGTGGGAAGTTAGAAAAAAAATTAAATCTCTTTATTATGGTGCATAAACCTTTGGTGCTGGGGAGCTGTGCAGCTGCGCAGCAAGAAAAATGCATTCAAAAATATAATGCAAGTGTGAATAATCCTTTCTAAAATGCTGCTTGCAGACTGCTCCAGCTTTGTCAGGTGAACTTGAACTGGGCCATCAGATTTGCTCTCATTCCCATTGCACACTGTCTATCACCCCAGGGCATTCACCATCTTGACTGTTGTTAAAAGAGAGCAAACAATCCATCATTGAGCCCGGGAGTCACTTTCTTATAGAAAAGTAAAATCGGCATGTGACAGTACACTCAGCTCAAATGTTTCGCAGATTAAAATGATACATGAAAACTCACGTGTTACTGGGAAGATTAAGTCAGTTATCTTGTTCCACAGCCAATAAAGAAGAGTGTTGCCTGCAATAGTAAAATACTGGATTTAACTAAGTGATCAAAACTGCATGTTCGTAGCTTGGTATGGGTAAATAAATACAGCCATTGAATTTAAAGAAAAAGGATAGTAAGATTTAAGAAATTAATAAGCTGGAAAATGTTGTTTTAAAGCCTCATTGAAGGATGCTAGCTAGGGTTTGCTTTTTTTTTAATTGTCTCAAAGATGATTTGAAAAGTGTCCTATCAAATTGCAAGCAACCAACCCTAGTTTTAAAGTGCATTCAGGCTACAATAAGCAATGGGGGCTTTTTTCCTCATTCAAATAAAAGGAGTATGCATATATATTTAAACTACCATCAGTCTGAAGATCCTTCTTGAACAGTGGCACCAGTAGCTGGCTGCTATTGCTTGTGTTTTCCAGTATTGAAAAGAACTAAATTCACAGTCATTAAACTACTATTGTTTTTAGTTTACAAACAGTTTCTAAGGAGTAGTATTAAGATGAATCATCAGCTTGTCTGCTTTTTAGTTAAAATAAATATCATGGGGTTGGATTCAGCAAGAACTTCTGGGACTAACCTTCTGGGAATAACTTTCCAGCACAGGTCCATAAATTTAGGAGCAAAACAATACTTTATAGTTACAGGCTGAGATTGTTTTGCTGACTTAGAATAATCTAAGATTTGTCGTTCAAGGAACTCAGTAGCCTTCATAGAAATTAAGATGACATCACTAAGAGGTGATCTCTTCACACTGGCAAGGCAAGTGCTTATTAATGTCACCTCCATTTCGCATGTAGGAAATACGAGCAGCAGAAAGTCTAAAAGACAGTTTGGATATATGAACAATTTACTGTGGAGAAAAGGGGATCAGGCTTCCTACATGTCAGTTGCTCTGTGCTAACTGCTAGGGCTGCGTGAAATTTTGCCAGCCGTTTCTTTTCAACACTGTTTCGAGTCATTTCGAGCTCGAAATGGTGAAATTGAAATGAAATGAAGGACTTTGAAACAGCCTTGAAACAAAACAAGTCAAGTCGAAACATTTCAAAACTTTTGAAGCAGCCAGGAGCCAGGTGGTGGGAGATGGGGAGAACCAGGGCTGTGCTCCTAGTGACTCCAGGCTCAGCCAGGCGTGGAGCTCTGCCCTGGCTCTCCCCGCTCTCTGTGGCTGGGGTGGAAAGCTAATCACAGCGCAGGGAAAGGGGATCTAGCACTGGGGAGGGGAACTAAGCAATCGGGATCAGTTCCCTTCCCTGGTCCCAGATGGCAGCACCGGCTTCCCTCCCTCAACTGGCAGGCAGATATGAGGCCCTCTGCTCCGGGAAGACTGGCACAGCCCTGGCAGCCCTGCTGGGTTTGGGCCCCAATCTGCCTGCCAGATGAGAGAGGCTGTTTCAAGCTTCCCCATTATAGCAAATGGGTGAAACATCGAAACAGCCTCACTGTTTCGACAAAGCGAAATGGAACAGCTGTTTTGACTCAAAATGAAATTCGAAACAAAATGCTCTTCCATCGAAACCTCAAAACTATAGTCAAAACAGAACAGAACCATTTTGCACAGCCCTAGTGACTGCCCACATTCATCCTCATATGCCGCCATGTAACTTAGCTGCCAGAGAAAAACAAAATATCCTGAGTTAGCTTCCTCTTACCCCTGTATGCACACAGGAAGTTGCCACAGAGCAGCTGACAAATGCCTTATCCCCTTTTATCCTACAGTAAATGATGTGTACAGAGGCAACACAGGTCACTTGAGTGCTGTGGGCAGCAGCTGCACATCAGCATTATCAGTGGCTGTGCTACCAGAGGCATGCAGCCAGGCCAGCAGCTCAGCTGCTGCTGTTTTTGCACCCATGAAGTAATCTTTCTGAGGAATGATGTTATAGGGAAACTTCAGATGTTGTGAGGAAGAAAACCTGACTCCTTTTCATTGAGAGTTTTGTGAAATCATAGGAAAGTAGGACTAGGGGGGACCACACAAGATTATCTAGGCCAGCCCCCTGCTCTTGGAAATTGGCAAGGATGGAGATTTCATGGTTTTCTAAATAGCCTGTTCCAATGATTGACCACCGTCATAGTCAGGAAGTTCCTACTAATCTCCAACCTACATTTCCTCTGATGCAGCTTGAGGCTATTTTCCCTAGACTTGTCCCCTACTGCCACAAAAAAAAAAGCCTATTTCTAGCCTTTCAAGACTGTCTTTCAGGCATTTGAAGACTGTTTTTAAATCCCCAATCAGTCTCTTCTCTAGACTATATAACTCTAGTTCTTTCAGCTTTTCCTCATAAGCCTTGCTTCCCAAGCTCCTAATCTCTTTTGTTGCTCAGTGCTGGACTCACTGCAATCTAGTTACATCCTTCTTGAAGTGCAGGGTCCAAACTGAACACAGTACTCCAGGTGAGACCTCACTAATGCTGAATAAAGTAGAAAAATAATTTCTTTTGATTTGCAAGTGAAAACTCCTGTTAGTACAGATCAGTATGCCATTGCCTATTTTAGCAATAACAGCATACTGTTGACTTATATGCAGTTTATGGTCTACTGTAAATCCTAGGCTCTTCTCTGCCTAGTAAGTCATTCTCCAGTCTGTATTTGTGCATGTGATTATTCCATCCAAGGGCAGGACTTTGCACTTGTCCTTGTTGAACGTCACCTGCTTGACTGCAGACCATTTCTCCAGACTATCCAGGTCATTCTGGATGCCAACCCTGCCCTCCAGAGTATCTGCAACTCCACCCAACTTGGTGTCATCCACAAATTTACTAAACATGCACTCAATCCCATCATCTGATTAATTAATGAAGATGTTGAACGGTACGAAATTCAGGACAAACCCCAGTGAACCCCACTTGATACTTCCACCCAATTAGACATTGAGCCATTGATGACTACCCATTAAGCACAATGATCCAACCAGTTATGTATCCACTTTAGAGTACTTTCATCTAGTCTGTATTTCTTTAGCTTGTTACTGAGAATTTTGTGGGAGATGGTGTCAAGGTATATCACATCCAGTACTCTCCCCCATTTACAAAGCCTGTCACCTTATTCTAGAAAGAAATCAGGTTGGTCAAGCATGACTTGCTCTTGGCGAATCCATTCTAGCTGTTCCTGATCACCTTGTTCTCCTCTAGGTGCTCCCTAATAGATTCCCTGAGGTCCCTCGCCAAGATCTTTTCAAGTACTGAGGTCATGCTGACTTGTCTGTAGTACCCTGGCTCCTACTTCTTCCCTTTGTTAAAGATGGGCACTATATTCACCCTTTTCCAATAATCTGAGACCTCACCTGACCTCCACAAGTTCTCAAAGAGGACAACAAATGGCTCCAAAATTACTGAGACAACTAATATTTTTTCCATCTGTTTATCAGAATAGAAGGGACGATGCAGCAAAAGGACCTGTGCTCCCCTTAATTTAAGCACCACCTCAGTTTCTTACCTTATGATGAAATCATATAGGAATCCATTTGTGAAGGAGTGGGGAATGAATTAGATCTCAGCAGCAAAACACTGCTGCTTACTGGTGTGAAAGCACAGCAGGTCCAGCCAAGCCTACCTTAAACAACCCCTGTGTGGCCTCTCCAAGCCCTGTGGCTCACTCCAACAGTGGGGAGGCCTGCTCCTTAACAGAACTGCTGGGTGTTTCTAATGGATTGCTGAAGTACAGGAGAAACACTCAAAACCATGTCCCTGCCAGAATTTGAAGAGCTTCAAGGGGCATGCCCTGGCCTCAGCACAGTATGGATATTGCTCACTGAATAACTGGTCTTAGCTGTCAATTGAGTTCATGTTATTTAGATAAGTCTCCTATGGGTGCCTTTATGGTCAGTTTTCTATTTACACGAAGAGAGAGAGAAAGACAATAGTGTAAACTAATCGTGGCAGGCCCAGGCCCAGAAGAGTCAGAAAAGGTAGATCTAAGAGCAAAACCAAAGAGCGATTCTGCTGAAGTTTCCCTTCATTTCCATCTCATTCTCTCCTGTTTCAATAAAGAGCGCCAGCATCTGTAATACACTAGATCTTGATTTAATTTATGTTGCCTTCTAATTCCTTAGATTATTACATCCCATGTCTAACTAACCAAAGAAGGTGAGATTATAGCTCTGAAACAATTCTCGGTGATTGGACAGGAATGTCATATGAATCAAGGGCAGAATTTTGCCCCAGCTGACCATTTTGACAAGTCACCTTTGAGGGTGATTGTGTCATAACTTACTGTACAGCACATCCTGTCTGCTGGCTTGTGGTTTTTAAGTATATTTATTGCTGTACATGTGCTGTTCTGTTCATCTACCCAAAGCAAATAAAATAAGAGGGGAGCTGTGAGGGCTGTGGCACAGCTAATCCACCTCAAGCCTGGTAGTAATTTGCTGCTTGTGTAGACAGGTACCAGATTTCCATGCCCATCATAAACAAGGAGGAGTTAGGAAGAAATCATAGCTAACCTCTTTCTTGTGTTGCTGCCCCAAATATTACCCCTTAAAATAGAAAAGGGAAGGAAGCGTAATACTTCATGAAATACTACAGTAAAACCTTCAGGGAGGTGATCGATAGCACACATAGAGTTCTTTTGGGTCACATAGCCTGACTTTTTGCCATTAAAAATCATAGAGAAATAAGGTCTTTAAGAGATCGTTTAGTCTGATTCTCCCTGCTAAAGGTAGGATCATTCCTGTATAAATCACTGCAAACAAACGTTTGTCCAACCTGCAGTTAAAAGCTTCCAACCATTTCCACACTGTCTGTAGGAAATCTGTCCCAGTGAAACCATCCTCATGGTTTGAAAGTTCTTCCTAATATGAAGTCTAAATTTCCCTTGTTTCCATTTCAGCAAAGATGTTAAGAAAATGTTAACTTTTTTTACTGCTTTTCAAATCTCATTTCAACCCATCCTTTTATCCCAAACTATTTTTAAACAGGAATAGCATTTATAATACAGCCCACAAACATTTCTTTTTTATGGATTACAGTTAAGGTACTTGTTTTAAATTTAATAGCTATTGTAGCAGACAGTCACTAGGCTACTAATAAGTTTCCCCATTGATCATACTTACGCAGCCTAGGGCTATATTGTACATGTTGGGCACTCCATATGCCTCTTACCTGGTGAGATGAGACGCTCAGCTTTCATCTAAAGATTAAGTCTCTAGCTAGCATGAATGAAAAGAAAATTTGAAAGTGGCCCAAGTGTAAGCACAGCCTGCCAGAATCTGAAGGCAGCCTGAAACCATTTCTAGAGGTGTGAACTTCCCCATTCGTCTTAATTCTCAGAGTTGCTGCCAACCCCAGCTGTGGGGAGCCATTGCAAAAGAATCTATTACCACAATTTGGGGTGGGGTTATAAGGGCCCATGTGAAGTGGGCCTAGCCTCTGCTATGTTTGAGTTCACCTGAGTCTTAGACTTCAGCGTTATATGTCACAGTCCCACTCATGGGACAAATAAACGATCCAGTCACGCATGTCTGGTCATGCAAAACACAGCGTTTAAAGATGTGAAGCTATAGTTACAGGATGCAATAGAAGGGTTGCTTCTGCAATGTCTTATTAAAAACAGAGTGCCAGATTCTGATACCTTTATTCTCTCTGAGCAGCATCCCACATAGGGCCTAGTCCCTTCTCTTCCAAGAGCTCACTACCGCAGTCAGGAAAACTTATTGGAATCTGGCCCTGACTAAGATTTGGCTCCATAACAGTAACTGGTCCAACTGTTTCCCAAGATTTATTGTCCTTCCCATCACTCTTATACAAAAACAAGACAATTGAGGGCCTGCTTTTTTGTCATCAGGCATCACTGATTATCATATTGTTCAAACATTAATTTATTATTGCATCTGCTTTATTGTACTTAACCATTTAATCGCCTCTCTCCCAAAAGGAAAAAAGAAAAGCAACCATCGACCAAGATAATGAGTCCAATGTTGTTAACAGTCAGTTGAGCTGCATAACTTGCATGGCCATGCAAGAAGTGGTTTTGTTTCTTTCCTTCGTTCAGGAGCTGATATTAGTAAAGCTGAAGTCCAAACTGCTGCGCTTGATACCAGAGGCCTGGAGATGCAGTCCCCCTAGAGTAGGCCATCATGTTAATAAGGGTTGATTTGTAAACGGCGTCTCCCCCCACCCCCCTTTGCCTGACTCCCGCTTTTCTGCTCAATGGCACAGATGCTGCTTTGTGCTGTCTGGAACCAGGCAGCTATTAGCAGCAAATCCAGCGAGGGAAATTAATGAAGGGGACTACTAATAAAAGACAGCTCAGGACAGCCATACCAACTTGCTCCAAGCAGTAATTAACTTTTTTTTAAAACTCATGAAGGTAAATATGCCATCAGCTTTGGTCCAGTCTCTTTTTCTCTCCTTTATTAAGAGAGGAGAGAGAGAAAGACTGTTCATGCCTAGCTAAGACAATCAATATTCTTTTCCAGTAAGAACAGTCTTCACTAACTTGCTGCAATATGACTCAAACTCTCTGGCATTGAAATGTAGAGCAATTCTCAAGAGACCAGAGACTGCCTCTGATTAAAGAGGTTAAAAAGACTAAATAAAAAACCCTCTAAAATAGACATAAGTGCAGAATTTCTTGTAAAAGGAAGCTCTACTTTTCCTAACCTTACTGCTTTCCTTTCATGATGACTTCTGAATTTAACACAACAGCATGCTAAGGATGGACAACAAATTGCAAAGCTAAATACAACAAGTATCAAAATAATGTTGTTGGTTGCTTCCTATTAGAGCACACAGACAATTCGCCCTTCAGATATGTTTAGTTTTGATTGAGCAGTAGAAATTATTAGGGCCAAAGTCCAACCTCCCCTAACTCCATTCAACCCACTGAAGTTATGCAGCTTCTTAGAGTTATGGTTTCGTAGATTGTAAGGCCTCGGAAGCCTTTATAATCCTGGCATGAGATGGATCTTTTTCCTTCATAAATTGGATTTTAGCACTGAGATTTTTATCTATGAAGCATACACAGTTGAAATTGTACATGGGATATTACTTTAGCATCTCTAAAACAGCATATACTACGAATACCAAAGGGGCCCTGTTTGCCTACAGTGAAACTTAAAGTTTTGCAGGACCGTGTCAGTATGAATTTTGAAGCTCTGTCTATACACAATGATTCACCAAGTTTATTCACTCATTGATGCCCTCATAGACTGACTTCTCAAATATACTAATATAATGCTATCTCAAAGAGCTCTATGCACTGTTTATTATGTATGACTGACACTGCCCTAGAGGATTACAATATTTTCTGTTTATTTGGGCTTGTGCAATCATGAACACATGTGCAAGTGTGATCCTTAAATTGATATCTCAGTATACAACCAATCAGAAGGAATGGGAATGTATTTCTGTGTAAGATTGTTGTCCCTACCTACAAATATAAGATTAGGTAAAGTAGCTACTTTTTACCGTTCCGCAGCTTGAACGTGCTGTTGAGTGCAGCTGCCCTGAGCTGTTTTCCACAGAGTCAAACTCTTCCAAATAAGCCTTCTATGCTTCCTTGAAAAATACAGGCTTAGCCTTCATTTAACCGTTAGCCTTGCTTCTGGCTCAGTTTTATTCCTTCACGCTGAGTTTATCTGATTACCTCAGCTGGCTGAAACAGAAGGCCTGTTGACATCATCAGTGAATGCTCTGGCCTTGTGCATGGCTCTGAAGCAGTCATCTAACATTTCACAAAGTGGCAGCAATCAGTTTTAGAGAAGCACTGGGATAGCTTGGCTGTAAAACCTGTACTAAAGAAATGTGCTCATTCCATTCAAAGCAGCACACCTTTCTGTATGCAGTGAGTCTTGTGTTTTGATTGTAGAGCAGACTTTCAAAGATGCACGAGCAGCATCTATAAAAATAAAGGCTATTGTTTGCATAAGTTAATATCAACATCATGTTTCCAGGGAATTGGGCTACAGACCCTTTAGCTGGAAATGATAAAAGGAACAGCATGTAAGACAGACTGACATGCAAAGAGGAGATCCAGATCCAAACTATCACTGCTTTAAAGGAATATTTGGATCTCAGAGATTGGTGCTAGGCATTTCTATATCCAAATGTGATGAGCTTCTCCTGCAATAGCTTATAGTGAATGATGATTTGTGAATTTAATGTTTTGTCTAGTAACAAAGAGTGAAGTTCTCTCTGCACACCAAATATTATAAAAATACTACCACAACTCAACCAAGTGCTTCAATACTTGACCTGGGCAGTTCCAGTTATAAGAAGACTGTAGAGTCCAATCTTCTAGCTCATTTGGTGCCTGGTTTCTGTATCAATTATAAGAGTAGCTTTTTCTGGCATGTGCCCGGATGACATGATTCTCCATCTACTAATCAAGTAACTCTGTCCTTGTCTCTGAAGCTCAGAGACCTTACAAGGTGCCTGTCTGTCATTACCTTTTTTTGACTTTTCTCTACCTTTCACTTTAACTACAGCTATAAAGCTAAAGATACACAACTGTCCATATCTTTTTACACTCCCTGTAACTCCTTTGTGGCTATTCTCTCTTCCTGCCCTGTCCAGATAAACTTGAGCTAAAAATAAGTCTGGCATGGGCTACAGGAGAATCCTTATCCATAGCCCTCTCTCTCCTGTAACTATTAACCACCCATATCTCAGTTTTAATTCCAAATTGACTCTATATCTCTCTCACTATCTGAGGAAATCTGTTTCTTCCCACTTTTATTATACTGTGCACCCTATTGCCTTAGTTCAGTCGGCTCATCCATGTTTCTATCTTCTCTCTCCTGGACCAATGCAAGCCTCTTCTACAGGCCTTCTGAAATCCTAACATACAATCCCCTTTAGAACAACAATGCTTCTGTTCGCTCTGTTCTACACAAAGCATCACCACATCAAACTCATCCAGAGTTTCACTGGCTCCTCATTCATTTCTGGATCAAGGTCAAAATTGCCCTTTCATGATGTCCATATCACCTAAATTTTGTCTCTCACTCATCCCTTTCCCATAGCTTCCACTTGCCTTGTACTGACATCCGTTCAGTCCTCCCCTACTCTCATCACTCAGTGCTGTAACCACAGTGACCCTTCTCTATTTGCTATATAACTTATCCCAAAAGAAAAACCATAGCCCCAGGCTCATGGCACCTCAGTCAAGGAGGGGGCACATGGTAAAAAGACTGTCAGTTCTCCAGCAACTTTTATCCTTCTTTCAGCAGAGTTTGAACCCAGTTGTAAAACACAGAACTTGGCTACCTGAGCCAAAGGAATATTCCTTTAGCTGGTAGCAATAGTAGTCTGTACCAGACTGTCAGCTATGGATGGAAGAGCTGCCAAGGGAGGACAATATCCTGTGCATTACAGAAGCCTGAAGAGCTAGCTCAGTGCCACATCTTCCTCCTCCACAGAAAATCAGGTAAAGGCAGAATCAACAAAGAAGAGGAAAAAATGATGTAAAAGGAAAAAAAAAACCTAAATCCAAGCCAGGTACAACCTTATCATGTGGGGGTTCCTGGTAGGCAAATGATTCTGCTTTTTTCTAGTTCTGAGCTTCAGAGCTTTGCACTATCTACCCCTTGTTTCTTTGCTAACGTTGCAGCCCTGAATTGCTTCCCGTCAAGCCCTCATCCACAGGGCCTAAGCCTCCACTCTGTCTCTCTTCTATAGCTTCCCATTGCCTTTACGTCCCCTGGCCCCAGCTGTATAGGAACTCTGCCTGCTTCCCCTTGCCACATGCACGTGCCCTGCCAGAACTCTGCCTGCCACTCCTCCCCCTTCTCAGCCACCTGCAGCTCTCTCTCACTGCCATAATGACTGACTCTGCATTCACTTGTTCCCTTTCCCCTGGATCCTGGGATTTTTTTCCACCCTGATCCTCTCTTCTGCCCAGGTCACCCCAGCAGGGACCTCACCTTCACTAGCAGCTTTAACCACACACAGCTCTCATTCTGCTGCAGCTTGCCTGGGGGGTGGGAGACAGGAAAAAAAAACCAAACCCTTCTAGGGACAATCCCTCAGCTCTCCACAGCAACATCAGCTGCTGCTCAACACTGGGTCCCCTGGAGCAATCAAACCCCGTCTGGGTAATCCCACAGCTGTCCTACACAGCCTTGCAATGCTCAGAAACCCCCAGGCATTCAAGACGTGCCAGGAGTGATCTCACAGCCATTTCCTATGACCACCTAAGATTGGATTCACTGGGAGATTCAGAGTCAGTCTGAGACACCCTTTCTGGCTCTATGCTTCTGTCCCCTGCCCCTGCTTCATAATCCAGGTCCAGCACAAATACCACTTTTATCCATGTCAAGTGGGTTTAGAAATGTTGCTTACTGAACCAAAACATTTATAAATCTGGGGTAAAGAAAGGTTAAAAATCACCCTGTGCTTCTCTCTCATGTTGGAGATTGTGTCTGAAGGAGGCAGACCTGAAAGGTGGCAAGTAAAGCTTGTTATAAAATAGAAAATAATTTCTACCAAAAATTATTTCAGTTTTTTTTACTGCCGCTTTTCTAATGCCAATATATAGGCAAGACTCTGTCAGATAAAACAGGAGTTCACACTTCCAGACGAACAGGCAAGTGATGGTAGAGACAGCCAAAGCTTTTGAGTCAGTTTTCAAAAACAGATCAGCTTCCCTTAGGCTCAAAAATAAGTAGTCAGGTTTTCAGAAGAGCTAGCCAGACCAATAAGTACTTCATGCAGGGACTATCCCTTTTAAAGGATCACAGTGTGAAACTTGGAGGCAGATGGAAGCAAGATAGTAAATGAAAGGGGGTTTTTTTAGCACCTGGTTTCAGTGTGACTCCAGAATGCTCTCAGATTGATTATTGAAAACCTTTCCAAGCTATCCTGACTATCTGTCATAAGAATCACAATGCGAAATACTGGATAATCATCATTTGAAAATCTGGCTGTCAGTGAAATTCATGTATATGAGTGTAAAGCGCGATCATCTGAGCTTGTACTTCTTCAAGTAGTTTGTGCTAAGGCACATTGTCTTCCTAATGGAAAAAGGGTTGACTTTGGCAAATTTATCCTATCATCTCCTATTTAAACCCTATTACATCTGTTGTACTGCATGCTACATCAGCATGATGCAGTGCTGCTTGTGACAGGATAGAATAGGAGGGAAGATATATAAAAAGGAAAAATGCCTATCCTGTAATCTGACAGCTCTTCTCCATTCCTCTTCCCCTCTCTTTACACTTGCCTTGTTGTAGAAGTGAGGATGTCAAATTGAAATGGGTTATACTAACCTTAGATAGGATAGGAGGGATGTCAAGTCTTTTTTACCTCCTGCTCTCCAAATATGTTGATTTTTCTATAAGAGAGGAACAGGAGAAGACTATAATAAACTGTTTCTTTTTCTTCCTTGCCATATGATTATTATTATTATTATTATTATTTTATTATTATTTGAAAGTGAATATTTTCTCCTTTGCTTTGCAATAGTTTCTACCTCTCATTGTGCCAGGTGCTGTACAAATACATAGTTTTGGGGAAATCCCTGCACTCTAAAAAAACTATATAGACATATGAAACAGAAAGGTAAAGTGATTTGCCTAAGGTCATACAGCGGGTCAGTAACCAAGAGTCTCTGGATTCCCAGCAAGTGACTTGATTTTGTTTTCTCAATTATTACTTGTTATTTGGCTATTTAGTTCCCATTCCTGCAGGAATCATTAACAGGATTAACTTTACAAACCATCAGTACTTACACTGACTTAAATATCTGAACTGATCTTTGTGGAATCATTGCCTGATTAACTATTTAACTGGATTTCTGCTTTTAAGAACTCCATAAAGCTTTTTGAGATAGAACTGTAAGGGATCTGCTGAATTATATGTAGTTCATGTATATTTCATCCCTGTTCCATGTATCAGCATATATTATCAGGCATATATTGTTGTGTGGCATCAACTGTTCCATCAAGAGCCTCAGATTTTTATGCATATGGAATTTCACATGCAGTGTTTGAGCCAACAGATCTCCCCATGTGTGCAGATTTCCACATGTGCTTTTGTCATTGCAGAGTCCCATCCAAGCTGAGAATCTATCTGAATTTTCAAGATCAGTCCAGTTCTTTGTGGGATCACTAAACACTTATAAAAGTAATTTGTACAGTACATATCCAACCTTATAGGAGTTTACAAAAATATTTCAGAATACATTTGCTTTTAGAGAAACACTACTTCTACTTAAGCTTTCCATATATTGTCTTGTACAAATCAAAAGCCCAAATGGTTAGCCTTTTCAATTAAAAACTAAATTATGAAGCAGCCAAGATATCAAATGTTAAAAATCATGCATAATACTGTTATTGCAGTATACATTGCAATAACATGAACACCATTAAAGCACCTAATCTAATTGCTTCAAATACAATGTGATTACTTGTTTCACTGGCATAATGTCAAATTATATCATCATGATAGGTAACATAATTAGAAAAATGACATAATAAGAGTAAAAATAACACCCAGTCTTATATTCTTTGTGTATTAGAAACTCAGTTGGAATGAAGATAAAGGGAATGCAAGATCAGGCTCATAAAGGAATGAAATAATAACTCAAGAATACAAAACAAATTCCTCAACCATAAGAAAAGTGATGTGACAATAACCACATTTAAGTTACCGCTAAGATCCAGAGACAAATCCACAGAATCAATAGAGAATAAACTTCCAATATTGGGGAGCTTTATTCCTGTCATTCCTAAGCCTAAGCCATGTGCTGCCTACATATATATTCAGATTTCCCAAGGTAGCATACATGAAGTGAATGCACAGTTTATCCAGCTTTTTTCCATGCTATATTTAATTTTGCAATCTGATCAGTTTCTCTATGGAGTGGGGGTAGAGAAGAAGGTAATCAACAGCGCTCTCTCTTCCTCCACCAAAGCCCCACTTTCTATCTTTGCTTATAGATGTTTGTCCAAGAGGGAGGGGGGAAATCTTTGTTTAAAATTACACAGTCAAATTACAGCTGTGTCAGGAACACTCTTTTTAATTATGGTGATATGTTGCAAGATTTATGTGTTACATGAAAGAAAGCAAATGCAAGCCCTTGGGGTTACGCTTTTGTCACACTGGCACTAGTTTGGCGTCTTGTCACTATTCTTATGCCAAGGAGGGCAATAAACCCCCTTGAGAGTCATAGAACTGCCCGTTGAGTTCTGACAGCGCAGAGAGGCTTTTATGCCAAAATACAATAAACAAAGAGCTCATAAACACATTTTAAAGGGAAGATGACCTCTTTGTCATGAGGACTTAAGCTTTTATGGCAAGATGCTGCTATGGAAACCAGCCCCCTATTTTCCACTTATTTTGAAGGGACAGTTTTCCCTTTTACACCCCTTCGTCCTCTATCTATTCCCATTTTCACTTAATGGGCTCAGAGCCTGGGGGTCAGAGGTGCTGAACACCCACAACTCTTGCTGAAGCCCATGAAGGCTAGAAGTCCTCTGCACATCTGAAAATTAGTTGTCATGAACAGATTAATAGCCACTTTTGTTTGGTTGGGGTCTTTTTTAAGGATTTCCCCCCCAAAAAACAGGGGAGGTAGATACATTAGGTAATAAGGACTCCCGCTCCTAACAGTGGGATTCTCATGTATATTTTAATAATGCTTGTATTAATTCATGTTTGTATTAATAATGCCTGTATTAATTAGCAAAATGCATTGAAGATCTTCCAATCTGTCCCATCTTGGTCCCTCTGTAAGATAAATGGTGATGGAAGTGTTTAGTACCACTTAGAGGTAGTACTTCATTGTCAGGGCCTTGTTCTTGTCCTGCATGCACTTCAGGGGGCATCTCAGGAGTCTTTTAAAATGAAGTAGCAAACAGGTGACTCTGGGACATGTGAGCAAAGATTGCATGAAGTCCCAAGTTCCCAGGCTAGGCAGAGGCTCTCGCTGTAGCTCCAGCAACATGAGCGGCTGTCAGGCACACGCCCTGCTGGCTTTTGGCCCTGTTCAGGCCCTTGGGGTTGGGGAGGAGCAGACCTGAATTTGTAAGAGTGAGTGGCAGAGGCTGACAGAGCGGAGTGGATGATGTGTCCTCCCTCCCCCTGTGCAACTGGGCAGAGATCCTTACATTGTGTTTAGCCAATAATAAAAACGGACATTTCCTTTCAGGCTCTGAACGGCTGGATGACTCGGGAATGCAAGTGAAACAAGTAAGTCTCAATAACCTCATACCTCCCCCTTTTCCACCAAGAGAAGCCCTTCAACAATCATAATGCACGTCAACAAGGTCAAGCCAGATTCCTTTCCCCATCATAGCAGGCAAAAGAGGATTGGCCTCTCTAGCACATCCTCCACTCCTGCTCAGTGTAATGGATTTGTGTGTCTCTCTCTCAAATCAGGAAATCCCTCTTCCTCCACAGGAGCCATAGAATGAATAGCCTTCTCTAACTGTGTTTGAGACTGTCCAAACTCTTATGACACTATGGAACAACTCTCCCACTTTTCTCCCAGTTCGGTTCAGTGGCTTCTTTCAGCTGAGCTGCTTTTTATATTCTGGATGTGATACGAAATTCTGTACAATTTCCCATGTTTTCACATGGGTTTGCCTGGAGGACACAGAGGGTTTTTTATCGTTTCCACTCAAACCCATGCATTTGCTCACACAGATCCATCTTAATGACCAACTCCAGCCCAAACAGAACCTGTGACTGTCTCCGAGAGACCTGTCTCTAGTTTCTGGTCCAGCAGGAAATTCCAAGTTAGGATTTTTTAAATAAAAGCTGCCAGTATTCCCAGTAATAACAGGTAGTTAGCTGTGCTAATCTGAAGTCAAGCAGTCAAGCAGAAGGCAGAGCAGGGTAACACCTTGAACAAGTTAGTCTCTAAGGTGGCACCCTGCCATTCTCAGTAATGTGAGAGCTGTTCCCATTCTCCCTAATAGAAAAGTTAGGAATGAACCAGGCACTGGAGAAAAGAAATCTGTATCCTGAAAGAAACAGAAAGAAAGCATGTTCTGCTCCAAGTACCACACTCTTTTACTCAGCACTTGAAAGCTATACTTCAGTGCTAAGTGGCTTGGAGCTTTGCCCCTCACACCTGCAAGGTAGCAACACTAAGTTTCACACAAACCCTTTAATTATCAAGGAGAAAGTAAAATGATCAATCTTGGCTGGGAAGGATATGAACGCACCTATTACCGTGCCTTTTAAAAGTGAATTTGGGAGAAGGACAATGGAATCTGCCAGCCCGGTGTTAAAGGAAAGTGAGAGAGAGGAGTCTTGTCTTCTTTTTTCACATTCCTGGAGTTTAATCATTAAAAGGGATCATTAAAAGACAGAGAGAAAGTAAAGCTGGTCCTGACGCGCTGCCCCACACACTGTCAGGGCCATGAAAGAGTGGCTCTTGTTTTGTTCCTTCTGGCCAATGGCAGATTTGGGGGACCCAGCCTCAGATTGCTGGCCACTTCAAAGCAGTGATTATGCAAATGTCCACTTTTTTTTTAAAGGAATTATTTATCACACAATAACTCCCCTGCCAGGGTGGGAAACAATAGATCAGGCCAGATAGCACTTCTAGCCCAAGGCTGGAGGGAAGGAGGGGGAACCCCGCACATTTTTATGGGGCTAACCTAATTTCACTAATTCTCCTTTCACACGTTTTTTTCTTTGGGGACTGTGTTTTAAGGGCCGTGTTTCACGCTCCCAGGATCTTGTGACATTGGACAGATTCATGGGCTGTGCATTTTATTCAATTAATACATTCAAAAGCATCCGCTGGTTGGTGTCGATTGGCCCCTTTCTAATGATTTCCAGGTGTTTATACCCAGAAGTCCTGAAGTGCTCCAGGGCCTATGATGATGAAGATAATAAAAGACAATGTGATTTCATCAGTCACGTTAGTGTAAATCAGGAGTGACTCTCTGATCTCGCTAGAGTTACCCAAGATTTACAGAGTTAGTACAGATCTGGCCTTAAGATATTTAAATTGGATTCCCTTTCTCATATGAACATAAGAGTGTAAGGGGTCATTGAATCCAGTAACCTGTGTTCAGAGGCAGCCATTAATCCAAAGAGGTCTAAAAACTGACTTTTCCAGACCTGCACATATACCACAACCACAAAGCACTTTGTGAAAACAAAACCAGGAATGTCTGTTATTATCTCCCACGTCTATCAGATCTCTCTTTCTCCTAGGGCTATACTAACTGCTGAGAGCATGGCTTTGGGGGTCTGGAAAGGAGCCTAAAGCCCTGGATGCTTTGGCCCATGTCTGTGACCCATCACAGATTCCATGCATTTCCTATGTGCTGTGTCTGTCTCTGGACTGAGATCACCCAGGGTGAGTTGTTCTCTGTAACGCCATGTGTTTGAGTATGTTTCATACCTGAAGGATGTGTGTGACAGCTGTTGATCTGGTTTCAATGCCTTTCTCCTGCTCCTCTGGGCACAGGGGGCCTTAACCCCTGCATCCATGCCCTGGGACTAGAGGTCAAGCTGCTGCTCTCCACTTCTTCTGGGCAACACCATTCAGAGCAAATAAAAGGAGAGGGAAGCAGCTCAGGTATCTTTCTTCCCATCCTTCTCCTTCAGCTGTAGCCACTAGGCCTGTGCGAAACAGCAAGTATTTGCTTTGGATTCAGCCGATTCAGAGAGACAGTGGTTTGATTCAGAGATTCAAATCACTGTCCCAATGTGATTTGGCTAAATTAGATCTGAAAATTCGGTGCCGCTTTGGAGATTCGGCTATAGAAGCTGCTCTCACCACACTGGACACAGCTGCCTCCAGCTGGTAAGTTTGTTGTGGTGGATGGAGATGGGAGGGAAGGGGCGTAAGGCCCCCACAAGGAGGGAGGGATTGGGGCCCCAGCCAGGGCAGGGAGGCATGGGACTCAGGGAGGGGGACAGAGGGGCATGGGTTATGGATGCGGCAGCACTTGGAGCGGGGGCCATAGCCTACTGCCACTTGCCGAGCCAGAGCGGGGGAGGAGGGGTGCAATGCAGGTGCGGCTCACTCTGGACAGAAGGGAGCAATCAGCAGCAGGGCATAGGCCCCACTCCCGACGCTGCCATGCCAGCATCCTGCACCGCCCACCCTGGCTGGGCAAGCCGTGGCAGCACCCACATCCTGCACCACCCCTGCCCCAGCTGGGCAAGCAGCAGCAGTACCCACATCCTGAGCCCCCCTACTTTGGCCTGGCAAGTGGTGGCAGAGCCCACATCCTGCCCCTGCCCTGGCTGGGCAAGCAGTGGCAGTGCCTGCATCCTGTGCCCCCTGACCAGGGCTGGGGGGTGAGCGTGGCAGTGCTGGGAGTGGGGGCTATGCCCTGCTTGCTGCCACTTTCCCCGTTTTGCTTGGAGCGAGCCATGCCTGAATTGCATCCTCCCTCCCCCCACCCTGGCTCAGCAAGTGACAGCAGGGCATAGGCCCCACTCCCAGTGCTGTCTCACCCACCTCCCATGCCCCCCGATCCCTTCCCTGAGTCCTGTGCACCCCCACCCCTGCTAGGCAGTTTGTCCCAGCCCCAAACCCTCCCTCGGTGTGGGGGCATTGATCTGCCCCCCCATGCCCCTTCCCTCCCCTCTCCGCCCACCACAACAGACTTACCAGCTGAAGGCACCTATATCCGGCGTGGTGAGGACTGCTGCCTGTTTAGTTTATGGCTGAATCTCCAAAGTGGTGCCAAATATATTCCGAATCGATTTGGAGGCTCCCAATTTGATTCAGACCTTTTAATTTGTCTCTCAATTCGATTTGGATTCAGAGGTTCGGCCGCCAAATTGAGCCAAATCTCCTAATCAAATTAGCTACCGAAGGTTAGCACAGCCCTAGTAGCCACAGTGCTGGCAGCTAAATTTTATTTGGTGCCCGTTTCATTTTGCCTTCAAGTTTGAGCACTGTAACCCTTCCATCAGTGGCTCTCAGAAAAACAAATATTTGACAGACCTCTTTTCAAAAATCCAAACTTGCCTTTCCATTTTCCTAGTTGTATTTATTTACCTAAGAACAGTTAACCTTGGAGTTACATACAGCCTTGGGAGTATTATCCTACTAATAATATGGTTTCATAAACTGATCCATTCAAACAGAAATTTGGGGGAGGGTGGGGACATTCTCTTTTGAAAAAAAAAAAAAGAAGATATTCAGGCATAAGTAAAAGTCAAGGCAGCACACAAAAAAGATCCAAAGGCCACTTCATGGTATAGGTCACCAGCCATAATCTTCACATTCAAATAATCACATAAACCCCTGTGACATTACATATTATGCAATTAATCGGACAATAAATTTAGCCTGGCCACAAGTGCAAAGTAATTATCACACAATTAACTGGTTCATTGTGCAATAAATTTAGACCAGTCACACATGCAAAGTAATTATCACTTGATTAAAAAAAAAAAGACTCACCAGCTGTAGAGAGTCAACCAGCTATAAAGTTAGTGCTTGAAAATGTGTAACAACTCTAAGGCTGGCTTCCAGACAGCTTGCATTTGAACCTCTATCAGGACTCTTAGAGCTGGAGTCTTCCACCCCTGCTCATCTGGACTAGAATCTCACTTTGACAAAAAGCTTGAGTGGCAACATTTTCAGTTCTACAGGAGTCCACAAGAGGGGAGATGGGGTGATGGAGAATTTTTTGGCCCTAGGGAGAAAAAAACCAATGTTGATATGTAAAATGTATTCAAATACATACGTCCTTGATAGAGCTTAAAGAGATGAGTGGCAAGGATTACAGCAAAGAGATGTGTGGTATAAAACAGGGTTGTATCCATTGCCCAGAATATAGACAAGGCTGCCTTTAGACACCAGCAATTTGCCAACTGGGACAGCTGCATGGTACAAGTGGTCTGTTTCCTCTGAGCATACTGGATGCCCTGAAAAAGAGCCCACAAACACATTGGATCCATGGGCAGCTGGACATCTGTAATAAAACTCCCTGTAAACTGTGGGGAGGAAAAGCAAATCTGTGTGCTTGCCCAGAAGGCATTTCAAACACCTGACAAACTGATGGCTTGGCTTTTAAGCTGTGATGCTCTTAATTGACTTGTTACAGATGTATTTCAAGCAGTAGCCATTCTGAACCCACTCCCTCACTCTTCCAGGGGCAATCAAGAAAAGTGGAGATGCAGGACCATTTTAAATGGTCTGAGTGTCATGTTCTAGGCTGACACGTTGCAGCACAGAGGGAAAGGCTGGTGTCTACATTGCGATAAGGTTGCTAGCAGAGGTCTTCAGGGTGAACCGTGTCTGTACAGTGCAGGGTGACTTGCTGATTGGCACCTCAGCTGGATAGGACTGTGCATCCGTCAGGAACACATGTGATTGCACGCCCCTGGGAAAGGCAGGGAGAGGGCTGTCTTCTCTTCAGTGCACACACTGGCTTCTCCCCATCACCATTTGTTTTCTGTCTCCCAACAGAGGCAGAGAGGAGGCTGGAAGGGTGGATCTCACTGGGCTTAGCCGACTGAGTCCCATTGCTGCCTTCTTTGTGGAAAGGCTAGGCACAGAGCACAGGGGAAAGCTTCAGAGCATTTCAGCTGATTTCCATTCCAGGCAATTTTTGCTTCCCTTCAGCAGCCACCTGAGCTACAGGATCTATGCGCAGCTCAGCTCTGGATTCAACAGAAGAGGGCTGGGAGCTGGTTTCTGCTCCACTTTTATACCTTCCCTGCTGCACCTCACTTCTCCAAAAGAGGCTATGCTTGTGGCTGAAGAGGCATTTTTCTCCAAACCCTCACTCATATTTCTCCAAAAGTCTTTGCAAAAATCTAGGGGCATTTCAACGAGGTCCCTGTTATGTAGCATGATAATGGCTAGGAAAAAAAAGCAAAGGGTTCATTTCAGCCCTTAAATAATTTATGTAGGTTTTAGGAATAATAATAATAATCCTTACTTGCTTACAGTTGATTCCATAACTTTTCCCCTAATCTAGTGGTCCTCAACCCTTTTAAATTGGAGGCTACCCTCTGAAAACTCCAGCTCTTAGTCTTCACTCCTTCTCTGACTGCAGAAAAAGACCAGAGCAGTTTTTTTTCTGGTGCAAAGAACTGAGATCCCAAGAGGGCAGGATGTTTTTGAACCTGTGGATTCTTTTTGGATGCCTCTGGGTTTATCTTGTGAATCATGTTCACACACCTCATGGTGCTCACATTGTGTGGGACCCTGGAAAGGATCTCAAGGGTGCCAGGGCACCTTGCTTGTGAATCACTGCTGTAGCCCCAGTGAAATGCACTCAGGGCTGGGACTGGGAACAAGGCAAACACGTGTCCCTTGCTCAAGGCACACTTGACCATGAGTTACTCCGGAGGTGTACACGCACATGTACATGTGGTTCTAGGCTCTGAATATGGGTCCTGCCAAGAACACGGCACCTACTTTACACTGACTTTCTTGAGAGCTGAGGACACTCTTGTCTCACAAAACTGGCCCTTCACATGGTTGTTCACCACAGCTACAAGCTTTCCCCAGCAGGTTCCAGCCAGATGGACTGTAAACCATTTAAAACAAGCACACAAGCACACGAGCGGCACGTAGCCAAAAGTTATGAAAATTAGATCCTTTATTTATATTTTTTTTATCACAAGTACAATCCCTTTGCTCTTCAGCGGTCAATACATACTAGAATAAACTCTGTGAAAATATACACAAAAAATACATATTTCCCATGAAATCTTCCTTTATAATAAATAGATGGGAACACGTGCGCGGCTGATCGCTGTAATGCTCCGTGTCTGTTTGGGTGTTCAGTCTGTTGATTTATTTTTAATCTCTTGAAAGACTGGGGGAGTTCCTTGTCCCCTAAAAGGTCGAGATAAATAATGCATGAGGCAATCCTCCCTCCTGATTTTTTTTCCCTTTTTCCTCAACATTTTTCCCCCCCCTTTTGCTAGAGAGTTCAGCCTAAATTTCCACGCTTGCATTCAGTGGTTACAAAGCCTACAAATTATACAATGACTTCTAACCTGGACTTCTAACAAAACAACTTTTTCCCCCCACCCCTCTATGATAAATCATAAGAGACAGATGGCAAAATAGGGGTGGGGGGGGAAGAAAGAGAAGGACAGGACAAAAGGCATTGTGACCAATCTGGGAAACAGAACAAAGTGCACATCAGAGAGAGAGAGAGAGAAGAAGTTTGGTTTGACAGGTGAAATTCCCACAGCCTTCAGGCTGCAATGGGAAGAAAGCAGATGCCGTGCGTTGCAAATCGGTGGGGAATAGGGTTACCAGGAACTGAAGGCAGAGGCTCAGACACATTTCTTTCCAGAAGACATGAACATCTCTGTGAGCAACCCAAGGTGATGAGAGTGCAGGAACCAGTTGTGTCTCCCTTGCACATTCACATAAGAGCCGCAGAGAGTGCTGGGCTTGCCTACACGCCTGTCCCCAAGCCACCCTGCATCCAGGCCACCGGGGGCATCCCCAGTGCAGGCACTGCCCTTCTCAGCTTGCTTCACTGCCGGTGGGGGTGGGGGGCTGCTCCTAACCCTATCTAGAGCCAGCTCAAGGGGGAGCCTTGCCCATGGTTCCAGCCTCTCCGAGAAACTGCGGCACAGCCGGCCCCAGTGACATTATTGCAAGGGTGCGAACAGAGACAGCAGCCAGATGGCAGGGGCAGACAGCACTGCACTTCTGCGGGGAGGGAGGGGGCATGGGGTGCGCGTGTATAGGGTGTGTGTGTGTACATGCTGTATGCATGGGGGGGAGGTGTAGGCAGTGTGCAAGCATGCATGCCTGGTGTGTGTATGTAAGGTATGGGTGTGCATGGGGGGTTGTATGGTTTGGGGGAAGGGTTGTAGTTGGGATGTGCTTATGTGTGTGGAGGGTGCATGCATAGTATGTGTGTATGTATGGTGCATGGGGGGTCTATTTGTGTGCATGGCATGTGTACAGGGCATAGCAGGGATGTGCACACGTGTGTGGGTAAGGTGTGTGTATGGGGAGTGTGCAGGGTGTGTATGGGGTGATGTGCATGTGTGCATAGCATGTGTACACTTGGGGGGAGTTAGCATGTGTCCATGGGGGGGCTGAGTGTGTGACGTGTGTGGATACACAGGGTGTGCACGCTGTGTGGGGGCTGGGTATTTGGATGTGCATGTGAGGGTGTGCAGGGTGTGTGGGGTTGCATGAGGTGTGTATGCTGTGCGTGGGAGTGCCAGGGGGTGCACGAGGGGTGCGTGCACGGGTGCGCAGGGCATGTGTGCTGTGTAGAGGGGCGCCGAGGGTGCTGGGCTGCGCATGAGGGGCGTGTAGGCAGTGGGAGGGCGCAGAGGGGGCGTGCGGGTGCCCGGGGGGTGCAGGGTCAGGCGCACTCCCGGGCCAGCGCCCGTGGGGGCGCGTAGCGCGGCTGCTCGGGCTGCCAATAGTCCAGGTCCGAGGCGGAGCCGGCCGGGCTGGCGGGCGATAAAGTGCAGCTGTAGGGGGAGGTGGAGGCGGAGGCGGCGGGGCTGGCGGCGCAGGTCCAGGCGGGCGCTGGCGCGGGGCTGGCGGCGGGGCCGTGGCCGTGGCCGTGGCCGTGCGCGGGGAGCAGGGCGCAGCGGTCGGCCAGGCGCAGCGTCTCGCTGAGCGCCCAGATGTAGTTGTGCGCGAAGCGCAGCGTCTCGATCTTGGTAAGCTTGGCGTCCTCGGGGAAGCTGGGCAGCACGTCGCGCAGCGCGTCCAGCGCCGCGTTGAGGTTGTGCATGCGGTTGCGTTCGCGGTTGTTGGCCTTGAGGCGCCGGCTGCGCTTGAGGCGCTGCGCCGTCTCGGCCGCCCGCGCCCCCGGGCCCGGCGCCGCCCCGCG
>JAGPOW010000229.1:16685647-16705145 GCA_030014935.1 Caiman crocodilus | reverse complement strand
AAACTAACAAAGCATTTCTTATGATACCAACAGGGAGTTACTAGGGGCATGTGAAATGGGCCCTATTCGATTCGGATTCGGCCTGAATATGGGACAGTGATTCAATTAATTGGTTCCCACTGCGTGCTCGGTGGCAAACCCAGAAGTGGACTGGAAGTAATTCTGGTCCACTTCCAGGTCTAGGAGGGAGCATGAGGTGGCCCCCCTCCCCATGCCCCCTGGCTCCACAATTGGCTGCAGGGGGAACCCAGGTGCCCCGCCCCCAGACCCACCAGTCACCGAGCCACTGGGTACCGGGGGGCGGGGAGTCACCATGTTTCCTGGCGGACTCGGAAGTGCTTCTGGTCCACTTCCGGGTCTGCTGCCAAGTACACTGGGGAGCCCTCTGTGCGCCTGTGGGACACTCCATGTGCCCCAGCATCGCAGCATTCAGAAGCCTGCTACCTACAGGTATGTAGAAAAAGCATTTAAAGCTGTGTCCATGTCCACACTGCCAAATCTTTCCACATCAAATCGGAGGGTTCCGATTCGATTCAGAGAGATTAAAGGGTCCTCTGATTTGATTTGAATTCAGAGATTTGGCCACCAAATAAGGCCAAATCTCCACCAAAGTGAATCAGGGACTGAAGCTTTGCACAGCCCTAGTAGTTACACTAATCAAGTGAACAGAACTGGTATCTACTCTTCTCTTGCAGCAGTTCTAACCTCTCTCCTCCTGAGCTGTGGGCTTCTATAGTAACCCCTAACACTACAGTGCCTAGTTGTTTATTGTGCTTTATTGGTGGCATGATAAACAACTGGCTCAGGCATGGGAATCAAGATACACCTTGTCAAATGTACTTCAGAATCTCAGTTTCCATAAAAGGTCTTTTCCCTTTACAACTTGAAAGAAAACTTTTAAAACGTGATAGAAATAAGTAATGATTTGGGCTTTGAACTCTGTTCCACTTCAGGTACGACAATTTAGGCGCCAATGATATTTGAAAATGCTAACACTATTAACTATTTTGCAGCTCAAGAAATGAAAAAAAAAATGGATGGAGGTGTCAAAGACCTACAACAGCCCCTGAGGTCACTCCTCAGCTCAGGAACTCCCTCTCCCTTGAGGCCTCGAACAATCCAATCCTGGATATTTTCTGGAAGAACTGTAAAAATCTTTCTACTTGGGAAAATGTTTAGCAGGCAAGGCTAGCCCTGCTATACTGTTTAGGGGTTTGAGCTGCAAAGTTCATAGGAGGCTTCAGGCCCCTTTACTGAAGTGCCTCCACTCTGACTCTGTGGAGGAATCTCAGTGGGTCTCGCATTGGATTTTATTTTCTCTCTGCACCAAACTGATTCTTGCAGAGGCAGAGAAAACAGCTATTAAGACCAGAGCTTCTTCCCGAGAGAAGATGAGTATGAAAAAACTCTTTGTTTGATTACCAGATAACATTAGAATCAAGAACAGCCTCATAACTGAACATTTATTTCTGGTTGCTATAACTAATATATTTTGCAGATAAACTTCAGACATTTAAATAAAATTCAGAATAATTTATTACAGCAATAACAATACATTGAAAATTAAGACCCGTGGCTTTAAATTTTTTTAAATGTTAGTATTTTACCTTCACAATGGTGAATTACTCTTCCCCAGAGTTTGTTCTTACTCAAACAGCTGAGATTTCCAATAATCAACAAATGCCTTTTTGCCCTTGTCAGTGCAACATTCACTCTCTTTTCTGAGTCTATGAATCCAACTTGTCTTGTCCTCACACATGACAAAACAATAATGTCTTTTTCTGCTCCTTGGAATGCATCTACAGTGGAAACTTGGACAGCTCTAATTTCATGAGCATCAGAGTGTATACCACTAAGTAAATTATGAACCTGTGGAATAAAGAGCATGGTCAGATTGGTTTCATAATTATGCCATTCACATGTTAGTCATCACTAACAAAAATACTGATGAGTCTTCACTTAATCTTATTAAAAAAAGATGAGAAAGTGTAACTACCGAACAAGTATTGCAGTAGAACCTCAGTCAAATGAACTGATCCAGACTTTACAAGGACATGGTGACAAATACATTCAACTCCCTGTCAATATGAAGTACCATCAACCATGATTCCATTGCTGTCATAAACACCAATTCACAACAGATCTATTATCTATTAGTGAAAATCAGTGAGGTTCTACTATATTACCAGCCAGTTTTCTACAACCCAGGCTAGGTGCTGGAGGAAAAAGTGAGGCCAAAATTTTTTTTTAAGACAAAAAACTACTAAATCAAAGGCATTTGAATTGAAGAATTGCTCTAATTTATTTATTGGCAAAGTCAAACCAGCTTATTTCCATTTGCATAACAGGAAAGCAAAACTTTGGTCCGTCCACTCAGCACTTCTTCCTCAAATCTGAATCCTGAGCAAGGGAAAAATCTAGATTGCTCATTTCAGACACTGACTATTTATAACAAGACTGGCTTCTTCCAAAAGAGCAAAACTATAAACATCTTTACTCCTAATCTAAAAACCTAATTTTAAGAAAGAAAGAAATAGCTTATTGAAACTTTTTTTGAGGTGTGTAGTCCATACCTTATTCATCTGTGATTTATATAGTGTAATCACACCAATCATGGACCCTTCTATTCCACTTGCAATCAGAGACTGGATAAGCTTGGCTGAAAAATAAGCTTCTGCCATGTTATAAAAGCTGTTATCTCTTTCAATCTGAGGATGGAAAAAAAAAAGACTTCTAATTTTGCTGCAATGAATAGTGTGTCAAGACTATTTGGCTGTCCAAGGATAATGCAAAAACTTTAAAGCACAAGATGGAAAAAATCACAATTCAAGGTATCTACCAACTAGTGTAAAGGTTATTTAAATAGGTCTTACCTGCTCTGCTCCATTAACGTTATAGAAACATAGTGTTGGAAGCCAATCCAATAGAGGACTTCTGTCCATCTCTGAAATGCCATCCAACAGATTTCCTTTGTAGAACAGGTCACTGGCTACAGCACTAATAGTGGGGTGACAGCGATACTGTGTCCTAAGAACTACAGCATCATGACCCTAGGGAATAACAACACAGAAAAAAAAATGAAACACATTAAAATAATTAATTCATAGTCAAACTGGGGTAAAATTACATCAAATACACTCAGACAGCAATGATTTCTGTAATAGGTTAATTTTTACTTAGACTATGGTTAAAAGTAATGGCACTAAATTATTAGGATTCATAGGTTACATTCCTGCAGATTTGTGGAAACTGCATGCACACACTGGAGGAAAGAAACTGTGAGTGCCAGTATGAAAGTGCTGTTACACTCTGATACAATGTCAAGTTTTTATGTACTGTTACATTATTGACAAAGAGGTTAAGTGAAAATGTTCAAAAAGTCTGAGGCAGAAGTGCTCCAAGTATCGTGCTTTACTCAAAGCACCCTATATTAGTACAGGAGTAAAAAGAACTGATGTTCACCATTATGGAGGTTGGGGCACAGAAGTGACCTGCACTAGCTGAGGCCAGCAAACTGGGGCGCTCCTGCATGCCTCCCCGGAGGCTGCTGGAGTAATCCCTCTACCCTGCCCCACCTGCCAGCTGGTGGCTGTCAGCAGCAGCTGGCTGGGGGGAGGGGAAGAAAGGGGAATGGAGCCCCGCTGACATACAGGCCACCTCCAGCTTGCTAGCTCAGGTCCAGTCCACGTGGCAGGAGGGCTTCATTCCCCCCACCCCAGCCTCTTGACAGCTTCAGCTCCATGCACAGCTTTTTGCCATGCTAGGAACTGGGGGTGGGGTAACAGAGCTCCCCTGGCACATGGACCCAGCCCCCCACATAAGCAAGCTGGAGGGTACCTATAAGAGCTGTGGAACTGTGACCTAACTTGAGTCGAGGTGGGATGTGAAACAGATGTTTGATAAAGCACTAGCTTAAAGCGCTTTTGTCTGATACCACATCCACCCAGAGCAAGATCCGCCATTTTTAAAATGTTCTATGTGCTGTGAATGTCTGTTCAGTTATGGGTATAGAGCACTTCCTGTGTGCTTATCGTGTAGTAAGTGTAACAGCTGTACTTATCCATAATATCTGTATCAAAAATCCCAATCAAGCCATTTTTTTTTTTAAGTTACTCTCTCAAAATAACATTTAAAGCAAAATGCAATCATATGAACTCTGCTATAGAGAAAATCCAAAAGAAATCCTGGCTCCTATGACATCAAAGACAAAACTCCTATTGACTTCAATGAACCCAGGATTCTAATCCCACATCTTTTAAAAGACATCTTAGTAGAACATACCATCAAGCAAAGCCGGTCAAAGAGAGTCTGTTCCAATCCATTTTCATGAGCACTTTCAGACCCTTGAATAGTTGGTGGTAGCTGCTTAGGGTCTCCGACTAGGATCAACTTTTCACACTGAAACCTACAATGGGTATTTCAGACAAAATCCAAAACAGTGACTCTAGATCAGTGGTTCTCAGGCTTCAAGGGGGAATCCTGACTCTGGGTAGGCTCAGCCTCTCTGAACAGCCAGAGCAAACAGCCTCTGGGTGAGCCTGCACTAAACACAGATCCCCTACTGTCATTCCAGCACCTCCATAGGGAACATTGAAGCTCTTTCAGCAAGGGGAGGCAGGAAGTGTGCTGACCACTGTAAGGGAGTGGAGAGGAAGAGTTTTATCTATCAGGGCTCTTCTCACTTGAACAGCAACAGCTTGGGCATGGGCATGGGCTGCTGAGAAGCAGGCAGTAGGATGGGTTCCCTGGGACTACTTCTGGTACCACATTCAGCTCTCCACTCCAGAGGCAGGGCTACACCTCCCATGGCAGAGCCTGGGGATGGAGGTTGTTTTTCCATCCTCTTGCCCTCCTCAGAAACACTGCTAAGCACTGAACTGCACCTGACCAGCTTCTACAGCCAGACAATGCAGAGCTGTCCCTGTCGCAGCAAAGACTTTTGGTGGGGAGAGGGCCCTCTAAGTGGGCACCAGGACTAGTGCCCCATTTGTTCCCCCTTCCCCAGCCCTGTTATAATCACTGCCTCCTGTCTGCAATCCAGTGCTCTCCCCATGGTTAGTGCCCAGGCTCACGTCCTGGTTGGTCAGGCAGAACTGCCCCCTGCACCTTTGTTTCCAGGAAGGGACATGATAGACAGACCAGGAGCTGCAGCAGAGGTCTCCTGGTGTAGCACCTTCCCAATCCACCCTGCGTGCCCGTCTTGAAAACCAAGGTATGCCAGACAGTTCCACTTGGATGCACTGGAGCTGTCAGCTGTACGGCTCCCCTGAAAAAGTCTCGTGACACCCTGGTTGAGAACCCACTGCTCTATATGCAATTTGAGCTATTCCATATTTATAAAAATATGGTTCTTTATATACTTAGTAGTTTTTTTTGTGCTGGGTTCCCTCTTTATGGAATTAAATGGACAGCAAGTGCATCCATTCAAGAGGAGAATTTAACCCTTAATTAGTCTTGCTTTCTAACAGTCTAAGAGTCTGAGTTAATCACATTCTTAAAAAAAATCTAGTCATCATAGAGTTGCACTGCCATCACCTAAAAACCATCTCTGAACAAAAACATAAAAGACTGACTGTACCTGGCAATGGGGAGCAGAGAGGTAGGTTCTGTCATCTGACTGCATTCATCCAACACCACCAGTGGAAACTTAAGGTTATTCATACAAGGGAATGGGCAGGCAGCACAGGTTGCTCCAACCACTCTTACCTTTGTCATGAGCAGAAAGGAAGAGAGAAGACCGATTATTCAATACAATCTTTACGAAATAAATAATTGACAATAGAGCATTATAAATATAGGCACTTGTAGTACAGCTAGTACTGCATTATCTAGATAGCGACACTGAATTCCAGCTTCAACTAAAAACACCCCTTATACTCTCACTTTCTCAGGTGCTTTCAACTTGCTGGAATGAATTTCTTTAGGGATAAAATTTTCTAGATTTAGTCACAGTTCACAAGTGTCCCCATCAGTGGTTCAAATATTCACTCTTTCTTAAAACATTCTGTTAGTACCTGTTGCAGTATAGCTTTATTTGTTCCCAGCTTGTGCTGCTCAATACTTTTTCTCACATATATCTTTTCTATTGGGGTTAAATCTTCTTTCATCAAAGCAAGCAGTTCCTTTAATTGTTCATTGTCACTTCCTGAGCCAGCATGTAAGCTTTAAAAGACAGTATTTGTAACTCATATTGCACAATAATTATAACTGATTTTGAACTCAACGAACATGCAAGAGTGAAATAATCATGTTTAGTACTTCAGTAGCGCTTTATAAACTTTAACTAGTTTACCCAATACCAAAGTGAGATAGGTAAGTATTATCCCCATTTTAAACTGCAAAAAAAATGTATAATGAGTGAACTATCCAATGATTGTCTTCCTGAGTGAACTGTCCTGTGAGCTGAGAAGAATCTGTAAACTATGACTGAACACCTCTAAGTCAGAATCCCTTCTGAACATAGTCATACAACAGTGCCATGGAACGTTGGTTGGCTGCAAATAGCAATTGTATACCCTCTCTGTGCAAATTAAGCAATATGCAGCTGGTGATTCTGTGTAGCTAACGATTTTTTTCAATAAATATTTTCAAACTGTACTGCAGTTCAATCTTTTATATGCTGTTTATATCCATTTAAAAGTTAGCTTAACCCTAAGTGATAAGTGGACAAAGCCAAACAATTTTATACTAATATAACTCTAGAAGACTGTTATAGATGTAAAAGCCATAATCCCAATTCTCTCCACTTTCTCAGCTCTACACTCATGCTCACCTCCCTCAACTGCTTATCACTGTCAGTAAAACCTTTTCAGCCCTCCTCCTCATTTTGTATTTTCCTATCCCCTGAATCTCAGTCATTTAACATCATTCATTTTGCTCTCCCTTTTTTCACTCAAAAGTTCCATCTCTACTCAGCAACAGATCAACACTACCCCACTATAATCAGCAGTTGCTGAAACAAACACATTACAACCATGTTTCCATTGCTTTCACAATATATTTTTTACAATATTATACACTATTACCAATCCTATCACCTATCCAGTGCCCTAAAGAATTTAACACGCTTACCTGTGTGGAAGAATTGGCCTGGCAATTTTTCTAATACTTCCCACTCGGATAAAGTTCTCAAACCCAAGTTTGAGTAGTCTTTGGGGAAAGAAGAAGAACACAAGAGACAAAATTTAATGTTTTAGTGGAATATAATGAGAAACTTGCATTCAAAATACTGTTGAGAGGTTTACATCCAAACACTTGTTAACACAAACTTTTTGCAGTCGATTTATCACATGAAGTAATGCAAGCATTTTGTATAGTACAAAATGCAGTTATTTTATTTCAACAGCTGTAGAGGAGTTTTACTTGTTATGCAGCTCATAGGAGTCCTCTTACAAGAAGTCTATTAATCTCCTATTACCTTATCCAGTAGTTTGCTATTAATTTCATAGAATCAAAGAAAAGTAGGGCTGGAAGAGACCTCAGGAGGTCATGTAATCCCTACCCTACCCCCTTACCCTACCTTCTACCATACTTGATGCCCCAGTTCCACACAAGGTTCTTCTCTTGTCCTCTCTCTAGAACAGGTTCATCCAACTAGCAGCCCACAGGTCACACATGATCCACAAGGGGTTAACCCACAGGCTTTCAGCCAGCAGCCACCATTGCTTTTGCAGCTGCAGTGATTGAGGTCTCGAAGCTTCACCTCTCTCCACTGCTGCTGTGCCACTCCTGAGAAGGATGCAGCATGCATCTTTTCCATTGCTAACCAACTGTGTTAGTTGGGGGTGGGGGTAGGGGCGGCAGAGCTGGGACCCAAATGAACCTTTACATGGAGATGTGACATATTTGCTACCTATGGAACACACACACACCCAAAGCATCTTAATTCAATATTACCTACCCAAGAAGTACCCTGTCAACAGCAACATTAGTGGAAGCAGCAATCAAAAGCTTCCACAGAGTTGGCCTTGGGCCCTTAATCACTTCACAGCTTTCAAAGAGTTGTACCAGGAACAAGACCACAACTGACAACAAATAGCTCTTTCCAGCTCCAAAAACACCTATTTGTTTTAGAAGAAAAATACAAGGTTACAAATGAAGAACTTCAGAGGACACTTCATTTAACAGCAATGTAATGAAGTGTTTTTTTGAAGTATTCAGGTGAGATTTCTATATCAGGGCTTCCTTCAGTAGCATATCACTTCATGAACCAAACACAGTGCTAGGGAACCTGCTGACCTGAGCTTTGAGTTTATCATTTGAGATATGGAACAGAGCAAGGATATATAATTATCTGGGCTGGAAGGACACTTAAGGTGTTTTGGTGAGCTGTTGTGGGTGGCGAAGGTGGTGTTGACCCAGCCCAGCGTGATGGGGGACTGAAGCAATTGGTACCCTACATCTGCTGGGGGCACTGGACATACTGGACAGGCAGGGTCTCTATAGAGAGCAGCCTGGGGCCCCCACAGGCAGGGCACACTTGGCAAGTAAGATGGGATGGGGCCATGTTCAGGAGGAGAGCAGCTGGGTCTGGGATCGCAGGGCGGTGACAGCGCAGGGCCAGGGTCTGGGACAGAGCCAAGATCCGCTCCCTGCAAATCCCTGCAGGACAGTAGCCAGCCCCTGCCTGTGGAACTGGCGCCCACAGAAAAGTGCACAGAATGGATCATAGCTGTTTCCAGGACCCAGCCCTGCACTGTCACCACCCTACAATCTCAGGCTCGGCGCCAGTCTCCGCACTGGCCCCCATGCACTTGTGGCCCCATCCCATCTGCTCAGCCAAATGTAACCTTCCAACTGAGATCCTGGGCTGGTCTCTATGGAGACTGTCCGCCTGCCTGTTATCACCATCCAGCATCCCCAGTGGTGGGTTTGGGGTGGATTGGCAGCAGCAGCTGGGCAGAGTCCAGCTGCCATGCCACCACAGCCCCACTGTGCACCAAGGGTTAGCAGGATTGGCCAGGTATGCCGTGGCTTGGGATGCCCCAACACCAGTGCCTGGTAGGGCCAAGGGACCCACCATGAGCCAGATAAAATCCCTCGGTGGGTATAAATTATTTCAAGAAATGAGTGCAACAGGATTGTTTGCAAAGCATGGCTTTGTATTAATGTCTTGAAGTACAGAAAGGGAATTATGGAAGCAAAGAGATGACTAATATTACTCAGATTCATAGATGCTAGGGTCAGAAGGGACCTCAACAAATCATCGAAACCAACCTCCTGCCTAGGCAGGAAAGAGTGCTGGGGTCAGATGACTCCAGCCAGATGCCTATCCATTATACTCATGGATAATACTCTTTATAAATACTCATAAGTGAATACAAGCAGCATAGATGGCTGTAAATGTTCAAAGCATAATAATTTATTTTTAAATATAGGTACCTTGACTCAAGTGTACTGATGTAACACTATTTTTAATGCCTTTATTTTATTATTCAAATAACTAATAGGTCCCATTAAGTGTGGGAAAAGACATCTCTCTGAACTGAAGATTTTCCTAGCTGTTTTAGACACAATGCAATGAAAGGTAAAGACAGTAAGGAAGCAAAAGTGATGGAGGACAAAGGCACAATCAAGAAAGTTTCAGGGTTATTTAGCAAGCCAGTGCACTGTATGATGCAGGAAATGCTCATTACTTTGTAATGAGAAAAACTGATAGGAGTATGTAAAAGTTACAAACCCTGATTCTGCAGCTCTTCAGGGCTTTTTAGGAAAAGGAGAGGGCCTGATTTTACAAAAGGTGTTTGATGCATGGGGGCAGTGGGCATAAGGACAGCTCTCTCTTTCTACATTGTATGGTACATGTACACATATAAACAGAATAGAACACCAGTCTATCGGCTTAGCACTGAAAGATTTTAGGTCCAAGCATTTTACTTGCACTGGTATAGATCAAGTAATCAAGCATCACTTTGGACATGTGTGTGTGCAATAAAGGAGCTAAAGGGATAATAAAAGCTGTAATTTGTATAACTCCTCATTATTTACCATGAATGATTGTGATGGGGTGGACCTGCTGTTCTTCCTTTTCTGCACTGCTTTCATGTGAGGACATCATCTGAGCTATTTGAATCAGTGCTCTAGCTTGATCCATGTTCAGCTGGAATTCCTGGATCATCTTTTCAGCCAGTGCCAGTGTTACTTCTGGACTGAGTAACCCCCAAACCATTGAGCACTTTGTATTCAAGGCTGGTGGAATAAATTTTCTTTTGTTGACTCTATTATTTGCATGTTCGGTATTGAATGGCCTAAACAAATAAAATCACGACAGCCAAAAGAAAAAGTAATTTCAAGCTTACTGCTACAAAATGAGTCAATGCACAATTTACACTATATTAATTTTACCCGCATACACACACGGGAAAGTACCATTCTAAGGAAGAAAAACATCACAGTAAGTTAGAACTTGAGCACGCTTTAAAATAAAAATGGTTGAAAAATTATTTCATTAACGAGGTCTGTATTAACATTAATATGAATATCCTTTCTTCTATGTTGAAATCAATAAAATCTTTATATAGCTGCCAAATATTTTCAAATGGTATTACAAATAATGTAAATAAACATTTGACCTAGAGACAACTATAGAATGAACGAACTATAAAATGATTGCTGCTTTGACTCAATAGATTTTCTGTTTGCTAGACAAAAGTGCACCTAACTTTAATACATGAGTAGGAAACACCATCAGTAAACACCACCTTACAGAATATTAGGAACATATTGTTAGTTAGTTTGATTTTTGCATATTTGAATGAGGGTCACCTGAAATTTGTAGTACAGATGTGCTAACTTGTGTATACTTGTACTGTATGTATGGTTTAACAAAGTTATTACTGGTGGTCCACAAATTACTCTGTGGATATACAAGTCAGGTTTTCAATTCAAACTATAAAAATTACATAGAGGTCATAAGTGTACTCTAAATACATAAGCTCCCTTCAAAATAGTAAACTAGTGATGCCCAAATCTTCCAGCACTGTGGGCTAGATGTGTGGCATGGGGCCAGTCTATGGGCATGATCCCACACCAGCCCTGCCCCAGATCTGGCCACAGAGCAACTGCATGCACCAACCCAATCTGTGCCCAATAATTTAGCACACAGGGCCACGATACCTGGCCCACAAGTCCAGAAATTTGGCAGCAAGGGAGTAAGAATTAACACTGACACCACACCCTGCTACCAAATTTCCAGACCCATGGGGAGACCTGCAGGCCAGATGACAAAGAATCACAGAAAATCAGAACTGGAAGGGACCTCAGAAGGTCACCTAGTCCAACCCCCTGCTCAAAACAGGACCACTCCCAACTATATCATCCCAGCCAAGGCTTTATCTAGCCTATTTGTCTATTACAAACCTCCAAGGAAGGAAAGTCCACAACCTCCTCAGGTAATATGTACCAGTGCTATACTACCCTCCACAAGAGAAGGTTCTTCCTAATATCTAACCTAAACTTCCCTTGCTGCTACTTGAGACCATTGCTCCTTGCTCTGTCATCTGCCACCACTGAGAACAGTGTAGTTTCATCTGCTTTGGAACCACCCTTCAAAGCAGTAGAAGGCTGCATTTAAATCTTCTCAGTTTTCTCTTCTGCAGACTAAATAAGCCCAGTCCCCTCAGCCTTTCCTCATAAATCATGTGCCCCAGCCTCCTAACCATTTTCACTGCCCTCTGCTGTACTCTCTCCAATTTGTCTACATCCTTTCTGTAGTGGGGGGCCAAAACTGGACACAGTACTCCAGAAGTGGCCTCATTAGTGCTGAACAGAAGGGACAAATCACCTCCCTTGATCTGCTGACAATGCTCCTACCAATGCACACTGCTGGCTCATATTCAGCTTACTGTCCACTGTAACTCTCAGGTCCTTTTTTGCAGACCTGCTGCTTAGCCAGTCAATCCCCAGCCTGTACCTGGGACATGGTTCCCCAGGCCAAATCTAGCCCCAGGAATGTCTTGGTTTTTAAATTCTGAATAGGAGCATCAGCAACTCCCAGGCAAATGGAACTTAAATCAATGAAATCAAATTAACAGAACTTTCAAAGTTGTTCTACTAAATGAGTGGTCATTAACAAACATAATATTATAATCTCCAGATTATAAGGAATGAGATGCAAATAAGTCTAAACCTTTATTCAAATCCTAAGCAAGGGATTAGTTTTCACACTCAATTCATTAGATGCGAACTAACCTCACTTCATTTATTGACGAACAATATAATCCTACTTTAAATTCTTCTTGGCCACTTTTAATACAGATATCCCAAAGGAATGCTTGCGTGGTCTTTCCACACATACTTCAATCTGTACATGAGTAGCATCATGAAAATAGCAATGCTTATTACTTACATTTTTAGTAAACACTGTAGTATTGGTAAACTATTTGGATTGAAGTATTCCTGCATATTTCTCAAACAGGTGAGCTCAGTGCTAGCATTACAAACCAGCAAAGCATGAACTATCACTGGGAAGATAAACAAGAATGAAAATCATCCAGAGAAAACAGCCAGAATTCCAAAAGATATTGCATACAACTCATTTCTAAGGCTAAGTAAATACTTGTCATCTAGGAGTGATTTATAACTTCAGTAGGAAACGCTTTGCAGGATGCAAATTTGGATTAAAAACAACAGCATTTGCTCTAGTATTTTAAGGAAACATTTTAGTGGCTTTGGAATGTAGGAAATTAACTTTTGAAAGAGGTCCAATTCATACTATGAACACTCAAAACTTATTCTCTCTCGTACAAAATTCTGTTGCCCAACAATACACCATCTGTATTTCCATTTTTTAAAATCTCTGATCATAGTGGCTATTTTCCAAAGCAGTTTTTGATCAGACAAATAGGTTATGATTTCTCTTAGCGTATAGCAACAAAACAATTGTATGTACTCTGCAGATCAATTTTAGTGCGTTGCTTGTTTACTTCTGTGGACTAAATCTGAAATGTGTTTTACTAAGTATGCAATGTAGTATTTTACCTAACAAAGGTATAATAAAATGAAACGATGATCACAAAATCTAAGTTCACTTGCAATATTTTCCAAGGTCTTCCCATAATAGACAGTACAGTCTGTAAATGTGGTTCTGTCATCTGTAATAATGATTGCTGCAGCTAGAGTCACTCTTATTTTCATTTTACTTTCTTTAGTTCGAAAAGAACAAGGGACTGAAAATTTTCATGCTTGATCTCCATCCAAAAATTTGTTTCTTTTTCAAAAATTTTTTAAAGCATTAGCAAATTAAATTCAGTTATTTTGTTGTTAACTGGTTAGCTAGACTGCACTATTTTTGCTATAGAAATATAAACAGAGTTGCTGACTAATGCCATAAAATTACCTGAAGTTCAAGATTCTGCGATTAGGAAAAATTGATTAACATTTCTCATATAGATAGTATTTACCTGACTACAAGCCAATCCTGAACTTAAGGCAACCCATCAATAATTAGATTTGTAATAATTTTCCATATATAGAATCTAATTATTGGAGGATTGTCTTAAATTTATCCCATCACTGCATCAGGGAAAGCAATGGTAGGGGGGCTGGGGGTGGGGGGAAACAGTCAGGGGGCAGACAGTGGAGGAAGCAGTGGGTAAACAGGCAGTAGGGGGCAGGTGATGGGGAGATTTAGGGGAAAAGAGTTGGGTGGCTCTACCCAGGTCAACAGCATTTCAAGCCATGGTGACTCCACAGCTCAGCATTGCTCAGTAGATGCAAGTATTCCACCCACAAAAGATCCATGTGAGGTGGTGCTTTCCCCTATCTTGGAGGTGTTCAAAAGGAGGTTAGACAAACACCTGGCTGGGGGTCATTTGATCCCAGCGCTCTTTCCTGCCCAAAGCAGGGGGTCGGACTGATGAACCCTTCCAACCATAGAAATCTATGAATGAATCTGTGCACTAAGTAGCGCCGCCCTCCCCCCACCTTGTGACTGGAACCAGGTATGCTTGTCATGAGTCCTTAATGCTCCAAAAATATATATACAGATGAGATACAGGACAATCTGGTCTGCCTTCACCCCACCTAAGGTGGGGAGTCACACTAATGATATGAGCCAAGGTAAGAGGGAGGGTGACAGAGATTTTGGGTGAACTGTTTGGGGCCCCATTTCCTGAGGTTTGCCAGGCATTTAAGGCTGGTGAAGAAACAGGAATCATTGGAAGTGGGAAAGGCACAGCTCATCTGTGGGAGTAAAAACCAAGTCAATATGTATGCAATGTTGTGGCTTACCATGACTTGAAATAGTCCATCATGGGGGGGACTATGCTTAATGGGCATTTCCATATGTCTTATTCAGATGGGGTCCGCTAATCTAGCCTTGTGGTTGGTTCCCATCAGTATGTTTGCCCAATGTAGGCCATGTGTTTTATAGTCAGGTTCAATGTTGGCTCCATTTAATCAACTTCATAGCTGGTTTCCATTGCTGAGCACATGCCAATTTTTGCAGCAGTTTAATGATAGACAATGTATTTAGTGATATTTCCTTATATGTGATTATAAGAAAAGAAGCTTTTTTCCCCCCATGCCAACTGGAGGGAAAAACTTGGCTTGTATTCAAGTAAATACTGTATATTGTGTGCTTTGGACTTGCTTACAGAAGTCATCTTCTTATTTGTGTGCTATTGCCACAAATAAGGTGGGTTTTTTAAATTATTTTGTCTTAAAAACTGGAAAGAACATGTAAAATAGATGAAGGTGCAACAATGTATCGGTGACATATTGGATCAGCACCAATAAAAGGAAAATTAACATTATCAGCTTTTTTGGCTGGTATAGCCAATAACCTCACCGATAAATGCATCCAGGGCACATGGGAGGGAGAAGAGAGGGGTCACCTTCCCTGCACTGTGTGCACCCTTGGAGGACTTGGGGGACATGTGTCCCTCCAGCTGTGTGTGCAGGATGGAGGCAGGCTGTCTGCTGTGGGCTTGGGACTGTGCCAGCTTCTTCCCAATAAAGGGGCTTGGAACTGGGCTGGCTCAGCTGTGTGGGGCAGGTGGCAATGGCAGTGTCAGGGGTAGTTATGGGGATGTGGGCTATAGGAAATTTCAGGGTAGCTAAAGCCTCCAAGTCCTTCTTAGTGCTGTCCCTGCTCAGAGTACTCTGCTCTGCTGTCTTTCTCTCAGGGACCCCGTGCTGTAGGGTGGGCTGGAGGTGCATGACTGCTGCAGGGCTCCTAAGGCAAAGGCAGCAGAGCAGAGTGCCCTGAGCAAGGGAGGCACTGTGGGGGGCTTGGAGGGCTACAAATTCACCTTAGCCCCCCACATAGCTACTGAACCCTGTGCCACCACTGCTGCCCACCCTGCACAGCTAAGCCTGCCCTGCTCCCACCCCCCCACACTAGGAAGAGGCTGCCACAGCCCTTGGCCCCTGCCCAGTGCAGGCAGCCTGCCTCTGCCCCATACACATATCCGAGGAGGAATACGTCCCCCATGCCTCCGTGGAAATGTGTGTAGCAGTGGGGAGCCACCCCATCTCCCCCATCCTCAGGCTCCCCCCACACCACCTTGACACGCCACCTGTGGCTCCATCCTTCAATCTGCCTCAGGGTCCCATTTACCTCCTCAGCTGGGCAGCGTCTGCCCCTGTCCCTCCCTCCATCTGCAACCCCACGCCCCTTCCCTTCCTCCCTCCGCTTCCCCGACACAGATTAACTTGCAGGGTACTGCTCTCCACGCTGACCAGCTGCATTCCTGTAAACTGGCTATCAGATCAGTACGAGCCAATATGGCTGGTTGGTAACTGGCTAATGGTGTAAGCCAAGAAAATCTTTATCGGTGCACCCCTAAAACAAATCCTATGCTAATCCAACAATAAAACTGCAAAGCCAGACAAAAATAATCCGTGGTTTAGGAAGCGTTAAGGGCTCAATCCTACACTTCTTCCTCCAGACAAAACTCCCATTGAATTTGGGGCCCTGGTTCTGAAAGGCATGTTAATATGCCCATGCTGCGATTATGCATTGTGGTATTTTTAATGATTCTTCAGTCTGTTAAAACTAACTTTTGAATTTTCCAATGTTTGCACCGAAGAGTACAATTTTAATGTTACACTGAGTTTACAAAGCAGATATACATTTTTGCCCTTTTCCAGGAAGTGCACAACCACACAACAGATAATACTGCTTTATTCCCTTCCATGGCTTTACTGCAATTCAAACAACATTAATAAAACACAAATCTTAGCCTAAGCTTTTCCCTGCCCCTGTATTTGTCAGTTTCTTGGGTTTTCTGTAGTTCTCCCCTGTAGTGTCTTCTTTATACCTGGTTCCCTCTCCTTCTAAGGAATAACACATATGACAACAGCAAAATGCAATAAAGATTACTAAGTGAAACTAAAAGGCCTCTGGACTAATCCAAAAGAGGAGGAAGATAATGTAATTTACTTTTGAACTATTTATTAAATAATAAATAGGACACACTGGTTCATTAAAGACTTATCAGTTTTGAATCAACAATCTTTACATTCAGAAACTCACTGATTAAAAGAAACTCAACAGCAATAAGGTTTATTAAATAAAATTCATGCAGCTTTGTTCTGAACATTCCAAACTCACTGATCCTTTAAAGTTACTGGGATCTGGCAATATAATATAGAGAAAGGATATCAGCACAGCCACAGACTTATCTTTATTATGTACAAGGTCTTGTACGTAGCCAATTTTTTAAAACACTGAGGACATACTCTTTGATATGGTGACTATCATTTTGCAGAATTTGGGGGTATTATAGGACTTCTTCACCTACTCATAATCTGGCCACTGGGAATTATAAATAGGCTACTAATGTTTAAAATCAAGGGTTTCAACCTTATTTAATAAGTGTACCTCAGAAGCCCCCTTTTCAGTAAGTGTACCCTGGGAACAGGGGTGGCAGGGAGTGGCCAGACATGGAGTGGGAGCATGGCAAGTGGCAGAGTGGTGGCAGTGCAGTGTGTGTGTGGCCTTGCTCTCGCCTCGCCCCAGCTCTGTTCCTGTGAGGCAGTGACGCAGGGTGGCAGTGCTCTGTCCTTACATGCCCCCTTGGACCTTTCAAAGTACGCCTGATCAACAACCCCTGCTTTAAATAGTTGATCAAAAAATATTTTGCACTTTAAGATCTTTGGATGAAGGAAACTCTCAGAGCTTTATAAATACAACATACTCATAGCAAACTGACATTTGAGGCTTGAGAAATGGCCAGTTTGTGCTATGTCACTGCTCACACATTTATCAAAAATAATATTTCTATACAAAATACCTTTAAGCAAAAAACTTACTGTTGGAGTGCCAGTTTGAGGGGCAGAAGCCTTTCAGAGGCAAGAATTCAAGTTCATTGTTAGCTGATGGTCCAAAGAAAGCACTGCATGCAATGAAAGTTTCCAGGGGTTCAAAGTTGAGTGTCTTTGAAACAACCCAAAGATCATCTGTCACAATAATACACCCATTAATTTCATTTTTCTACACTTCTGCTACTGTAGATTTGAAAATAATAATCAGTGTTTATTATTTTGCAAATTAAACCTTTAGAACAAAAAAATATAAGTACCAATTAAAATGAAAGGGATAATTACAAAGCTTTAAAAGATTTGTTAGTATAGTCATTTAAAAGGGAGTAACCAAATAATTCCATTAGAGCTACCACGAATAACATCAAGTACAGAACTAATGTGCTAAAGTTTCTTCCCTGTGGCTTTAGTATTTAGTGACTTATGACTCATCTAAAGTTTTAATGCTTTTCAGGCTATTTGAAGTTCAGATGAATTATTAAGAGGAGCAGTTCTCATTGCCAACCACAAAACCATAAAGAAATTATACTTAACTACTATTTTGCTAAAGCACTAAAAAGATCACAAATGCTTAAAAGAGGACTTCAGCTGATGGTACGCTAGTCTGAAATGGCAATCCATAAATCCCTCTGCTCACCTGGAGGCCTTCCTACCATGGAATCCTGGGTTCAGATTTATTCCAGGTTTTTTTTTTCCAATGATGATTATCTAAAATGCATGAACAATGGCAAACAGCAGGGACTAGAATCCAGGATTCCCTAGGTATGAAGTCACACTGTCCACCCTTCACCTCCTGGTGATCTCTTTCCTGAAGAGTTAGGGGCTTACCCAAGCATGCAGGTCTTGAGACAGAAAGTCCACCAAGGGCAATACCCAAATTCCCTGTTCCTGGTATCTAATGTTTCTTGCATCCCGATTTCTCTCTCAGCTGCTCTTAGGAGACAACCTAAAACAACCACTCTCTCTCTCTCCAATCTCCCCGTTCTAACCTTCAAAGTGAATTTACAAAACACCTGTCATAGACAAGCTGATGAACTTCACTTCATAAATCTATTGGATACAAACAAACAAACAAAATCACAGACTATATATAGACATTGGATTTATGGCACATTATAATCTGCCTGCCATTTGACATCCCTGGGTAACCTCTCTACATTTTACCAGCTACATTCTATCACAGGTCAACATTTCTCCCTTTCCTCTGCCACACACCCACCTGTCTCACACCAATAGTTTCCCATTGTCAATCATCCTCGCTACAAAAAAAAAAAAAAAAAAAATGCAAAATGCAGTTGCATTTTCAGACCAGTGCTTTGTATATTGGTTTCTATTCCATCCAGGAGAACACAAAACACCAAAAGACTCTCCCTATGCCTGAAAAAGATTGTTTTTGCCCGAAAGCTTGCAAATGACAAGTTTTCCAACTATTTAGTTGGTCTAAAAAAAAGGTATTGCATTTACCCAAAAAACCTTATCTGTCTTAGGAGACAAGTAATCCAAACACCAATTCCTAAAATGGCCTCCTAAGGAACCTGGGATACAGCTCAGTGCCATGCTCGAGAAATAAAGAGCACAATGGGGACAGCTTTGGTTCAGACTAAATGAGAAGCTCATATAGCACTGGCTGGTTCAGGGGGATTTCAAGGTCAACTCTAAACTTACCAGTGAGATGCTCAGATTTACTTACCTTTGTTGTACATGGAAGAGTGCTCCTTTCTACTCAGTTTAAGATATATTTTGTTTTTAGAATCTCCATCAACTCTAGCATGTAAAATCATAAATTTCTTTAGCTTACCAAACTGTTTTCTTTGAACATCAAAGGCTTTTCTGTTAAAAAAGGTCAAGAATCAACATTTAAGCAAAACAAAACAGAAAGGCAGAATTCTGATTCACCATAGAAATAAGGATCCAACACTTGTGAGGAATACCAAAACATTTTAATTGTGTTAATGTTCTTGCAGACTCTTCCCTGACGAGCACTATTTATAAACAAATGCATTTAAACTAAAAATTTTGTTGATATTTAGCCAACCTCAGATTGCTCCTCTTCCTCCCTCAACTTAGCAATTGTTGTAAGTGCAATAAAATCCTCTTCTCTGCTACTAATATTGCTGCTGAGTATGAAAAAAGTTAAAACGTTGAAAATGCAAATATTTAAGATTCGATTTGTTTCTTTTCTACCATCCAGTTTCAATAGGAAGCTACATATGATGTACTGCAGCTAATTTTT
>JAGPOW010000229.1:16673617-16685547 GCA_030014935.1 Caiman crocodilus | reverse complement strand
TTTTTAAAGATGCTCAGAAAGTTTAATTAAATTTTGAAGTTTCTATAAAAACAGAAAAATATTTTTCATAAAACTGTTTATAGATTATCCCTACTAATTTTACAACTCCCTATAAGAATCTCAATATTTTAACTACACAGAAATCATGAACCTCATCAGTAATCATCTGTGCTGCTACCTATAGATTTCAGTAGCATCTTATAACTGAAATGATCTTTGATAACTGTCTGTTGGGTTTCAAGGAAAGAACAAGAAGAGGATGTCAGAAAATGCTATCAGACCATTTTAGATTTAAAGTTCATGGTTGAAAGGTTCCATTCAATAGTCAGTGAGGACTATTTTTGTTAAGTTAAAACTTAAATTCTGCAGAAATTGATGGCTTAACAACTCCCTGTCCCTTGTTAAAGAAAATTCCCCATTCTCCCCTAAAAGAGGAGTTTCATATGCTAAGAGGTTTTAATCACAGCTAACTTACATCCCAATTAAAATAGTGATATGAAGGTAAAAATATGCAACTATCAGTCACCTAATCACTGCTGCCAATTCTTAACTGATGAAGAGGCTATAGAAGTTTTTTGGCTAGTAGAATATTCCATTTTAATGGAGACAACACTTGGAGTAGAGCTGTTACATATAACATTTTAAAGGGTAGTAAAATGTTCCTTTCTCTATCATAACAGAAATGCCAGGATTAAGATTTGGATGCAAGGCAGTTCACTTCACATTGTCCATTTGAAAAATTCATGTTCACATTCAGATGGTTAAACAGCTCTTAAACTATACGAGTTCTTAGGGGGATGGAAATTTTATTTCTGGAGAAAAAGCCCAGCTAGTGTGCTTTCCACAGAACATTTCTAACTCGGCATTGCCAAGTGGATTTGTCAAACTCTGGTCAAAAATTCTGAAAAATATTAAGCAATGACTAGTAGTGAAAGCAGGACAATCAGAAGGGATTTAATTAAGACAACACTACATAGAGTACCTGGTGCCTGTGATCTGAGCTTTTCTTCTACTATCATAAGAAAACAGTACTTGAAATACCACCATTGTAACTAATCTGTCAGACAGCTCACTTTTAAACTGCTACACAAAATCATTAACACAGACTGAACAGAGTTCCAAATTCTTTTATGGTACCATTTCACTGAAGTGCATGGAGTTACACCAGCAAATTTGCAGCTAGACATTTAGAAATATTATATATCATATGACATTATGAGTTGAACATATTATCAATGTACCTCACCAAAAGCTGGCATTCCTCATAGAGGAAAATCCTCTGACTTCTGAGGTAAGCTCCAATACTTTTTATATCGTGAAGCACTATATTGGGTCTGGAATTTTTTTGTCCTGAATTAACTGCTTCTACCCACTTGAAAAATTTACACTGGTCAGCTTTTGGGGCATCGCAGGTATAAAAAAGACGACCCTAGAACAGAAAGAAGCCATCAAAACTTATTTAAATAAGTGCCAATGCAAGGAAGCTAGTCCTACTTAGACACTATGTAAATAATAAGAGAATAAATCTGTTTTTATGAATGTCCATGAGTCTGCTGGAAAACCAAGAAGCTGCAGAAAAAAAATCAGTTCATTTTTATAACTGCATCCTGACTGCTAATCAACTACCATAGTATTCAAAAAGAAATTTAGATATGGAATCTCAATTTACATACATACATACGACTAAAATATACAGGTTTCCCTTGCTTTATGGGGTACAAGTACTCCTGGAAAATGGTGCATAACTCGAATTCACATAAAAGGAACCTACTTAACAATGTAACAAACAGGGATATGTTCCAAGACCTTGACTGTACTGACTTCCCAGACCCATTTCCACCACTTTTGGCAACAATAGAAATATATGTCACAGACAATGAGCAAGGCACACAGATCCACACAGGAGACTACAGTTTGGTGCGTGTCACTGCCACAATGTACTGCACAAAGCAACTGACTATGGGCTTCCTCCAAACTGATCGCATAAAAGAGTGAATTTACCTTGCAAATAACAAATTTGGTATAAAAAGGATCATCACATGTGAATTCTCACATACAGAACCTGCATAAAGTGAGTGAAACCTGTATAAATATTATATATTACACACACAGATGTTCATAGACAGAAAAGATCTCTCAGAATATCAAATTAATATCAGATATTAACGCTGCTATCAGATTAGAAATTATATAGCTGTACATAATTATGAGCAGCTTTTATAATTGTAAAATACACAGGACCATCCTGTAACTGTTCACTGACTATAATCCAAGCATCATGTGACTAAATCACCAAAATTTTAAATAAACGAGCAGCAAACAGTACCTTATTTTTACCTTCTTTTTTAACCATAACAAGCTTTGCAGGTTGCTTGTGATTGCAGAGAGGAACACAGTTTTCTTCACTTTCCCCTTGGCCATCTTTCACCGAAGTGTAAAATGATATGTCCACTTTCAAAAGAGCCTTATGTAGCTTTTCTGACAGCTCAAAAAGCAGTATGTTTAAGTGTTCTCCATATGAAAACAGAGAGAATTTAGGATTACCTTAAAATACTTACATATGTATAACAGTTAAGCAAACATGTGCTTCATGGTTACTTTTGCTTCTAAATCAATAGTGCCAGTTTTTCCAAGGCATTTGGACCTAGCCTCTGAAAGTGACTAAATATCTTCAAGATGCAAAATTCATAACTTGCGTATGCACGCTCATGAATTTCAACTGCCTCATTTCCACAAAAGCCACCACTTAAAGTATCTGCACATTAAAAACCAGAGTTGCAAATACTAATAATTACGGTAGATCTAAAAAAAAAAGTGTGACACGGGCTGCAGGCTAGGTACCTGCTGGGGACCAACTTAAATCGTGCTTTCACAACTTTTGCAGAAACCACAAAAAATGGTGGTTATTGTGATTGCCGCAAAAACTCGCATTTGCCCATCTCCCCCACTGGGGCACCTCAACCAATCAGTGGAAAGGAGTGGGATCACATGAAAGGCAGCCCTATCCGCCAATTAACGATGAGGAGCAGGGCCACCACAAAATGCCTGCAAAAGTGGCTGTGCAAGCAGGCTGCAAAAAAACCCTTAATCACACCCCAATTTAGGTAGGTTCCAACTAATTGCAGAGGTGTAAACTTCACATTCAGGCTCTTTTTAAACAATTCAGATCAGTCTAAACAGCAATCAGTTTTAGCCAGCCTTGGGTTCAAATAACTAAGATGTATACAAACCAAACAGAAGTTACTGCTCTACCACATAACATTCTGCCACTGTCTTTATTTTGTAAAACTTCAGAAAAATATTAAAATATCAAAACCTACTCACAGCTTATAGTAATTTCTGAATAAATTAACTGTACCTGTCAAAGCAGCTGTAAAGATCTGTTTGTAATGAGCATGAGACTGAAATGCAGGGGGTATATATATTTTCCTTTGAGGAAAATTAGCATATTTTACTTTCCTCCCTGTGGGAAAAGAAAGCTCAGGGATTGATATGTCCTGCAAAATAATAAAATAAGGCATTAAAACCTATGCTAAATCCCAATGTCTTAATTCTTTATTAAAACGAATAATCATGAATTAAAGGAATTTTGATTCCTGATCCATAACTGTTTGGCATGCAAAAAATTACCCACTTCCTTTTTGAAAAAAATTATGCTCAGTTAATATGTACAAGTAAGAAGATCAGGGACTGATTTTACAGCCATTCTATGAGGACTCACAAATAAATTGTTTGTTAGCCTAACTCTTAATTTAAGATCAGAAGCTCAATTCACATACATGATCAATTCACCGACTTTTAAAGGACTACTCATATGCGCAACGTTAAACAAGTGCAAGTTATATTATGACTTGAACTTACAGGATGCCAAACAGAGTAAAATACAAATGAGCTAAATAAAGTCTATGGAAAACTTGATTGTCAATTTTAAGTCTTTAAGCTGAATTTAAATAGTGCATAATTATGGTGCTCAAGTCCTTTATACTCTGCTGAACTACACCTAACTCATGATTAGCACCATTTCTGCACAGAGGTTAAAGCAGAACTCTAGCAAACTAAGGAAGTAATGTGGCCTTGTGAAACGGACACTGGACTGGGACTCAGGACATAAGGTTTTCATTGTCAGTTCTGTCACATGCCCACTGACTTTGGACAAGTCACTTCCTCTCTCAGTGCCTCAGCTTCCTGTCAAATTAGGATAATGTGACTTTGGAAAGCACTGATAGCTAATTAGAGACCCTGTACGAGCACTAGATACTAAAAGCAGAAATAATGCTGAAATATAGCATATCAGGTTTATGACTGAAAATACATTTTTCACAATCTTTTAAAATGCATATTCAATATTCAGAATTCAGCTTGTGTTTCAGTTTGCAAATCTGCTCTTTAGTTCTTTGTATTCAAGAACCGAATATTAAATTCTAAAAGCTAACAACTGCATTTTGAAGTAACATTTCTAAGCCTTAATAACCTCATTAACATAACCAGTGTATGAACAAACATTACAAATGCTAATAAACTTATCAAAAGGAGGTTCCAATTTAAAAAAATAGCTTGTTCTGATTTTACACTATATCCCATTCTCCCCCTGCCTTTCTGCATGAAAGTTACACCAAAGTAATAAAACAGTAACTGGTTATAAAGGGAAATCATCAAGTTTACTCTGTATTTGACAACACTACATTCAGAGAATGAACAAAGCAATCATACTTTTAAAGATGAAATTCTTGAGTTGCAATAATCATGATGTTACTTGTTACAGTAGTGGGTATGAAAGTACAGACCAAAGTGTGATTTATAATTAACTACGTTAATATAACATGGTTGCCAAATAGTGTCAAATCACCCATTATGATCTATCAAGTTACTATTTTTGGTTTTAAAACTGCTTTAAACAAAAAAAACAACAACCTGAAAGTGTCTTCCTTTTTTTGAAGAGAAAATTCATTTAAAATCAATTTGAAAAGTCAAAACAGAGAAAAAGCAGGAAACCTGGAGATTTAAAATATATGAAGATCACCTGAAAGACACTCACCAGATCTACAGATTCACCTATTATATATAAAAATGTTCATGTTTCTATGAATAGGATACATGTAAAACTACATGCGATTCCTGTGCCTATAGTAGTGGTTCTCAAACTTTTTTGGACCAGGAACCATTTGTAAACATCAACTGTCAGTCCGGACCCAGTGCCTCCCAGCCTCACAGTGTGTGGGGTAGAGGGTGGGTGTCTGGGATGGGGAGGAAGCAGACCCTTGATAGCAGGAACTCTGCCAGCCTGCAAGCAAAAAGTCATGATTTCCCATGTTTTCCTCCTTTAAAAGGAAGATCCATTTTTAAAGGTTGTTCATGACCCTTTCATATAATTTTGTGACCCACAGGTTGAGAAATGCTGGCCTAGAGCATTACCTTTACTTATGTGTACAAATGCAGCTGTAACATTTGTAGCATGATTAGGTCCCTGACAGATGTTACACTTAAGATGCAATTAAAGGGTTAATCACATTTTAAGTAGTGACTTGGTCTCGCATTCATTCAATTAATGGTATGATAAAACAAACAATAAGTCAAAAAGTTATTGCACATATTTTGAGTAATACGTGCAATAACTTTGTGGCTGGTTCCTATCATGCCTTTAATTGAATGTACCCCTACCTGCAGTTCAGCTTTGACAGAAAGACCTTCTGAGTCAAGATACAAGGAGGCTCAGGAGAGGAAGACCTGATGGTGTGGAGTCTACTACAGAACTCCCTCCCAAGAAGAAAAGAGTGATCAGGCATTATCCAGGGAATTGACTGAAACAGCCAGAACTAAAGACCCGATTGTCATGGGTGACTTCAACTACCCTGACATCTGTTGGACCATTCAGCCAGCTCCAGAAAAAGTCAGCCAATTTCTTGGCAGCTATTGATGACCTGTTCCTGTCACAGGTTGCCGAAGAACCGACTAGGGGTAAAGCCAATCTGGACTTAGTGCTTACCAAAGAGGAGGAAATGGAAGGGGACCTGAAGATTGGAGGTACTCTGGGTAACAGTGACCATGATCCAATTAGGTTCACCATCCACCAGAAGGCTAGGATCCTAATTGGTAGAACAGAAGTCCTAATTTCAGAAGGGCAGACTTCAAGAAACTCAGGAGGCTAGTTAGAAAGGCCCTCTGTGACCCAGGACTGAATGATTTGAGAGTTCAGGAACAATGGTGCCTCTTCAAGGGGGCAATTCTCACTGCCAAAAATAGAGGCCATTCCCACGTGATCAAAGAATAGGAAAGGAGCCAAGAGACCCACCTGGCTAAACAGGGACATTAGAGAACTTTTGAACAATAAAAGATGCATAAATCAATGGAAAGAAGGTTCAGCAACCAGAGAAGAGTTTATTTATATAACCAGGGTCTGCAAGTATGAGATATGGAAAGCCAAGGCAGGCATGGAGATCTAGCTGGCACCTGAAATAAAGAGACAACAAAAAGTCCTTCACTGAGGAACCCCTACTGGATATGAAGGGACAGCCCCTAGTTGACCCTCACAAAAAATCTGAGCTCCTAAATGAATACTTCACATTGGTATTCCAGAAGATTAACAGGAGCTGTGCACCCATCCAGAAGCCCAGACAACATGGGGAAGCCTATAGACAACGTGAAATCAATCCTGAACAAGAGAGGGTCCTCTTAGAACAAGTGGACATTTTCAAGTCTGCCGGGCCAGATGACCTACAACCAAGAGTCCTGAAAGAACTGACTGAATTTGTAGCAGGACACTTGACAAAGATATTCGAAAAGTCATTGAACTCAGGGGTGATCCCAGATGACTGGAAGACAGCCAACGGGTGCCCATCTTTAAGAGAAGGAGGACAGATGACCCTGCAAAACTAGACTGGTCAGTTTGACTTTGGAAAAAAACTTTTGAAAAAATTGTAAAAGAGGCCATCAATCAGAAGCCTGTAACTGACAGGATATTAAAAAACAACCAGCATGGCTTTGTGGAGTGAAGATCACGCCTGACAAACCTGGTGTCCTTTTATGACCAGGTAACTAACCAGCTGGACGAGAGTGATGAGGTAGGCATCATTTACTTACATTTCAGTAAGGCCTTTGATTTTGTTTCCCACAAAACTCTCTCAACCAAACTGGAGGGAACTGGGGTGGACCAGCCTACAGTGAGGTGGGTGGATAACTGGCTTAAAGGCCGGTCCCAGAGAGTTGTAATTGATGGGATGGCCTCATCCTAGAGGACCGTCTCCAGTGGTGTCCCACAAGGATCGGTGCTTGGACCTGTGCTTTCTAACATATTAATTAGCCACTTGGATGATGGGGTGAAATGCTCTATGATTAAGTTTGATGACGATACCAAGCTGTGGGGAAATGCGGGCACACCAGAGGACAGGGTAAGATCCAGGACGACCTTGACAGACTGATTCTATGGGCTGATCAGATAAGGTTCATCAAGAAAAGGTACTGAGTCCTTCACCTGGGTAGAAAGAACCTTCACCTCACCTATAGGATAGATGGTAGTCCATTGGATGGCATGACATCTGAACAGGACCTGAGGGTCACAACTGACCAGAAAATGAAAATGAGCCAACAGGGCAAGGAAGTTACCAGGAGGGCAAGCAGAACTCTGGTGTGCATCAGCCGATGTGTTGCCAACAGATCCAAGGAGGTGCTTCTCCCTCTCGACTCGCCATTAGTGAGGCTGCAACTAGAGTACTGTGCCTAGTTTTGGGCACCACACCTCAAGAACGATGTGAATAAACTTGAGAGGGTGCAGAGGAGGGCCGCTTGTGTGATTAGGGACCTGGAGGATAGGCCCTATGAGGAGAGACTCCAGGAGCTGGTCTTGTTCAGTCTGGGTAAAAGGAGGCTGCAGGGTGACTTGATAGCCGCCTACAAATATGGCAGCAGAGAACACCAGGATCTGGGAGAGCAATCCTTCTGGAAGGCACCCCTTGGGATGATGAGGACCAATGGTCACAAACTAATAGAGGGAAGATTTAGGCTGGACATAAGGAAGAACTTCTTCTCCATAAGAGTAACTAAAACCTGGAACACTCCCAGCAGAGGTGGTACAGTCAACATCCTTGGAGGTGTTCAAGAGGAGACTGGATAAGCATCTAGTTGAGCTTGTTTGAGCTCATTAACCTCCTGCCTATGGCAGGGGACAGGACTTGATGATCTTACAGGTTCCTTCCAGTCCATTGACTCTGACTCTATATCACCAGTGCCAAGCCTCTGCAGCACACAGGAGCTTTTCAAGACTCCAATGTGCTCCATAGGCTGGAAGCCATGTCAGCTAATTGAAGTTCCAAGATAAGGGAGAGCACCATGCCCTCTGGAGGCTGGAACTCTAATCAGCTCTCAGGAATCCCAGCTGCAGGAGCATATGGTGTACTTCCCAAGTTGAGAACCAAGCTTGTTGCTTGTTGGTGCAGAGGGCGCCAGGGATTGGGCTTCCCATTTACCAGCAATGAGATACAATGGGATTAGATGCAGGATCCCACAATTATGTGTCCTGCCATGTACATGTGACATGGTAGAAAGCATGAGTTGGGATCCCACATCAGATCCTACTGCACCTTTAATGTTGGTCAGGGACCTTAGAATGACCACATTTTGAAAAATGATCCTGCCAAATACAGGATGGACATTAGTGGTATAGATTACATCTCTTCATGTCAACCAGCAACAATATTCAAATTCCACACATCTATAGCTGCAGGGGATGCCAAGAATCAGAATTAGAAAAGATTTAGTCAAAATAAAAAAAAAAATAAAAAATTGCACTATAAGCTGTCATTATGTGATAGGCCCGGTTCTGTAGTATTTTTTCTGCCAATAAGCATATAGAATTATTGCTTAGCATTTATATACATAATATTCCCTAGAAGATCATACACATACAGTGAAGGTGCCCAGTAAAATTATTTTCCATTAAAAATAAATATATCGCCCATTACTCATGAAAATTTCTATACCATGACAGTTTTTAAACATATTATTGGTATTTCATCAGCATGATCTGAGCAAGAGAGAAAACTGTCAAGAATGGTGAATTTTCAGGACCATTTTGCAAAAGATGCTGCCCTTGACTAGATCTGTTCCTGATAGGACATTCAAACATTCAGGGCCAATGGGGCAAATGTAGCAAGTATACACAGTCTGCTTGAATAGCTACACACCTGGGTGTCTCCTGTTACAGTGTGGCAGTTCAACTGACCTAACACCTTTTGTGTTGCTTCAGGAACTGGAACGTGGTTTAAGTGCAGAGAAAGTTTCTTCCCCTCTGAAACAGAATCTTGGCTACTAAAATTTCCAAGGTGTTTACTCAGTATGCTTTTTATCATCTGCAAATGCACAGAGTCTGAAGAACTTTTATTCAAGGCATCACTCTGACTCTCTCCAGTGTCAGTCGGTGGCATTCCAATGACATTCTCAGCACAGAAGTCATCAGTCACTTTCACATCACCTCTGTTTTGAGTTATCAAATCACACTGAGCTGTGTTTTGATATTTTAGCCACTTGCTTTGTCCATTTTGTGAAGCCACATTAGGGAACACCGGTTGCATAAATGCCTCTCGTCTTTCTTCCATACACTCACCAGACACAAAGGTTTCATACTTCCTGTCCTCAGGCCCAAAAGCACTGACGTGAAACACTGCTGATTTGTCATACAAGTTGACTGTTGGAGAACCAAAAGCTTGCTGGACTTCCTCACAGCCAGTCACACCTGAATAAACTTCTGAATCAGGAATCTTCCCAGTGGCAGGAACAGTGACAAGTGGAGTTCTTGTTCTCACTGTGGAACAGGGTCTTGACAGGTTGCTATCTCCTGGACAGCTGGACTGCTCTATTCCTGCAAGACAAATATGTATTTAGCAACCTGTCCCTGAGATGCAAATCTTAAGTGTTCAAGACAGAGAAAAAAGTTAAAGAAAAAAATTCAAATATTTTCTTGTGAATCTTGACCTCTCTTATAATAGCAAGCTCTTTGTACTCACTTATCTGGTGCATTACCAGGCTAAATCTTACCACCTAAAAGGTAAATCTCAAATGTAATAGCCAGTGGGAGAGGAACTTAAAGAGAAAAACATGTCCTGCTCTAAGGTCGCATAATTTAAATGTCTATGTTCAGATCCAATTTTTTATACTGAAGTAAAAAAATTTTTTACAAAAACGGGCTCAAGTATTTAAACTCTTTATAAATATTGGAAACGAATCATTATATCACCAATAAGTTGTCCATAAAAAAACCCCACAGGCCTCATTTGTGCTGGGGGCAATAAAAAAAATAAAAAATGATAAAATATAAAATAAAACATTATCAACACCAGGTTTCTGACATTACAAGCCCCCATTTTGTTTAAATTCAGCATAAAGAGGAAACTATAGACAGATGCAACATAAATTACTCAAAATAGATTCAAAACCATCAGAAGCTGGAGAAAAATTAAAAGACAACAAATAAAAAATTACTAAGAGTGAGATGTTAGATTCCAGCTTTTGATTTGGTGTAAAGCTTAAGAGGAAAGAGTGCAATCCTTGTTTAACAAATCTGTTCACACTAGCAAGGTCTTTTAACTAATCAGTGCTTAAATGTTATGGATAAATAACATGTATTTAGAAGCTGAAACAAAGAGGCTCTGGAGAAGGGGTATTTGCCAGTACATACACTGAACACCACAGGATTAGGGCTCAGTTATAGCTGGTGTATCCAATGGGCATTGGGGGTCTGGATCAAAGACGTCAAAGCTCTGATGGAGAAAGCAGAATTAACTGCAATTATAAAATATAATTTCTTACTGGAAAAGAATTCCGAATGTTCTGTATCACTTGGTAAAACTCCACATGTCAGGGACTCCTGTTTAGGGATATCCATCATATTTTCTTCGTTATTTAAAGTTAAGGAAATAGAATCTGGATTTAGTGAAGAGAACTGTTGTGACAGCACCTACAAACAAAGAAAAAAATAAGTACAGCTGAGTAGTGAAGACAAGAAAAATCTCAAGAATGACTGTTATTATTTTATATCACCTTATTTAATACATTTCTACCAAAATTCAAGAGGCATCTAACAAAATATAATATAATCAGATACTAATATTATAGAAGAAAGACTTAAAATAAGGAGCCTGTTCGCACCTTGTTATGTTTCCTTGTAGTCCATTGGGTCAGTTCCAGATTAAAATCTGAAGAAGATTCCATCCATTTTGGAACTTTAGAAGTCATATCCAATATCACTGCTGGATAAAAGGAATTCAACCTTCAGACAGACTAGTCACAGTGAACATCGTTATTTTCACATTTACTTTTACTTACAAGATTTACTGGCATCTGGCTCTTCAGTAAAGTCAGACTTTTGAATGTTCTCTTCTGTAATAAAGTTTAGATCATCTTCTGGAAAATTCACTGCGCCTGGGGACTTCAGAAAAAGACAAAAATTTCATAAAACTGACAGAATACTCTTTTTCATATCACCATTATTTTCATTTCAAGACCTCATTTCCAAAAAAAAGAAGAAATATCTGCAATCTCAATGGGTGGTGGAAATGAAAAGCCCATCCAAATAGTGGCTTTCCTTTAGCCTCTTCAGTACTGCCATTGATGTTGTATTATAAAAATGAAGGCACAGTATAGCATTCCAGCAATCTACTGGCTCATATAAAAAACAGATGAATAAATCAGAACATGATTTTTTCAAATCTGATTTGGAACTTTGCAAGTACTTCAGGATATTAGGACTGGGCAGATATAACTGCGTCCAGTTCTGGGCGCCGCACTTCAAGAGGGACGTGGATGATATGGAGAGGGTCCAGAGGAGGGCCACCCGTATGATCGGGGGGTCAGCAGGGCAGGCCTTATGAGGAGAGGCTACGGGACCTGAACCTGTTTAGCCTCCACAAGAGAAGGCTGAGGGGGGATCTTGTGGCCTGCTA
>JAGPOW010000229.1:16659942-16673517 GCA_030014935.1 Caiman crocodilus | reverse complement strand
TCATCTGACCCCGGTGCTCTTTCCTGCCAAGGCAGGGGGTCGGACTAGATGATCTGCCCAGGTCCCTTCCGACTCTAGATACTATGATACTATGATAAAATTTCAGTCTTATAAAGAAAATAGAATACAATAATGACTCAAATTCCTCATAAAGGAAAACGATAAAGGGTTTTTTATTAATTCAATGTTGCATAATTACAAGCATATTTTAGAATGATCTTTGAAATGTATTAAAATAAATTCAGAAATTTCAACTTACAAATCACTACTCATGAGCATAGCAAATATTTGTAGAATCATTACTCAACAATAGTTATTCTCAAACTCTGCCGTATTTTTCAGTTCCTAGTGATTCTGGTATAATCTATATTTTATGATTAATAGTTGATTCTCCTTAACATCACCATCCAGACAAATTATTTTCTTGTACTACCAGAAAACAAAGCAACTAGAACAAACCTCATTTTACCTGTATGAAGTCACTCAGGACAGAGCTGCTTGAAAATTGGGCTGACAAATAACTGTCTGTTGTGAGACTTTCATGCTCTGAAGTTACTGGATGTTGATTCCATCCTAACAGTGAGTTAGAAGATCTCGTCATCATCTCACTGGCTGCTGATCCTTTTATTTGGTGACCTTGAAACTGAACTGGCTACAGAATGTATTGCAATTATTATTTAAGGTTAAATGAAAGAAAAATCTACTATCTATGTGTAGAAAACATTTTCTATGCATACAAAAGACAACTTCTGGAACTCAAAATAAGGCTACTAAGAACACTGACAAAAAGAAGCGATGTCTATGCAACTCAACACCAGTGAACTACACAAATTTCTAATTCAACACAAAATGTCCCTTTCAAACGTTAAGCTATGATTGTGAGCTCTCCAATGAAAACTACATACAGAAATGATGTATTAAGAGCTGGGTGCACTAGAAGTGGTTTGCTTGTTTGTTTGGTGAAGGATGCAATTTAGCATTTTCTTGAAAAAAACCCAAACAAACTGTTATTCTGAATTGGCATTACTTAAAAGATTGTACCTTTGGTTGGCAGTCAAAGGTCCGAAGATTTCCCTGGCCTTGGATCACAGGTAGAATGGGCAATTCTAGCAGAGGTGTCTCTACAGAAGAAGGCTGGATACAAAGCAACAAAAAAGAAGCAAGTTAATCAAGTAGAGTAATCAGCTATTTTATGGACACCAGTTATTTTGGCAGATTGCCTGTCCAGCTTGCAACCAAATCCTTCTCCATGCAGAAAGTTCCAAATTGAATATCCAAGTGGAATAGTTCTTAATTTTTTTTCTGACAATTTCTGTGTCAGAATACTAGCAAATGCTCTTAATCATGCTCATCGTTTGAAAGTCGGAAATCCAACAAGCAAGTCATATATAACATCTGCCACTCAAATGTGACTTGGAGATATCAAAGAATGTGTTTGGAAAAAAAAAAAATAGCCACCTCTTTCAGTTTGAGGAAAGAGATAAACTGTATCTTTGAGGATGAAAGTGAAGACTGTTAATAGCACTGGATAAAATCAGTATAATGAAGCCAGGCTCCCTCCAAAATTCCTCACACAGCCTGCCAATAAACCTCATTTCAGGTCCTAGATCTCTGAAAAGGACCTGGTATCCAAGCAAGCAGTGGAAGAAAAGTTAAATCATGATGGAAAAGCTACACAAAAAAAGACCTGAATAAAAAAAGCTCCAACATGAAAAAGCATCAGAGAAAAAAAAATGTCCATCATAATATCAAGCATCAGAGAAAATGAGACAACATGCCATAGTAGTGAAAACAATATAGTAGGCTGGAATAGAAGACACTTAATGTTAGATTCGTGTCCACTACAAATGAGATCATCTTAAGAACACTTTGAAACTGTAATGGTTGACTGTTGCCTTCAGTGGTCCCATATTTTGGCCTGGCCCTTTTTCATCATGCTATAATACTATGCCAAGAAGGAATCCAGATCTACCAGTACTGGCCACAAAAATTCAATCAGAAATACCTTTGCTCAGATATAGGAAGGACCATCACAAAATGGCAGAAAGATGAGAAAAAAAAGAAATGGGAGATAATATAAACAATGATAAAAAATATAAATCAGAACGATTGTAGTAAATCATGAGAGCAATGACTGTTCTCTTTTTAAAGTTTTATAAAATACTCTGCTTTTCCTTTTGGTTTCCCCATTGCTGTTTCCAAACCATAACTTGTTTTTAGGGCCCAATCCTTCATTCCTTACTCATCTAAAAACTCCTTTTAATTTTCTGCTGAGCTAAATGGGAACTTTTTGAGAAGGTGAGACTAAATACTGTTATTTTGCACTACGCAAAGATATTCCGGGCACCTCCAAGCACAGAGAAAAGGACCACAGCTACTAAACTGAATACCTTAAGAACTACCTTCAGGAAAGAAAACAAGACAAGCAACAAAAGCAGGCATATGAATGAGGACTGCACTTCAGCCTTCAGTCAGTCAGCACAATGATGGAACAATGTTTTCTTTTTAATGTTACAAATGTAAAAGTTGTGCTGAAAACAGAAGCCATGACAGAACACTAATGTCACATTGTTTTCTTAGGTGATAATGATTTAAGCAGTAAAAATATATTACTGAAGCTGTTCCATACTTCACCCTTAGTCCTCACATGTGTAACATGAAGTATACAACTTGTACAACTGACCTCAAGGAGAATATTCAAGTGCACTGTAATATAACATGTATATGAATGGTCCTTAAGACCTACAAGGAGGCATACAATAAATATGCTAAAAAGAATGTATCTTTCAGCCACTCTTGTATGTTTAAGGATAAGTGACTTGTAAAGATGTAATATGGCTTATCCAATATGCCAATATAATGACATAGTGGTTTCCATGAAAAAAGTGATGGCACCTTCGCAAATAAAATTCTAAAAATCTTAGACCTGTACAGTCTTACCACAGAATACATAGTAGCTTTTCAAGTATCAAGTTCTTGAAAAGGTTAAAAAATATGCAATATATATTATTTCACACGTAAATTATTCAGAATTTAAAATTACAATTAGTAATTTTACAATCAGTACAATTACATATAAAGAAAAAAAAACTTAATCCCTTTAAGATTTCCTAGAATACCAATACTAGATGCTCCAGAGAAAGATGTAAGAAACCCCATAACAAACAACTATGGAATAAAACTCTCTCAAAGGAAATGTTTGGGGTTATGGGTTTTTTTTATAAATCTAAACTTCTTAGTGGTAGATCTAGGCTTTTAAACATAAAGGTTTATATCCTTGCCTTCATTTTATAGTGTAACTAAACAGTCTTACTATTTATGTTCTATGATAGACTAAGAGTATCATAGACTCATTCATATCACAAGAGCCACAAGTCAGCTATGCTTTATGTTCAAGTATGTAAATATATATTTCAGGTTAATATTCCTAAATAACTCCCAACACAACAACCACTGTAACACAAGCCATGATTTGAATTCAAGGAGAATTCTTCAAACTTTTTTTAAAAGTATGATTACACACATGAAAATGAATTACCCTCAGGTTAGAAGATTCAAAGTACAAACAAGGTGTTTGCATATCTCCTGAACAAGACACTTCTGCAAACTGTTTCCTACCTACTAAGAATGAAAAAAGAACAAGTTTTAGTTATGATTTTAATTCAAAACATAAAAAGTCTTATCATCTAGAAACTGATCTTGCAGCCCTTATGTGAGTAGTTGTTCCCTTGAAATCAACAGAACTATTCCCCTGAGTAACAGTAAGTGTTTGGGCCCATTTTTTAATTAGCTACACACAAATAATTACATGAAATATTTAGTACACAACTTACTGCACGCACTTATGCCAGTAATATGGGTATAAAACATTTTCATGACACATATCACCACAGAAGAGGTTGATACATTTTTTTGTCATCGTATGCCCATTTTCAGGACTCCTTTGGAGGTACTGTAATTTCACTGTAGCAACATTTGTTTAAAAAAGTTTCCCAAGCTATTCAGTAACCACAGACTCTCAATCAGTAATTTTTTTGGCCCAATGAACAAAATAACTCAAACAGGTAAAGTTAAACACAAGCCTAAGTCTTTGAAGGATTAGGCCATATAACAATTTTAGTAATGCTAACAAACCATATAAATGAAAGTCCCACGTAAGGAAAAGACAGAAAATCAGCCAAAAGATCCCAGGCTTCTGAACTAAGCCAAGGTCAAAGAACTTATTTAGTTTTTCTTATTTTAAACAGAGAGGTAGTTAATCTTGTTAGATTAAGGTTGTAAACAGAGGTTGCCTCTGTGCCACCATAAATATGCATATGGAGGCACAAAGGCCAGGCAAACAAGTCATTCATGCTCCTTGTAGAACCTCAAATGCCAAAATTTGTGAGCATGACATACCACTATTTTGAAACAGATGCCTGATTCTTTTAAAGTAGAACAAACAACAGAGGTACTCCCATGCTCTCCAGCTGCCAAGGACAAGCTCTCCCAGGGCTTCATGGGCCTAACCTTGCATGTCCCAGGAATTCCCATTCCTAGGGCAGGCAGGATTGGGACCCTGAAGGCCCTGGAGTACCTGCATGGGTTCCCTCCCCCACATTTGTAGAAACACACCCTGAGTGTTACCCTGCATGACTGAGCCCTGGCCACTTCAGGGAGCAGTAAGGACCTGATCCTGCAGAACAACATGCATTTCATCCACTGAAGTGGATATATGCCGGCACAGCTGGTCCTCTTCATTGGGCCACATCTGTTTCTACTAGCAGTGCACCACCAGAGATTTTGGGGGCCGATACCAATAGCTGATTTTAAAGAAGGCATTTCAGCCAATACCGATCTTATTTCCAATATGCAGCCTGGCAGCTTAAAGAGCAGTGTCTGGCTGGTAAGTCTGTTGTGGTAGAAGGAGAGGAAAGCAGATCAAGGTCACTGTGAGGAGGAAGGGAGTGGGGCTGGGCAGGTGCTACCCAGCTGGGGTGGGGCAAGGCATGGGATGCAGCTGCAGCTCATCTCGGGGTGGTATAGCTCACAACGCTGTGCACACCCTGGGAGGCATGGGGTGCATGCCTCCAGATCTGTGCTGGGCGAGCTCTTCCCAGCTGGGGCTGGCGGCACTGGGAAGGAAGCTATAAGGGGCTGAAATCACCCCAAAATTTGCTGTAGCTGCCCCCAGCGCTGCCACCCACCTGCCCAAGTGCAGCTTGGTCCAATCCCTGCTGGGAAGAGCCTAGTGCAGCCCTGGGCCCAGCCTGCAGCGGCAGCCAGCCCCACTCCAAGCAGATCCAGGGGAATGTGCCCTGCATGCCCTCCCATGGTGTATGCAGTGGTGGGAGCCACTCTCCCTCCCACCCAGCCCCGCACCCCTGGATGAGCTGCGGCTCCATCCTATGCCCTACCATGGCTGGGCAGCACCTGTCCCAGACCCAGCCCCACTCCCTCCTGCCCTGCAGGGGCCATGATCTGCTCCCCTGCCCATTCCCCTTCACTCCCCTAGCCCCTTCCACCACAGCAGACTTACCAGCCTGCCAGGCTGCGCTCCTCAACACTTATATGCTGCGCTGCGGCTATGCACATTAGGCCAATTTCCACTACAGTCAATTTTCCTTATATTGGTGCTGATCCGGTATCAGACCGATGTATCACTACCTCTCTTATTAAATAAAACAAAGAAACAATGCAAAGGCTCTTAGAACTATACTTAGCAATGTCTTTGTAAATGACTTAAAACTAATCTAAGTTCATCAAGATCAGTATTCATAGATGATGTTGACATGGAAAGCTTGATATTTGCTAAATTAGTAAATATGAGCAATCTCTTCCTTTGCTGGCAGGTTATGACTTACAAGTTAATTCTTTTTAAAATGTATTTCAGATTGCTAGGCCACTGATACCAATGCTAATATTTTCCAAATTAACATCCCTAGTTTACCAAAGAGCAATCATATTATGAAAAATACTGCTAGAATGGGAAATCTAAAATAAGGATTTAATACGCAAGGGAAAGATTTTTTTCTCTCACACACTCCTGGACCATCATAGCTAAAAAATTTGAACCTTAATTTAATATGCAACAGATAAATCTTTTTAGCTGGCTCAAACATTTCCTTCTCTGGTTATGTTTTCCAGTAATTAAAGCCATTCATCCAGTCCTGTACATGGCTTAGTGCCTTAAACACCAAAATAGTTTGAAGAGCAGCTCCTTTAAATATTTTCCATTAAATCAGCTATTTATAATTATTTTGGTTGTTTTCTTAAACTTTGTTTTATATACACCAACATGAGAAGTACATGAAGAAAAATAATTCTATGTAAATTTCAGTAAGGAAAGGATATCATATTTACAAAACTCTTATGTTTGGAGTTTGTTCTTGGCATGTTATACTGTCCACCTCAAACATACAGAGCTAAATTCTGTCCAATTCACAGATATAACCACAGATAGGATCTGGCTCATAATCAAAGATCAGTTTCAATTTCTTTTCAATGATTTTAATGGTCTGCTTTGACAAAAGCTATTTGTTGCCAAATTTCGATGCTTAAAATAGCTATGTTTAAAAGTCAAATGCTTGTCAGAGACATTTAAATGGTAGAGGGTACAATCCCCAATTGTTTGAAATCAAAAGTAAAGGCCTTAAAAATGAGAAGTTCAAAAGCTATTTGCTGTAATCAATTACAGTTACATATATGATTTGTATTGACAATAAATTCTCTTCTATATATAGTTTCATGCAACAAGTTACTATTTTTCCACTATATTTCAGTTCTATTCTCTAGTTGTTCCAATACTCTACCGTGTTAGAAGAGTTTACCTCAATTCTCAGACAATAACACAGTATGTAGTTATAGTTTTTATTATTAAAGCTATATTTTATCCAGACTCTGTCAAACAAATGTCAACCCTACTTAGCCCTAATTCATTTCTTATTTCTTAAGGATTAAATCTGACATCAACTAAAGTACACTGAAAAACCCAAGCTGTTCTAAGTAGGGCAAAATCAGTTTAAGTTGCAATTAAACAGTCAGATTTTTTTTATTTTAATTTGTGAATGTTAACACTCTAGCATTATGACTGGCGATTTTAGGAAAACATCTAGAGATATCATGGGTACTCATAGGAAGAAAAGTTTAATACATATGACATATAACTCCTAAAAATATTAATTTGTTAACCAGAATGTCCTACTTTTTTATAAAAATCATTTTTTTCCACAGGAAAAAGAGATAAACATCAATATAGAAAGCCATCAACAATAATTCAGAATCCAATATAAAATGGAAGTTTGGAAGTTAACCTAACCTTCAAATTTTTCTAGATCAGGAAGACCAGAGGAATTTTCATCACAAGCCAAGTATTTTATACAATCAGTTCTCATTCTTTCATCTTCCCTTGGTTCCTGCATGGTATTCATGATGTTTGACACATTTTCAAATTCAGTTTCATCCATCTCCCCTTCCTCTGAAGACTGCTGGATTTTTGCTAAAGTATCATGTTTGAAAATCTGAGTAGTAAATGCAGCATGGTATTTCCCTGCATCATGGCACGAACCATCAGAACAGCCAGCCATTAAAGGGAAGGTTACCAAGGGGCTTTCTGAATTAATATCACCACCAGAAGAATCACTGAAATATTCTAAGCAACTACCCTGGGAATTTGTGCTTCTAAGCTCTATAGTATCTTTTTTACAATTTTTGTCAATAGCAGAAGTCTTTAAAGCAGAAGGAAAATATGAAACAGTTTTATTTCTCTCTAATATGTTGGTATTATCGTCACATTCATAATTATTCACTCCACTTTGCACTAGATCAGTATGCTCGTTATTTGCTAATGACATGTCATTACTGGTACATGGTGGATAGAAATCGAGGTTCTTGCTGATTGTGGTTTCAATATTTAACGCGCTTTTATTTGCGTCTTCTACAACAGTATCAGTATCTGAACACCTCACTTCAATCTGAGAGGGAGCTGCAGCATCTTTCTCAATTCGGTCACAACCTTCAGAGGTCGTAACACGAGCCTGTAATGGCAAACACTCTAGGGTAAAATCTTCATCTATCCCTCGCAGAGATGTCACTTGTTTGACATCTTTTTCCTGATTACTGAGTGTCATTACTTCACACTGACAATGAACTCTCATCTCCTCTTGTGTCACAGCTCCCTCTGTTGAACAAGCTGAACACTGTGAAAGCACATTCCCTTCATATAGCTCTTTATCTTCAGTGTTACTGAAATCAAAAGTTTCTAACAGATTGAAGTTAACCTCCAAAAACTGTTCAGGCAGATCACTAACCTTGCCATATTCAGGCAAGTCCTTATGTACAGGTTTAAGACCAGCCCATGTTACACCTACAGGTACCCCAGAATCACCAGCTACATTTTCTATATTTATTCTTGATTGAGATTTAACTTGTGGCTGAGCAAGAAAGTCCTGTGGCTCTTTAACACGGTCAGTCTCTGAGGTCTGACTGGATTTGGGAATATTTGTTTCAAAGGTAACAAAGTCATCTGCATTCCTTGCATAATAAACAGCCTCTGAAGATGAGACAAACTGAAGGTTGTTCTTTTTCTTTATGTTGGATTCAGATAATACAGTACTGCTTGATTGATCTTTGACAACACATCCATTAACAGCCAATAGCTTAGCTGATCCATCACTTTTACAGACTGTAGATGCTTCAGAAGTTCGTTTACATTCCTCATTATCATGATCTGCATCATCCATTAGTTCCATGAAACTGTGCTTTAACTCTTGTCCAACTGGATGTACAGAAGTTGTAAAGAACTGCAAAGACTTTGGGTGGCAAGGGGCTTGTAAAGTCACACTTGCATCATTTGTCTTCTGGTCATATTTCTTCTCCATTACTATTCCATCGTAAGATTGGCCACCTGAACTTGGCAGCATATAAACATCCCATCGGCTTGTATTAGTCTCAGTGATTTCTATAGGGTATTGGTGCTGTGTATCTTTAGTGCTTCCTATGTCAGTGTTGTCTGCACCTTCAGGTACAAATGTACTGTTTTGTTTAAATGAAATACCTCTGCTTTCAGAAGGCTGACATCTAGAAATGTCCTTTATGTCTTCAGCTTTTTGCTCCATGCATTGTTGTGTTGGCTTGGATTTCAGAAGTGCTATTATTTGAGCTTTGCTCCTGATGTCCTGAGAGACTTCCACACCAACTTTCTCACAAGCCGCCTTTGGACATCCTGTAACTGAAGATTCTTGCTTCATAAGTACAGAACCTGCAATGGGGTTACACTGGTTTCTATTCTGTACATCTTCTTTGTGACTGTTAGTGTATGGAGAGGAAACCAGAGAGGAGATGAACACGTCTTCTCTAGCACTACTTGTGAAAACAAGACTGTTAGAGTTTTCAGACAAACTGTTTCCTGATTCTTTCTTGCAAATAGCAGAAAATAAAGGAGAGGTAGCATAAAACTTAGAAGGAAAAGGAGACTGGCACCACTTAGATGAAGAGGTTGCTGGTGATGCACTCTCTTCCACTGTTGCCACTCTCTTTTCAACTTGACGTGGCCCTTGGAAGCCCTAAGAGAAAGGTTTAAAATTAATCCTTTTTATTAACATGTTTCAAAAGATAAAAACTAACCTACAATATATCATGCTGCATGTTCTCACCAAATTTCCCACAACTATTTCACATGGTTAATGAAAACTGACTGGGCTTTTATAAATTCCAGCTCCACCAACCATAATGATGTTAAACACAAAGATCTACCATACAATGAATATGTAGCACTCAGTGGCATGATCATTCTGGTTCACACACCTGAAAAAGCAGAAGGATTTAAGTGTATTTAGTATCAAATCTGCTATAAATCCATCTTGTTGGGCCCATACATTTTGCAGCACATAGATTATATTTATTCCAATAATGAAATATTTTGAGCCCCTTTGAGAAAAGAGGGAAACAAAGATAAGCATTCAAGTGTAATCATGTGGCAAGAAACTGCTGAAACACACACACAAGGAATAAAGTGATTGATTTTGTTTACATACTGTATTTACTCAAATTCAAGATGAGTTTTTTCCCCACTTAAGTCTGGAGAGGAAAAAAAGCCTTGTCTTAGATTGAAATACAGGTGAGGCAGGCAGTTGTTGAAGCTCCACACCCTCCATCACCCCCAACTGCGCAGTCTCCACTGTACTCCTTTTGTCATGGTGCTAAATGAGTCACCCCAGCCTGGCAGGGCAGCAGCACTGCTGATAGCTCCAGCTCACAGCAGCAGAGGGAAGGAGCACCAGAGAAACCATGCGGCAGTAAAGAAGCTGCTGCAGCTCTAGCTCTGCCTCCAGCCCTGAACAGGACCTGGAGCTAGAGCTGTCACCATTGTTGGCTCTGTTCCTAGTCCAGCTGACATCACATGGGAGAAACGGCTACAGGAAGGAGCAGATGACAGGAAGGGGCTGGCACCAAGGGATGGACAAGTGACAGGAGGGCAGGCATAGGGGGGGTATAAGAGAGACTACCTGCCTCCCCACCACTGCTTTCCAGACAGCAGACCTAGGAGGGAAAAATTTTAATTGGGGGCTGCCTTAAATTCAAATTAATTTTGGATTCATGTAAAACCAGTCACTTTGGGTGTGTACTGGGCAACACAAATGTTAATTTATCTTACATCCTATGCATTATTTTATTTTCACTAACCAGATAAGTGCTGAAACTTCCAATAAGAGTTTAAGACTTTTTTATACATACCGTAATAAGAAAGTGCTCCTTCAATTAAGCATCATGAAATATTATATATTTAGAATCTAGAGATATAAAAAAAAATCTATATATATAAAATTATAAATATATATATATTCATTTTATAATTTCATGATGCTTAGTTGAAGGAGTACTTTACTTGATCTGAGCCTTCAGGAGGCTGACACTATGAATAAAAACTTTAAAATTATATTTGGCTATAGCAGCAAATCCAACAAGAGTTTAATAAGTCATGGGTCTATACAGCATAATTTTTTAAATTTTTTGTTTTAGAGATCTGCACATGATTTTTTTATATGCTTCTATCCATATACATGCACCTTATTTGAACTCACTCCAGTGAAGCAGAAGCCCAATAAATATCAAAGTCAGAACAGTCTCACAAACTGTGTAAGCAGAGAGCAATACATGAGACAAAAGGTTCAATATAGTTTTAGGACATCCACACTCAGGTGATAAGGCACATGCTGTTGAGAACATCAAATTCAGCTGTTTCCAACAGGTTGTCCTGACACCACAGATTTAGAGAGGTTCCAGTAATGTTTTAAATGGTATACGATTTTTAAATAACATACGAAACAAAGACATACTGTAAACTTCCGTTTCAAGCCAACAGGTCGGTGTAGCAGAGGTAGACTAGACAGTTTCACACCATTTCTGTTTGATGCAGAAGCTTCTATTTTCTTTGGTGGATGGGTACAACTGTTTTCAGTAGCTTTTTCTGCTTCAACTGTGATCAAATACCGATCACCTTCTAAATCATCTCCAGGTTTCACCTAAAAGAGAAAGAAAAGAAAAGCTTGAGGTACCTGAAACAGTGACATTCTCTATGGATTAATATGTTTTGCAAGATGAAGAGAATTTTCCTTTTAAAATATTAACACGTCCATAAAAAAAATGTTAATTCAAAATATAACTCTTATAGACAACTGGATTAGACTAAATATGACAGCAACAATTAGAACTTAGTATTAATATGTTAAATTAACATAATTTAAAATAGCCAGAAATTGTTCTTTTTGTAATGCTACTATTTGGTAATGTACACAAAGTTCTCAGGTACCCAGCTCCTTATATCATTATTTATTTATATAGATCTATCAATTTTAGTCTGCATAACTGAAGCGTACCAAATGACAGTTCCATGCCTGAAGGAGCTTAAGTATAAGAAAGGACCATACAGCACAAATGAAGGCACATAATAGTCCAGGTCAGTGATGCCCAACCAGGATGCACACCTTGCGTTAGGTGTGCAAAAACCTACAAATGTTTTGAAACAGGAATCCATAGCATCAAAAATATCCTGTCCTGTTCTGGTCTTCCTGAGTTCTTTGAAACAGAAGTACCAGTCTACTATTTTTCCGTAGTTAAAAAATGAGTGAAAGCTAAGAGCTGTCCTTTTCCATGAGATGCCTTGCATCTAAAAAGCACCACTCACCTACCTTACAGCTGATACTGCTCCCAAGAATCAACGAGTGCATCTAGATCGACTTTATTTCAAGGAGTGATGGAAAATAATCAGTATACATGTATTGAATGTCCCATGCTTATGCAATTGCACAAACATGTTCAATAAAAAATAAAATTAATTGCTGTATCAGTGGGAGGCTAACCTTTTTGGAAAGCATGGCACAAAACAGCCTTCCACCCACTCCAAGCATCTTTCCAATCTTTTTCCTGCCTTATCTCCTGTTATGCTTCCTCCCTTGTACCCCCTGCCTCATTCGCTCTGCTTTTTCTTCCTGCCTTATCTGCCACTTCCTGTCTCCTGCCCAATCTCCCGCATGCCACACAAAGAGGCTGCCTGTGCCAGTTTTACAGGTTGGCCACTCCTGCACTATACAGTACAATGATACTTGCTATCCACAAAAAAGCACATTTATTAGACGTTATCCACTGCAGTGAAAATCTGCTACTATAATGCTTTACACTTTGTTAGATCAAAAATAGGCTACATCTGACCATTTAAAATCCTGTATTTGTAACAACTGATAAAATCAGAATATATTAGACAAAACAGTAGGACAGGGAACTTTAGACTGTGCAAAGATGAATAGTGGTCCCAACAAAGACAAAAGTTTTTCGTGTTAAAAATATACCTGAGTTCGGACAAATATGCTCTCCAAACATTGTCCTTTGTCATCAAATAAGGTTGCCTGCATTGAAACATAGTGAAATGTTAAACAATCAAATTACTGCATTTCAAAGAGCAGAGTGGATTTGGTAGACTCAGAGAATATATCATACTGTATTAAACTTGAACTCTTCACCTTACTTCCTCCAATGCTGGTCTTCAAAACCCCATCTTGCCATACTTTTGATTTCTTGGTCTTCTGATGAGTGTATAAGACCTTTTGAATAAAATTGTGATAATTACTGAAATGATAATTTATAGTGGTTGTTGCACAAACACAAGAAATATTTAACTGAATTTTATATATTGTTAAAAAAACACTTACAGTAAACTCTTGACAAGTCATTACTTTGGATGGCTTTGCTTCAAAGGTCTACATTGCAACTATTCACTCTCTCATACTACCTAGGAGACAAATATCTTTTTTAGAAGACATCAGCAAATAATCTAACTTACAGAGATACAAAGCACCATTCATTTTAACTCAGTTGATACCTCTGAAAATGTAGCCATTAATTTTTACAAAGCACTTTGAAAATTAGAAGCTTTATCGTATTAACATAATCTTCATGCACAATGGCAATCAGAACTTAGGTTACCTCAAAAGGTATGATCTTCAGAAAATGTAGAATGCCTACTGTCTGAAAAATCCTTTTTTGTTTATTTGTTTTATTTTTACATGTAACAAGTTGGCCCATTAAAATTTAAGCTGCTGA
>JAGPOW010000229.1:16615040-16659842 GCA_030014935.1 Caiman crocodilus | reverse complement strand
CCCCCCCCCGATCTTCCTCCCAGTAAGCCAGTCAACAAAGAACAACATTTTATAAAAATATTATGATCTGTGTCTATGTTCAAAGGGTTGGACTTCCATTGAAATTACTGTCAGTTTTATTAGCTACTGGCACTATGATGAAAATCGACCACAGGGAAATAGCTAGTACTGGCACATGCTCCCAAACTACTTGCAATCTCTGGCTGCCTCTACAGACATCAATATGAATGAATGAAAAAGTATTTAAAAGTAATCATAAATAAGAAAAGGAATACGGAAAGCCAAGAAATATTGGACAGCTGTTGAAATGATAGGAAACTACATGATAGCCAGCCTAATAAAAATATAGTGGATGGATAATACAGGTACTATATTTTAATTTTTGAAGCACCATACCAGTAGTTACCAAACTGTGGTTCATGGGTGAAACCAATCAGTACACTGCAGCAGACTCAACTAAATCAAGCCTGCTCCAAAATGCTATAATTACAGAACACTGGAGCAGCATCCCTCTGCATCTACAGACACCCTAGGACTCTGCAATGCTGTGACTAAAATCTGTCATTCTGTTCCTGGGGTCCACACTGATTCAACATTGTAAAAATAAATGTCATTGTTGTAGAATAGTTTCTAGTCAAATACAACTGATTTATGGTATTAGAGATGAGAGAGATTCGTGGCAATGAGTCTCAAACTGTAAAATTGGTTTCATTACTTTTTTAAGCAAAAAAAAAAAAAAAAGAGAAAAAAAAATCTTCAAATGCTCAAATACTACACCTTACCACCAGAGGGCTCTCATGTTTCCCATATTTTTTGCTATCAGTCTTGGTTCAGCTGTATAGAAAAATCATGTTTCCAGTTGTGTAAATGCTAGTTCCCACAGAAAAGGCAGATTCTACAGTTTATCATCATTTTTGTGCTAGTGCTAGAAGAGGATTCTGGACTTTCAGCATTAAATAAAGTCATTTACATAAAGATGTTACTCAAGAGAAGAGTAGTTTTCAGATTTTTTTTTACCTCCTCTTCAATAACAAAATGTAACTAGAACAACAACACTGGGAATTATAGAAGCAGTCATGCAAACTCAATGGAAACAAATTTAAGGCAGGCTGAATAATAAGGGCACAAATACAGATTCTGTTTTCCCCTGGTTCAATGGCTAGTAAAACTGCATATAACTGCAGCTGCTAAAATTGTAAATGACATCAAGTTGGCTATTCTTGTTCCATCATTAAATATTAAAACAACATCACCTAATTTTCACAAACAACCTTGAAATATCTGCAACAACAAAGGAAGAAAGATATTAAAGGGGAAGCCAAAGAAAAAGAATCATCTTTCATGGGTTTTTTTGGACTGGGACTAACTCTTCCAGAATCTGATAATCCTGAAAGGATCAGTACCACTTCAAAGTTCTTCTAATGCTAACAGGTTATGAAAGATCAAAATAAGTCTGTTTCCCCATCACTCCTTTTATTACAAGGATTGTTTGATAGCCCCTATCTTTCACATCATTTAAAGCAGAGGTGGGCAATTATTTGGGCTGGAAGGCCATATATGAAGTTTTGTGAGCTGTTGAGGCCTGGGAGGAGAGGGGAGAGTGAGCCAGGGAGATGCCAGTTGATCCTATCCATGCTGCTAGCTAGTGCTGGAAGCCTGAGGGAGCGTTATACCCCACACCACTCCACACTGTCACAGCCAGGACTTGGCTGGGCCAGACATCTCCCCCCCACAACCTTCCTGTTGGTACTGTGCAGTCCTGGCACTCCAATAACCGGCAGCCTGGTCCACATGGGACAGGAAATGATGCAGCACGCTGAGTAGCTGTACCACCCACCGACCACAATGAGCTGCTGCAGTCCTGTCACATTGTAAAAGTTGGGAGGTGACAGCCCTGAGTCAAGTGGGGGTCGTACCCAACTTTGGGGGCTTCAATTTTTTATTATTATTAATACATTTCATACTCCAGGTCAAATCAACCAGATCAGTTCCACATCATACTACTGAGCAGAACTCAATCATTCCAAAATCCATATCGGCGGAGCAAGCAGGATGCAGTCCCAGACTCTCACCCTGGGACTTGACACTCCCAAATCCACTGGCAGGCTTCCTACCTGCAGGCTCAAGAGATGCCCCTGCTTCACCTTAGCCCACAAGAGGCCAACTTCTGGGTTTGCTGTCAGTGCTTTCTTTTGCCTGCTTGCCTTGAAATAAAGAGATGCTTCGACTCTGACCCAGGTCTCACTCGCGCACTGGCGATTAGTGAGCAAAATAAATTTTAAAAGATGGGTTATTAGCATACTTATTTGCATATTTCTCAGGGTACGATCGCTTTTCAACAAACACATACGATCATTCTGAGCTTCCCATACAGGTATTTTCATATTTAAGGTGTGGCAACGCTGCGTTCAGATAACCAGGCAGAGACGGGACGCGGGCCCGAGGTCGACTCCGCTACAGCTCCAGCCCCAGCGAGCCGAGCCGAGACGGCCCCAACCGACCCCACCTCCCGTCCTCAGGGCAGTAACGTGGAGGCAAGGGAAGGGAAGGGAAGGTGCGGTGCGTGCCCACCTCGCAGAGGGACCAAGTGGCCGCCGGACCCTTTCCACTTTGAAGCTTTCCCGCTTCAGCTACCGATGACGTTATTCCTCTGCGCCGGCACAGAAGGCCCCCGGCTGCCCAAGCTTCGCCTGACGAGAAAAGGGAACAGAACCAAGCCGCTTCCCTGTCGGCCCCTGGCAACCGGCGCGCGCGTAATACGTCACGAGCGCGCCCCTCGCTGATTGGCCTGGCCCCGGAGCTTCCGCTCTGGGACTCGAGCGTCGCGTTGGTTGTGACGTGTGGTGGGGCGGGACGACGGAGCGCTAGAGGAGGCGCGGGCGGTTGTGGCTGAGGGGTGCTCGTGTGAAGCTGCCAGAAGCCCCGAGCGGTAGCTGCCGGCAGGTCAGTACTGCTGTGGGTGAGGGGCGGAACGGTGGGTGAGAGATACCGCGGCGCTTGGACGGGGGATGCTGTGACGTCATCGGCCCGTCATGGGGGAGGGGGCGGGGCCTGCAGCAGCTTGCGCGCGAACTCCTGCCCGCACTCATGCAGCTCTCTCTTATTTGTTAGTGGGAAGAAGTCAGGCCCTCTTCAGCTGACACTGACCCATTGGCCCATCATCTGACAGGAGCAAGATGCGTATACACACGTGTGCATGCACCTATCTGTCTATCTATAGATATTTTCCTTCAATACTACCAAGCGGCCCCTGTGGTTCACTTGGCAGGTCAAATCACACTAAAAACGTGTTACACAGTTCACACCACATGTCCATGTACCCATTTCCATACCCAAACCCTCACCTGCTGCCCTCCTCAGAGGGCCTGCTCCTGAAAAAGGCTAGGTCAGGCCCCTTTCCACCAGATAGTCTGCCATTTCTTTCCCATCCTTTTCTGTCTTCCTGTAGTAGCCCTTCTCCCCTCTGGCCCCATAGTTCCCGTGCAGGATGGTCTGTTCCCAAGTTTATCACCTGGCAGGGCCCTACCCACATTTGTGAACCTCCTCCCATTAGTCAACCTGTGGGCTAGTCCAAAAAAGTCTGCACTATATCTGCCTACATTTGTGAAGCTCCTCCCGTCATAGAATCAGAAAATTAGGGTTGGAGGGGATCTCAGGAGGTCATGTAGTCCAACCCCTAGATCAGGTGCTACCCAGGAAACTACCCAGTTGCATCCGTGTGCTCTTGGAAATAAGTGTGTTCTCACATTGAGGTGGCAGGTTCATAGCTGACATTTGATATTTGCTCCCATTTTCTCTTCCCACTCCCTTGAACATCACCCTTTCTGAGGTGCTATTTCAAGGCTGAAGCAGAATGGGAACCAGAGAGGACAGCAGTACATGGGCTGAAATGTCAAGCTGCCATTGAAGGTCCATGATCACTAAGTGATATGCTGTCCCTAGGCTTTTAAAAATGAATCATTATATAACACTAAACTCATTAATGTTCAAATGGGTGGCCCTCATTACAGTCCTGAACCAAAAAATACGGATTAGTACACAACAGACCTTTCACAGGGCATGGAATGCTGAGTAATTAACACTTTGTACTTCAGAGAGTATTTGTTTTGTTCTTTCTTTATTTGTTCTTTGTTATGCATCTGAGGTTACTGTTCTTTATGAAACAAAATCTAGAAGTCCTTTGCCCCTGCCAAAAATTATTTTTTATTTGCTTTTTTAAACTGTCAGGGAGGCCTACGCTTTCTCTTTGGGGAGATCTCTTTGGGAGACAAACTGAAGAAACAGGAGGCTGAAACTTAAGATCAGGTCTTATAGACATCAGCATAACTTAAACTTGCTAACTGTGCTATGCTACAATTTCAAGTACTTGAACACAACCTTTCAAAGTTAAATTTACTTCTGCTTTTGGTATGAAGTGCTATGTATGTGTGCATATGTGAACAAGATGAAATTTTATTTTGTAAGCAGTAGTTACATTTTAACACTGAAGCTGTTGCTCATCTAATATGTTTATGTTTGTTAAAATGGAGCTTTTGTTAAAATTTTCCTTAATACCATTTGGAACATTTTTGCAGTCATGAATTAAACATAAATCCAAAGCACTGAAACTCTCTTAAATCATCTTAAAAAATACAAATGTACGTGTTTATAAAAATCTGCTTTACCTGTGGCAGGTTAGGTACAGGCTTATGTTGTGCCAGGGTTGAGGCTAATCTTATGTAAAGTTTAAATTTATGGTTGTATGGGATGTTTTGGATAGGGATGAGCCTGCCTCAGGCAGGGAATTGGACTAGATCAGTGGTTCTCAAACCTTTTTTGTACCAGGACCCATTTGTAAACATTGATGGCCAGTCCTAGTCCAGTTTCCCTCACTCCTGACCTGCTGCCCCCAAGTCCCCAGTGTATGGGGCAAGAGTGGGGGGAATGGAGGATGGGGGGACCCCAAGCAGTCCTTTGCAGGCTGGAACTCTGACATCCTGCAAGGGAGAAGCCACGGTTTCCCAAGTTTTTCTCCATTAAGGAGAATCCATTTTTTAAAGTTTTTTTTTCGTGAGCCTTTATATTCTTGTGATCCATAGATTGAGAAGTGCTGGACTAGAGGACCACTGGAGGTCCCTTCCAGCCCTGCTTCTCTATGATTCTATGACCAAAAGAATGTTCAGCATTGCAAAAAATAAAAGGTAGGGTCAATGAGCTAAAGGGAAAAATCAAAATAAGCTTATTCTGCCTCAACTTAAATATTACTTTAGGAGATAAGGAAATTTAAAACTAGCAAGTTCGTTTATAAACCCTAGCAATAATGTGTGAGCTAGTGTGGATGTTAGAGTCAAATAAGGCCATAAATCAATACAAGCAAGACCTTTATGTTTATAAGTTTAAGATACAGATTTTTAAAGACCCAACTTTTAAAGATTAAACTACAAATTCAAATTTTATTTCCTTCTTAAGGGGTTTTTCCTTGTAGCTGTGTTGGTCTGAGAAGAGTGACTGCACCCAAGAGCTTGCTAAGAACTTTTTTCTAGCTACTCAGTTGGTCTAATAAAAGATATCACATCTACTCAAAGAACCTTGCCTGCCTATTTCCTTCTTAAGACATGTGAAAGTTGTATATTCACCAAGTGATAGATAGCCATCCAAGTAAATGGTTTAGATCCCTTACAGTGAATTTTGTCAGGGAGTTCAGGAACATACTTCCTGTAATATATGTTACCTGTGTAAAATGTGCGAGATTTTAATATAAGGCTTTTTTACAGCTTTCTTTCCAAGACATTTCTTTTGTTCTTTTAAGGTTGTTCTGACTGTTAGTATTGTGCTAGGTTACAAAATAGCTATAGCTATAGAATATTCAATATGTAGGCACTGATCTAAGTTGAGGCCAAGTAATGACTGGCTGGCTCAAAGGGAACACAGAAAGTCCTTATCTCCTTCCCCTCTACTACCACCATTACAAGTGCAATGTCTGATTGTGACCCAGCTCTTTCAAAATTGCTTAATGTTCTGCCTTGGCAACCTGTATCTCAACTAGTGGGACAGAAGGGGGAGCAGCATCTTCAGAGCCATTCCTCCTCTCCTTGTCTTGTCTTGTCTTGCCTTGCATCTTCCGCCACATTAGCCAGTGCAGCTGAGCTGGCACATGGAAAGAAGTAATCTGCCAGTTATAGTTCTACTTTACTTGACTTTACACTTGCATTCTTTCATTCCCTTATAGGAAGAAGGGAACCACAGACCAGATTCTGCCTAAATCCTAAGGAAGTGTAAGAGCGTTCTGCCCCTGCATTTTTGGCAAATCATAACCTGGGCCTTTGTTAATGCTCCCAGCTTCCTAGAAGAGTTTTCATAGACTTAAGTTTGGAATCACAGGGTGTATTTAATAATTGTCAAAATTAAGTTCCAGCCTGATAATGTAGTGATGGTTAAGACAAGATAAGCACAGCTGCTATTATATTTTAAGTAGTAGCCTACAGATAATTGGGTAGTAAAAATGGTGTTTTTAAGAAATAGGAACAATGTACAGAGTGCATCTATCATACCTCTGTATCATAATTAAAGTGTTGGCTTGTAATCTTTAACTTACCTCTCATGGCTTTCTAAAGATTTATCTTGTATTTGAAAAACAGTACTTCTAAAGGTTTTAGCTTTCTCCTAAATTCAGTATTCCTTTACTTGTATTGGTTTAAGTAAATGCCTTGCTCTGGGACTTGAACCCATGTTGAACTTCTGCCTTCCTGGGGAGAGTGTTACCTCATATACCTTCAACTTAATTGACAACTTGTTGACCTTTAAACATCTTGAATGGTCAGCTCACAGCAGGGAGGGAAACTGGAATCCTGCTTGAGGAGCCTGATTAACACAATAATCTGAAGAGCATTTCCATTTTTGTCATCCTGTTCTATAGATGGGGCTTCCTCTGATGGTTCTCACCATCACCACCATTTCCTTGTATATTGTTTTGCAGTATTGGCCATTGGCAAAGAGATGAGAAGCCTTTTATATGGTGATAGCTACTACGTTAAATACTTAAATCTTTGTGATAATTTCATTTTCAGGCATTTCCTACTTTTTTCGGAGCGGTTCTTGGGAACCAGCCGATTGGAAGTAAAGTACTATGAAAAACTCGTGATTTTTTTTCTAGGTTGGGGTATAGAGGAAAAGTGACCAAAGTGATTTGGAGTTTAAACAATATACAATATATTCATGTCTAAAGAGACGTTGTTTGGCATAATCACATCAACCCATGGAACTTGCTCAGTTTTCTCTGGTTCTTTTTGTAAATGGGTTAATCAAAGTATGAGGTGTTGAGATTCCTCTTTTTCACAACCTAACTTAATCAGGTCCTAAGTAATTTAAGAAAAAGGAAAATACTAAGTTCTTCAAATAGTGTATGTCTACAGATTTGCAAGAGTATTCCTCCTTGAGCCCCAAAGTGTGGGGCTCTAAATTTTTGACAGAAGGTTAACACTGTCATAAAAATGCATTGTATTATGCTCAGAACGAACGTCTCTTTCTTTAGTGCTATAACAATTGACAAGACTGTTTCCTAGATGTTTTAACCATTTAAACAAGAGCCATTGTTAGTTTTTTCTGTGAATGCCCCCAGCTATACACATGCTGCTTCAAGTTACATTGCCTCCTAAGAATTAGTAAATTATTCTTACATTTTAGCATCAGACCAGAGACTCATGCAGCTAGAATCTCAGTATAAAAAAGCATAACCTCTTTTATGAAATCAGTGGAACAAAAAGCAGCATCTACTGCTTAGGATTTGACTTGTGGTATGTAGTCTATGTAGAGATGCATGCAACGCTTCCTGTCTCTTACCAGTGCAGAAGGGCTAGTTCTGAAATACAGCACATTATTGTTTAAATTCTCTTCGTACTATGTTGGAAGACCTTGGCAAAAGAGGACATCACCTTAGCCTGTCTTTCAGACTTGCCAAATCTTGCTCATTTAATTTTAGGTGAATTATTAGACCCTTTCCAAAGTGTTTCCTTTAAAGTATAATTGTAATTATTAAGACATGTACCATCATCCTCAAAAAATTTTAAATTTCTATCATTTAAATGATTGCTTCCTGACAATATTGCTTGCATGATGGCTCATAAAACTAAATCCCACTATGAATCTTGTGACTATAATTGTGACTGAAATAGTGCTTTTTGGCAGCATGCAGAAGTACCTCATTAAAAGGAATAAAATAGTAAAATATTACTAACATTTGAAAAACGAAACGGTTAAAATCATTGTAGAAATACCTACAGCAAAATACTTTTGTGGTTAGAGGACAGGTTTGGGAGCTACGAGTTCTTGGCTACTGTGTGTCCTGGAACAAAATACTCGCCATCTTTGTGTCTCTTTTTTTCAAGTATTGTTATTGTCTGTGAATCTCACAGGAAAGATGGGAAAGCTAATACTAACGTTCATAAAAGCTCTTAGAATTATTGGATGGATGTAACAAAAGTGCAAAGTAGTGTTACCTATCCCTGTTTTTGACTAAATTCAGTATAATTTTCAGATGACAGAATGACGGGCATGGAGACGGAAACTGCAAGAGGCAAAGCTGTGGAAGAGGAAAGCACTGAACAGAAAAAAGAACGGGAAAAAAAAAAGAGGTCGAGAGTTAAACAGGTGCTGTCAGATATAGCAAAACAAGTGGATTTCTGGTTTGGAGATGTCAATCTTCACAAAGACAAATTCCTTCGAGAGCAAATAGAAAAATCTAGAGATGGATGTAAGTTTGCTTTAATAATTTCTGCTTTCAACCCTAACCTCTAGTGCTGATAGCACTATAAATTACTGCTTTGTGGGTCTGTGTGTAGCAGCTGGGGAGAAACAGGCCCATGCACCAAGTCTTAATAAAGATCTGAAGGCTGGGTTTGTGAGAGATCTATTTTCTTTCCCTTTTCTGCCAATTATGATAATGCCTTTGGAGCATCTTCATGGGTGAACTTATGCAGTTCTTATGGTTTTGTTCATTTCTTTTTGTTCACTTACAATCAGTAAAAGTGTAAGAGCTGTCACTTTGCTAGCATGCAACAGAAAAGAAAACCTCAACAAAAAACTAAAGAAATTAAAAAAAACATCACAAAGAACTGAACAAAACCACACTGAGACTGCCCAATTCGAAATGACAGGCAGCTGAGCATAGGAAGAGGGACTATTAAGCCTTCCATTATTTCTTCTTTATGATTTTTATTTGTACAGTTTGTTTCACATTGGGCAAAGGAATAAGATTTCAGGCTTATTTATAAAACTATATCTCAATGTCTAGAGGGCAGATCATACTTTAATATGACTTTATTACATATTATAGTTGCTGTATTTTTATGGTACATAACATAATAAATAACACTAACTTTTTAGTAAGTAATGAGCCCTTAGTATCAGGGGGTGATTTAATATCTACATTATAATGGTGTAAACGTGTTGAATTTTTTTTTGAAGAATGTAGTTATTACTTGACTTTACAAATTTTTTTTTAAACTGTCCCAAATTTTGGTCTCAAAGAATACAGAATTAGGTATTCCAGCTGTATTGTGTATGTGATTATCCTAATTTTGGGATATTAGTACAAATTTAAAAGTTCTCTAATATTTCGGAAAGGTGTTGCAGATATCCTTCTACACAGGATAGAATGTTGTGAATGTACAAGAGCTATGTGAAATTATATTTAAAAGTGTCCTCTAGAAACTCACATTCCTTCCTCTGTTTTGGGTGTTAAAATTAAAAGGGGGGGAAAAAAATAGCTCAGCTGGTCAATTTTTACCAGGACAAGTATTGCAACAGTTTGGCAAATTTCTAGCAGCATGACTCATTACTACTAACTAAAGGGAGTAAAGACATCTTTTGTAATGGGAAGATCATGTCAAACACTAATTAAGTGCTTGAAGGAAGGCTTGTTTTAAATGCAAAGCTTTTGCATCATAAAACCATGCTGGCAAAGGGTTTTTCTTTCTTTCATTTTAGACACAATGGTTACTACTGGGGACATAAAGGGGTGAATCAAAAATCCTTTGGGAAGAAATTAATACAAAAAGAAGTTAGACATAATTAAAATTTGAGTTTAACGTCTAGGTGAATTTTGACAACATAATTCTTTTATAAATCCCTTTTGACACCCAGAATGGCTACAAACCACAAAAAGGATCTTACAACATATATTCATGGAAATAGTTCTAGTGCCCTCAATGGTATTTTAGAACATACAAGTGGTATTGATCTCTTTTTCTTTTTAACTTGCTCTGTTTTAACTACTTCACCATTTTTCAGATGTAGACATATCACTTCTAATTTCTTTCAACAAAATGAAAAAATTGACTACTGATGGAAAGTTGATAGCCAGAGCAGTTAAAAGTTCATCAGTTGTAGAAGTGAGTCTTTCCCTTTTTATCTTTTTCATCAACTTTTCAATGGGAGGAGTGGAAGATAATACTGTATAATATATTTTCATACTTTTTTACTTGTAGTTGGATTTGGAAGGAACAAGAATTAGAAGACGCCAGCCATTGGGTGAGCAACCGAAAGATGTGGATAGTCGTACTGTATATGTGGTAAGGCTGCATCTGTTGCAACTGCCCTGTGTCTAAGGTTATCTTAGTTTCGTAGTTGTTAGGGGCTGAATGGGACCTTATGTATCATCAGGTCCAGCCCCCCTGCACTTGGGCAGGAAAAGGCTGCTGGGATCAAATGACCTAGCAAGGTGGGAATCAAGATACTTTTTGAAGATCACCAGGGTGGATGACTCTACCACCTCTGGGGCAAACCCTGGGCACTCAACTTGTAAAGTTTTTCCTTATGTCTTAGCCTAAAGCGATAATTTGATCAGTTTGTGCCCATTATTTCTTGTCCTGTATGATTAACGTCTGTGGGGAGTAATTTTGAATTTACATCTTTCTAGAAGTCTGAGACAAATTTTAGTGGAGCTAAAATAAAAGTTCTCATTTTGAGATCACAGCAGTTTTGGCCAGAGGAAATAGAAAAAAATCATAAACTTCATATTCTGGTATAATTCAGTTTAACAGCAGAAGAAGAGCAGTGGTATAAGATACAAAAGCACGTCAGATGTCACTTGGTAATTTAACTTATATAAACTAATGTTAGCAAAAGAGAGAAATTTTTTTTAACATACAAAGGAGGTGTCTATATTGGAGAACATGATACATATTGGCTAAATTTCAGCTTCTCTTGTTAACATCATGAGTGGAGTTACATCTTTGCAGATAAATGCTTACTAAGTTTCTGATTTTTGACAAAGCTACAGCATGATAACAGCTTGATCAGACAATGAGGACCTAGATGAATGTGACAGATAATCTAGAAGTATTTACAGTTTAGTTATATAGCAGATGTTAAAATAGTATTTCCCTGCCACTGGTGCTGTCACCAGTGCTATAGAGTGGCTAGTATAATCAATAGTGAATAATAGTATAATAATCACTAGTGTTTTTGTGCATTGCTCGCATTAAAAATAAAAATACAAAAACACTCCACACTAATGCTTCTCCTGTGGAGCTGTAATCTTGAGAGACTTTCTAAAACAAAACAAAAAAAAACCCTTGTGAAACTGGAACCAGCTCTAGGGATCTCTTCATCTTTACAAAGGTTTTATGGTTAATATCAAACTATAGAACATATTTGGAACTATTGGAAGCTGATTTTTTTTCCCCCTCAAATCAACAGATTTTTGTGAGACAAATATTACCTTATGGGAGAAACCTCATAATCACGACAGAGGTATTGACATTTTTAAAGCACTGTAGCCTTTACAGATCAGTAAATAGCTTGGGTTGCTGTCATCATTATGCTTTGTTGAACAGCTCATACTGCTTTCTGCGCTTTCGTTAAGATTCATGTGCCACAATTCCTTAATGCAGTTCTAAGATTTGCTCCTTCCAAAACTCTTCAGATATTATTAAACTTCCCATCTTATCTTTGAGGGGAGGTATTTCCATTTCAGTGAATTAGTTAGCCTTTTGATTTATAGTAGTTGTTTAAAAAAAAATGAAGAAGAGAAAAATGGTGTATATTCTATCAGTCACCAAATTCCCAGGGATCTTATCTGGCAAAAAATTGGCACATTTTCTCTCTCTCTGTGTCTCTCTCTTTCTCTCTCATATATGTGCATAGGAGAGGAGAGGATAGAGATAGGAGAGGCCCAGTGGAATCTAATACTAATCTAATACTACTATTAGATTTCACAATCCCTGGGGGAAAAGGAAGCTGGTAGGAACTGAAACAAGCCAACTGCAAACTTGCAGAATTTGAAGGTTAACATTCTCAATCCAAATCTATCACCCAGGTGACTGGTTAACATCTAACATTAGATCACCTCTGCAGCTGATCAGTTACCATACCAGTGCTTATCACAAAGTTTTACAAATTAATAAGGCTCACTCAGGTTTAATTTACCAGGGTTTTTTTGCTAACATTCATTCACTTTTTGTTTGCTGAATGGGTTATCAGAAGTCATAGATTTCTATGCTGTTGACTGATTGCCTTAAAACAGTGAAACTCTGGTTTAGCTGAAGAGTCTTCAGGCTTGAAATTGCAAAGATTTAGATCTTGGTAGCTATCACTGAAAGCAGGTAGTTAACATATATATTGAATGTACACTGTGTCTATGCTATACTGATGGTAATGTTTAATTTCTTCATAAATATTAAAAACTACTACTACCCAATTAGAGGTTAATTTATGACTGCATAACAGGTTTTTTTCTTTTGCTTTTCTTTTTTAGGAATTGCTTCCCAAAAATGTCAACCACAGCTGGATAGAGCGGGTGTTTGGAAAATGTGGCAATGTAGTATATGTCAGCATTCCACGTTATAAGTCCACTGGAGACCCAAAGGGATTTGCATTTGTTGAATTTGAAACAAAAGAGCAAGCAGACAAGGCTATTGAGGTAGAGCGTGGTGTCTGTGTTGGCCATTCAGTTTCGTAGAGAGCACTCTTCATTGGTACAAATGACAATGACATTGTGGGGGAGCAACCAGAAGTGATACACTCAGTCTGGATGTGGCGCACAACAGATTGGAGAGCAGAAGAGAGACAAAAAAAAAAAAAGCAGCAGATAGGGCAAGAAGCAGAAAAGGAAAGCAGCAAATTAGAGAGGGAGGAAACAAGAAGCAGTGACTATTATTTTCACAAGATGCAAAACATATTCATTTAGTTGAATTAAGTACAGACAAAACTGGATATTCCTCCCACTTAGTTTTGTTGGACACTTCTTTTACTTCTTTTGAATGCAGGCCTATTTTGATAGCAGTAAAACAGAACTGAAGTGCCGTCTCAGATCTCATTGGAAGAGTATAGTGCAGTTCCAGTATCAACTCTTATCTTAGCATTGTGATGTGGTCTGGAGATGTTGTACAAATTATTCAGTATGCGCATATTGTTTTATAGCACCACAAAAGGGTAAGGTAGTAACATTGTACTGCCCTAAAGAACAGAATCATCTGAAACCTGAGCTCAATCCTCACATGTGGGACCAGGCCAGGGCATCATGGGGCCTCTGGAAACCAATCCCAGTGGGCAGAAGTGACACAGAGCCCCAGGGTCTGATTCAACTGTGGGCTGGCCATATCCCCCATCTGGCCTGTGGGGCTGAGTACCCCCCACTTAGACTAATGACTAAAAAAAAAGGTGATCCTTTGATTGATTTTTCCAGACCATCTTTCTCTTGATAGGTATAGTGGCAATATAATTGGAGGGAGGGATTATTCCATTGTAAATAAACAGTTTTTTAAACATTATTTTATAATTTTGTCAATGTTTTCAGTTTTTGAATAATCCACCAGAGAAGGCACCAAGAAAACCTGGGATATTCCCCAGAACAGTAAAAAATAAATCTGTTCCTGCACTGAATACAAGTGATTGTAGTGTTGTAGGTAAGTATTATTTAACTAGTGAAAAAACTTTTGTATAACACTCAACTAAAATATTTTTAATGTCATTTTTCCTGCAGGTCTATCCCATTAATATTTAAAATCATATTAAAACAAAAGCTTTTATTCATTTTGTTTTCCTTGGCTACTGTGGGTTTTAAACTTGAAAATAAGATTCAGAGGCCAGAAATTTCTGCCTCTCCTTTTTCCCCTGAAATAAGAGAGAAAATTTTCTATATTGCTAACCAACAACAATGTTAATTGTTGTCATGCTAGTAGAGCAGATTCCAGATTGTACAGTTAATCATTGTTTCTCAAATACTGTGAACAAAGGACAAGTTTGACATGGTTGGTATAAGAATATTTAGTTCTGAAAAAGGGTACAAATTATAAAGACAAAATTATATTTACAGAGGAAGGCTGCTCAGGCAGACCCCTCAACCTTATGAGACAGAGGACAGCTATGGCCTTTTTTCTTACTTGTGAACTTATTAGCCATAATTCTGAAATTAGAGAAATTTCCTAGAATTTTACATTCTTGGTACCTTAAGCATCTATATTGTTTTTAAAAATTTTAGGGTCTTTGAGCAGTCTTCGTATTATAATTTAACATGCTGGCCAACAAAAATATGAAGAATTACAAAGAGAAAACTGCCCATACATATGAGACCTGGTTCTGTAAATAATCTCTAGGTTACTTTTTAATCTATTTCTGGGAGCATAGTTGAAACTTCAGGTCATTTGCTTATTGTGGTTTGTTTGTTTTTCCTCTGTGCTTTTAAGAGTCCTATGCTCTGAATCAGTTACAGTGATCAGTGATTACTGAGGACTCCTTCTCCAGAGTTATCTAGTCTTTCATGTTTTGGTAGCAAACAGTATTGAGCATCACACCCAACTTTCTCAGATTAGAATACTTCTCTTTTTATAAAATTTGATAGGAACATAGGTCTTTGTTAATAATTTGTGATAGACTCAGTGAGTAGATGGTAGTTTCTCAGTGTATTCCAAAAGTAAGCTTCCCCTTTGATAAGCCACATAATTTAAGAGAGCCAGCTCTCCTATATGCTAGTCCTTTCTGTATCAGTTGTTCCTTGTCTTTCCTGACAATCCCCCAAAACAGTCAGTTCTGGTGCATGGCATTTGTAACTTGCAAATATTGAGGAATAACAGCATTTTTTAAAACTTCAGTTCTTTATGGAAAACTGCTGATTCCTACTTTAATAAGCTGTTACTGTGTTTTTCTAATTCAACAGAAAATATTCCAGGAAACTAATTCTCAACCTACATGTATAAGACCATAGCACCTCTGCATAATGGGCAGTCTACTTTGCATTTTATTTCCTTCCCTCCCTGGAAAAAAAACCCTAGAAAAACCCTGTGGTGTAATGCTTTGCCTCTTTGTAAAAAAGTGCAAAAATATCCTGCAAAGTGACTGGCATAGGAGCTGAAAATGGAATTTGGGGTTCATACTCTGATCAGATCTCATACCCTGAACATATGAAAGTTATACTAAGCCAGTTAGGACAGTTGACTTTAATCAGAAATGGATAACTATTGGCAACAAGTATGTTTTATCTCTTTATACAGAAGAGAAGAAAAAGAAGAAGAAGAAGAAATCCAAAATGAAGAAGGAGAGTAGTGTACAATCAGCTGCAGAGACGAAAGAAACAAATATGGACACTGCGCCAGAACAAATAACAAAATCAAAGAGGCACAGGACAACATCTGACTGCTCAGAAATGGAAGGATCTGAAGTCCATAAGCAACCGTCTAAGAAAGAGAAAAAGAAATGGGATAGAACAGAAAGCATAGAGTTACCTGTGGAAAACAGGCCAGGGAAGAGAAAAAGAAGCTGCTCTGGAGATGCAGAGGCAGTAAGTGCAAAGGTCAAGAAAACTGCTCAGAAAGATGAGGTTCATTCTATCACAGAGGATACGACAGAACTTCAAAAGGATTCCAATGGTAAAAAAAAATTACTGATTTTCATTTACCTACATAATAGCAAAATCAATGCAAAGATAGGTTTAGGCCATTTTCCAAAGATGATACAAGGTACAATTACAGAAAAGGAAGATATGAAAATGGGAGGGGACGTTTTGAGCAAAAAAGAACTGTGCTCCTAGCATCAGAAATGTTGTTAGGGTCTCAGTTTAGGAGACAAAGATTCTGAAAACCCAGTTGTTTGTGGCAGATTAGAATTTTGGATATGTTAGTGCAGTGGTTTCAAATGAGTTAGCATAACCCTGAGGATATAGACAGTGTACCAATGGATACGTATGTAAATATTAGTGATAGCAGTGGAGCTTCTGATTGGTCAATGTCTGGTGAGTAAACTGTCTTCTGCAGCCCTTTGAGATTCATAAAATTGGTGTCCTGGTCATCTTAAAATCTTCATCAAGCTGGAGTGCTGAGACCAGACCTAACAATGACTGCACTGAGTTCAGCAGAAAACTATGGCCATTTTCATTCAAAAAACACAGGAGGAGGAGGAAGCGTGCATAATGGTGTCTACCATGTAATGAGTATCTAGAAGTCAGTGTGTTCCCTCTTTCCCACTAAGTGAAAAATTGGAATCTATAATCCATGTCACCTGCTTTGCAGGTGACTGCTCTAACCACTAGGCAGTTACAAAGGAGTTGGGCACTAGCATTACACTGCTACCACCTCCCTTCCTCAGATCTTCAATAAAAAAGCATTAGCTAGTCATGAGTATTCAAAGGGATAGCTTAGGCCAGGGGTGACCAGAGTTACTCGCCCTGGGAGCCACATCCGATCCTCCACGGAAGTTCAAGAGTTGGGGGTGGGGGGCACCTGCTCTGGGGCCTGAGTTGTCAGTCCCAGGAGAAACGGGAGCACCACAAGTACTGTGCCAGCAAGCCACATGTGACTTGCAAGCTGCAGTTTAACCACCTCTATTAGGCACCTAAATGTGAAGACCAGTTACTGCCCGTGAATCCCAGTCTCCCATATGGGCACTTAACTCTGATCTGCAGTTAGACACCTAAGTCTGGAAGAGGGGTGAGATTTCAAATACACCACCTTCTTCAGCATTTCCTATCGAGTGAGGTAGGGATTCCTTACTCAGCATGAATCCCATTTTGAGAGGTCTAATTTCACCCCCATTCAGAGCATAACTAGGTGCCTAGGTGGGTGCCAGAGGTTAGACATAGCAGAGCTGAGCATGACCACACCAAAGTTCTTTTTGTAGGTTTGACTCGTACTGTGCTGATGGGTGCAGAATAAGAATGTAGATAAACACAAGGCCCTTCCAGACTTCTCTATGAAATGATAAAACTGGATTAAGGTCAGAAGAAGAGGGCTAGAGACACTAGCGTCTTGTTGAAGATAAGAAAGATAATGTGATATGATAAGTGACATCAAAACCTATATTGTAGTTGCATGCAAAGATGACAGCTCTGTGGTTAGGGGTCCTGTAGTATGCAGACCTCAATACCATTGTTGTGAATAACCAAGCCATTTTTGGCTGAAGCATAACACCATGAGAAGCGTTGATTAACTTTATTTAGGTCAAAGGGCTCATGAGAGAAAATAACTTCTCTTCAGAATCCTTGCTTAACAAAAATGAGAGTAAGGGGCAGGACCAGAATTAGCTGCTGAGGACTTTGATAGCTGAGGGTTTTATCAGGCAGTGATAAGAGTCACTTTGTTTGTAACAAGGAGGAGTCCGTTTAAAGTAGAATGGTGTGTTGGGTGGAATATCACCTTTGGAATGGAAAATTTAAAAATGTAAAAGTGGTCCTGGGTACTTCCCAGATCTTATTCTCTGGCCCTTCTAAATTTTGTAGGCTATCCATATTCCTTATTACAAAGTAAATAAAGGGATATATTTTAATTGAAGTGTGTTCCATTTTAAACATGGCCTGTGCAAGTTGTATCTAATTATCTTTCTTTAAACTTTTCAATTTAATAGTTTCTGCAGAAGAAGACAAAGACATTGCTGATAAGAAAGATACATCCCTTTCAAAATCTAAGAGGAAACATAAGAAAAAACGCAAAGAAAGGCACAAGATGGGAGAGGAAGTAATTCCACTGAGAGTACTCTCAAAGTATGTTATTGATTTATTTAGCTTTCAGCAGTTTTTCTTATTATTTAACAATGAAATTCAAGCAGAACAATCTAAAATCTAGTGATAGCAATAACCCTTTCTGTCTACAATGTATTGTCTAGGGAAGTAGTTTTCTTCGTAAACTCAGTGCTTCATCTTTTATTAGAAAATGAATTCTGCCAAAATCTCACTGAAGCTTATCCTGCATCCAGAGGGCCCACGCCTTATTTTGTTTGGACTGTGTGCTGTTTGCCAAGCTGGGTTTCTGCTGAATAAGTGTTGTCACTGCCTTAATTTGAAGGCAAGGTAGACTAACCAAAGAGATATATAATATACATCTATAATATTATATGCTTTTATGATCTGTAGATGGAATTTGTATTAGAGAACTTGTAAGAGGAATGCTCTCTTCACCCCCCACAAGTAATGGAAGTTCAGTCACTGTTTTAGATAGAAATAGACAGCATCTGTCTGTTGAAAGAGTTGTCTAAAGTGCTGTTTCTTTATTCAAGCTAAGGACTAAATTCCATTTACAACAGTATTCTTCCACTAAGATTGGAGGGGAAGGGATAGGATTTACAGCAGTGTAATCAAGATTGGAATTTGGTCCATGTTTCTTTTTCCCTTTTAAAGTCATTGAAATACCTAAGATAGCATTTAGATTTAGAATTTGCATACCTTCAGGTGTTTGATATTTAACTTTCAAGGTTTTAGTTTAGTTTATTCCCTTTAGGGAACCATATTGCCACAAATATGTAGACTTTTTTCATGTGGAAAGTGAGATTCAGGGGTCAGTTATCCCTGCAGGCTAACTGTCCTGACTAGCTTGTAGCTGATAAAGGTTCAAAAAATATTTTTTTTATTTAACTTTGTAAATTTACAATCTTGTAAATGTTTCATATATTTGTAGACTCAGCAGCTGGTACAAAATTTGGGGGAAATTGGTAAAAATGTTTTTAATGGCATACTTCTATAAGATTGTGATTATTTATAAAGAATGTCATATTTGTAGATCCTCACCCAGTACACCAAAATTTGGGAGAATTGGTAATATACTTGTTTTTGATGGTATGCTTGGAGCCCTGGTACAAGTGTACCCCAATCCCCCTCCCACTCTGGGCCCTGTGAATATCAGATGAGGCAAATAAATTTACACAAAATGTCCCATGAAAATCAAGCTGCTGCTCTTTTTATATGACTATATACCACTAGTTTCTAATATATCATACTTTATTTTGGAACATGCAAACACTATTTTGGAACATGCAAAAACTGATCAACATTATTGCCAAAAATTTAGCTAGATTTAATTTTAATGCATCGTTTCAGCATGAGAGAATCTCTCACGGTCTCCGATAACACAGTGAATTACACTGAATTACATTTTGTTCCTTCCGGTTTCTGTCCTTGTGTGTCTTACAGTCCATCACCATTGCTAAAGTGCAATTCCAATTTTGACATAACAGAGTTGCATATTAGCAACAGTAGCAGCCTGTAGTTGAAGATGTAGAAGATAATTTTACATTTTAAAAAATGTAATAATGTTGCATCATTGAATCTCATGTAGCAAGGTAAAATTATCTGCTGCTGGGTTCATGTTCTCAGTAATTTAAAATGTCTTAAGTAGAATAATCATGCATCTCATTTTATCATTTTCTGTAGGAGTTATTAGGATTCACCACAACTAAAACATGGAAGCACTTACTTTTTCAAGCATCCAGCAAGTACCTCCCATGTTAAAGTAGAGGGGGTCCTTAATAGTGTAAGCTTGTGCTGTGTATGTGACCCTGAATACTTATAAACCAATGCCTTCCAGAAGTGTGTATTTACTCTAGTGAATTTATGTATAATATCCTAATCATTCTTACCTTATGTGGGAAGGATTTAATGAGAATATTTTGTTTTGGTTGGGCATAAATACCGTGCTACAAATTATGCATATTCTGTGGAGAAGGAAATATTTGTTTTACATGTTGAGAGAGCAGGATTCACCAGCACTAAAACATGGAAGCACTTACTTTTCAGAAACAAAGCAAGTACATCCACATTAAAGTTCTGGGGGTCCTTTAAGCTGAGACTGAAGGCAGATATACTGTAAAAGTACAAAATGAAATTCTTATGTGTAGAGTATTTTCTAATGTTACCAGTTGACTAAAGAAATCTTGAAAGTTTCAAAAGTTGATGTTTTCTGGAATTTGAACCATTTTCTTAACATTTTTTCACATTTTTCTTGGTCTGTGAGCTGCAGGTCTTGCATATTAGGAACTACCACCACCACTGAAACATGGAAGCACTTACTTTTTTTAGGCAGCAGGTACCTCCATGTTAAAGCAAAGGAGGCTGTTTAAAATACCAGTACCATATTGAAAATAATTTCTCAATAAACAGAAGAGCAAATCACCCTGTAAAAATAAATAATTTAGCTAATAGTTAGAGCTTTGTTGCATGATGAACATTTTATAAACTAAGGCTTCTTTTTCCTCTTATGCTATTTGTTTAAATCCTGTGAAAAAGATGGGAGGCAACGTTCATTTTGTGTTTTTCCCTCTGGATATTCTAGGACTGAGAACAGGATTCACCTCTACTAAAACATGGAAGCACTTACTTCTTTTAAGTCACAGAAAGCACCTCCATGTTAAAGTAGAAGGGAAACCATACTTTAAATCACAGTTAGTTGTCCATTTTGTTAGCTGTCCTCCTGTATCAAGAGAAGGGGAAAAAATATATAGTTTCTTTCATTATTGCATGGAAAGGCATTTTTCAGAACAGTAAGTATTGCAATGATTTTTTTAAAATATATTTCTATATATAAATAGCTGGTGTTATATATATACATACACACTGTCTAGCATAGCATTCTTCCCAAACCTTAACCCATTAAACAATCAGACCCACAGACTCGATCACTTGCCTGGCTCTTTCCCATGGTCTTCTCTTCCTTTGCTTCTCTTCCTCTAGTGGCTTCTCAGGCTTCTATTTATACCATACCTTACTATGGTGTGGTGTTGCCTTTTTATCTTAAAAGAATCATTACATGGCTCTTTTGTTATTTTAATGTCTTTGCTCTCTGAGAGAGTATGATCCTGACTGAGTCTGGATGCTTTTTTGAAGTATATAGTTGTCAATGTTAACAGCTAAAACCATTACCACAAGATATCCTCCTCTGTAAAAAAAAAAAAAAAAAAAAAATCCCCTATCAGCTTGTTTGATAGCACAGATTAGGGTAACAATGAGTCGTTCTCACAGTGGCACTATAGGCATTGTGTTTCTGTAGAGCAAAGCTCTAGCTGTTTGCAGAAACATCTCCATGTTAAATGTATGTAAATATATAAATTGCTTCCATGTGGTGTTATTTTTTAACTTTAATGCATTTGAATAGCAAGGAATGTTCTTATCTCAGTAGGTTTTTGGCAAGTTAAACAATTGTTGGTTTTCAATCAGTGATTCTCCTGGAGAAGAAATGACTAATTCTTAATAAAGTAACACTACACAGGGTTCAGAGAACTAATTCAGTAAACTAATCAAGTCTGATTTAGTGTGTATGGTCTGTAACTAGTTCAAATTGAGACTTTTTTATTTACCAAAGCATTCTAAATACTTTCAGAAATAAGAATATTCAGTTAAACAGTCATTCTTAATTATTCACAAGGTGTTCTAGTAGAGCTTACTTGAGACATTTAGGTAGAAAAGAATGCATAGAACAAAAATAAGTTTAGACAAATACCCATAAAACCTCAGGCAGCTAAGTCTAGCAAGGAGAGCCCTTTAAAGAACAAGGAAGGAAGATCGCTAGCTGAATTAAATTCTCACTGCTTCACATTCCTCCTATAAACTTTTGTTTTATGTCTGTTTAGATACCATCCTGTTTTATATTGTTCCTAGATTGTTTTATACATAAAGTTTTATATTGATATATTTTAATTCCTATATCCTCTTATATAGGAGTGAATGGCTGGAGCTGAAGCAAGAATATTTGGCCCTTCAAAAAGCCAGCATGGCCTCTTTAAAGAAAACAATGTCCCAAATCAAACCTGAGACTGCTGAAGAGATGGAGACAGAAAGCTGTGCCAAAAAACAGCTTCACACAAAAAACGGTGAATGCATTTGGTTATTAGGCAGCTGTATACATGTCATGTTATAGAATTTTAAACTATGTTCTTCGAGTTTTTGATGCTTTTAATAGAGTTGTGAAATAATTATATATTTAATAGATCTATAATCTTGGTAACTTGTCTGACCCCATAAGGCAGGCTAAAAAAGGAGTGTTAACACCTTGCTATTCTAGCTGCTGTTTTAAAAAAAAATAAACTGACCTAAAGTGAAATTTAACTAATTTATAGGTTTTTAATTTTTGCCTAATGAATAAACAACTGAGATTAAGAATTAGCCAAGATCACTTCTTAACTCCTCAAATTCATTTTCTGTAGTTTAGTTCTAACTATATCATGGTAAGTCAATAAGTAAACCAACAAATACATTGCAGTAACCTTTATGTAGGCTCTGCTTGTATGTGCACATTAGCAAGAGCATATATCTTGACAACAATGTTAACTTGCTTTTCTTCATTGTTGTATGTCAAGAATTTAATAAAATAGATTAGGATATGCTTCACCCTAACAGTAATATCTGTTGAAACATTTTTTTTGGTAATAATTCAGAGTAACTGTTCTGGAAACATGAAACCTGTTTCATGGCTCTTTGGGCTCATTCTAGAGGTTTTGGTTCAGCTAATGGAGTAAGAATTCAAATGTTCTACCTACGCTCGTGTTTGAGATTTTAAAGGACTTATGTAAAACCCTTTATTTTGTAGGGTTTATTAGTACTTTCGTTGTGCCATTACTTGGTGAAATGGGTTTTCTTTGTGAGGCAAGGATTTTTGTTGGTAATATCTTTTATTGGACCAACTGCATAATTGGAAGGGACATAGGGTACTTCATACCTTATACTTTGTCTTTCTCAAGGTTTTTCATCCTCCCACCAATAAACATAGTTCAGTGTGTTTAAAAAGCATATATTCATACAAGCAAAGAAGAATTTTTCCAACTATTTGAGTTGGTCTAATAAAAGATATCAGATTAACCCAAATAACCTTGTCTACCTACGTCCTTAGACCAACCCAGCTACAACCTATACCCCTTTATCCATACCAGCAACATCTGGTATCTCTTGTTTCATCCACTGCTTGTATCATCATACTTATTATATTGCTTGTATAACTTTGTGGTTTTTTCTCATATTTGTCAAATTGATAAATGTGAGATATCATTATGCTCTTTTTCCTCTTCAAATTAACAGCCACCAATGAAGGGTCTGGCCCCCCTGCAAAGGCTAGTACAATGGGACCACAGTTTGTGAGTGGAGTAATTGTGAAGATCATTAGCACTGAGCCCCTGCCAGGCAGGAAACACATCAAGGTAATGCCTTTGTGACCTCAGGGGAGCTGTTATCCTTTCCTGCCCTGAAAATGTTTGAATACTGGAATCCCATTTAAACAAGTCAAACTGAATTTTTTTTTGTTTGTCAGCTAACTGTATACAAATTTCTGAATAGCAGCCATTAATGGCAGCTCTCATGAAAGCAGAACCAGGTAGAAGGAAACTATTTGACAACAAAAAGTCATTAAGTCTTTTGGTATATGAAAGAAGACTTAGAGAGAAGTCAAGTTTACCATGACAATAATGTAAAGGAATGTACTGGGGAGGGACAGGGTGGGAGGTAATTCTCTCCTCTATCTCCAAAATCTTGTCTACCATCCTTGCAATGTAGGTATGAATACAAACCTGTTAAAAGCACTTATTTATGGCACTGGCCTGTTCATGTTATTTTATGATTAGATTCTTTACAGTCTTTATTTAGCTAATCTGCTGCCCAAATAATTCATTACTGTGATGGAGTTTAATTTAATTGAGTTTATTCCCTAAAAGGGAATTTGGAGCCAGAAAATGTTCTCAGTATGAGAAAAATCGTCGTAAAATACCACAAAATGTGTATCACAATTGCAATGATAAACATGCTATTTTTGTTCCAAAAGTTTATGTGCATTTTAATTAAACTAAGCTTGTTTCAACTTCTAGTTATCAGCTTTGGATATTTGGTTCTGGTTCCTAAAACTCAATATAATTTTGCTGTGTTATGAAGTGATAGATGTCAGCCTTCTTTTTATCATATATAGGCTGAAACATTTTTTAAGTTTTTGGTTGAAATAAGAAAATAATACATATTTCTGAGACTGGAAATGTAGTGTCTTGATAGTCATATGCTGTAGATAACCATAATTTAACGCTGAAGGAACATCCTTTTCAGAAATGGTTCAGAAACCCTGGCCCTGATAATGTATTATTTTACTGCAAACTGATTCTTATACTGTATGTGGGTTTTGTATAATTTTATGGTCTTGCTCTGTACTTTTTCATAATATTGGAAGGTTTAATTGCTGAATGCTCTTTTATTGGAAAACATTTTATTATTTAATTATTAGAGTCATTTAAATTATTTATGGGTTTAATAACCAAACAATTAAAAAATTTTTGCTTTGTAGAATATTCAATCACAGTTTGTTTTCTGGGTTTTTTTACTTTTTTAGAAATTGGGATGGAATTTTCTTGAAGAAATATTATTTAGAAATTAAAATTAGTAACACTTCAGTTTGAAAAATGTCACAATTTGTATGAACTTTCCAAAATTATCCTTTTATGCTTTTGGATTAAATGGATAATTAAATAGTTTAATTCCTTCTGAAACTGCTTTTCTAACAACTTAACATGGAAGTAATTTATCCAGTTCTAGAGTGTTCTGGAGAAAAATACACTATCGATTATTCCAGAAAAAAGTCTGCTTCTGCAAAGATTAATGTAACTAAAGTTTTACAACACAGTGAGCAGCGCAATTGAAGTCACTGGCTACTCGCAAGTATGTAAAATCAGGCATGTGCATAAATCTTTGCAAGATCAGAGCCCATATCTCCTGCTGAAAACAAAGCAGTGATATAGTTTCAACCAAATCAGCCTTCTCTAGTTAGGTATTTATAAGCAGTTATCTGGGTAGTGGAGACATTAATGAGAGAATGTCTGCCATCCTCCCCCACCTACTCATCACTGTAATATCTGAGAGGCTATTCAGAGTTTGCACTGCACATTTATTGTGCCATGAGTTTGTGTTACAAGTAACACAGTCAAAGGACTAACAAAGTTTAGCCTTGTTTGCATAGACAAAATCAAACTGTCTTAGACTGAACTGGTATTTTCGGGTATGTAAATCAAATTATCTGTCTGATTTGCATCATGTTAAAAAAAAAAATCTCTGGTCTGAGACCAAGCGTGAAGAATTTCTGGGAAAAAGAAGTACTTGTGAAAATTAGAATGGAGACTAAAATTAGCAAGTCACTCCCAATTTTAACTGTAGAGGTTATGTCTTTGACTCCAGAATAAGCAAGGCTGGTATGATATTTCATAAAATGTTCAAGCAGAATGCAGTAAGATCTTGTGTATTTTAGGGATTTATAGAAAGTTTGGTATTGCTGGTCAGCTTTCTGTCTTTGTAATCTTGTATGCATGGTAGATACTGGGTAGATCTGTGCAGAATATCCTTTGCTGGCTTTGAGCACCTGTATTAAATGAAAAGTAAAGAGTTTTTGGGGGTATTATTGCTTAGTGAACCAACTGCATGGTTGATAGACTTAAACAAGCTTTTGATTGCAGTGCAATTCTTGTTTGCATTTGGAAGCTTGTAAATCTATCCCAACCATGCAGTTGGTACAGGAAAAGCTGGCACCCACAAAAATCTTTGCCTCATATATTTTATGGACCATCATGGCTACAATGCCATTCTGGCACTACAGTATATGCTAAATGCAACATTATTACTTTCACATTTCAGTTTTTCATACTGAAACTTTCTCTTGTACTATTCCTGAGAGCAGGCACTTTCCAAGATCAAATAATACTATAGTTGATGACTAAAGGTAAATTTGGTAACCTGCATAACTTTCTATGAAAATATTATGTCAGATTCAACAGTTAGTAAGGAAATAGTTTTGTTTGGACCACACATGATTTTGCCAAACAGAGTGTTGTGGGGTTTTAAGATTCTTCCTGGTATCCTGGGGGGTTAAAAGTAGTGTGTAATTGTTGCATAAAAACATCTGGCTTGTGGTACCTGCTGTGAATGAAATTGACTGGGAATGCATGCTTCTGGTTAATTTCCCTCACAGCAGGTATAGCAGGTAGAGTTTTTATTAAAAGAGTGTGTGCGACTTCCTTCTTGAGGTGCTACTGTCAGTTTTCAAGCCAAATCAGTTCATACAAAAGGAGGTGATCCCCAGTATCTCTGGTAGCACATCACACATTCTATTTCCCATTGTTCAGTTTTTACATATCATCTACAGTCCTAAACTTATGGAGAATTTTAAGAATGGAAGTGAGTATATTTTGCTCAAACTGGGCTTTTGGTTGTAGCCGTGTTGGTCTAAGGACATAGGCAGGTAAGCTTCTTTTGAGTTTTTCCAGCTACTCAGTTGGTCTAATGAAAGATATCACATCTACTCAAAGAACCTTGCCATTTTACTCAAACTGGTATATGTACCATGTTATAGTACATTAAGTTTTTAGGATTAAAATAGCTCCTTGAACAACGACTCACTAGTAGTCCATTGTGAACTTACTCTTCTGCAACAAACGTAGTCAACAAGGGCTAGCGGTTGTGAGGCTGGAAGGATTGGGCAATTAATAGATATTATCTAGGTTGTTCTGAGGGGCACGACTCTGTAAATGTAATGATTTTTATAAGAAAATACATTCTATGTTAGTCATAAACTGAGTGTACCAAATACAGTTTTTAAAATATAATTTGTGTTTTTACTATCTGCAAGGTGAGCTTTGAGACTGTTTCCCATATTACAGCTGTTTGCAGCTTGATTTCTCAAAAAAATCCTTTTTATTTTTGATCTGGCTTATTTTTCTACCTTGACTTTTGCACCTCAGGATGTTCTGGCAATGATAGCTAATGTTGCTTATGTGGACATGCTGGAAGGAGACACAGAATGCCATGTTCGTTTTAAAACACCTGAAGATGCACAGGTTGTCATGAAAGCATATAAAGAAGTTCAGATTAAAAATAGTTGGAAACTTGAAGTCCTTACTGGTAAGAAGTTTATATATATATACACATACACACTTACAATATTTGCAAAAAAATATTTATGGAAGACTGGCTCAGAAATTTTTAGGATGGTTCATTTTAAAAAGTTCTCCGACAAATTCAGTTCGTGATAGAAAACAATTTGCCAAACTAATAACCAAGAATGAAGCGCAATGCCTGCAATTGTTTTTTGTGAAAAAATTGTCTTAATGTGACTTTTCCAAATTGCATTTTGGGCATAAGCAATGCATACACTCATTTGTTTGGGAAGCTTATAAAATTTTCAGCTAAAAAATGTCATAGCTGGGGTGTCTAGCTAACTTAGCCATACAATTGACTGAAGATATATAGGAAGCTTGATTCTGGCCCTATCCAACTTGTAAGAACTGGGCATTATTATTGTGATAATAATAAAAAGTTTTATCTTTGTTAAGAACAGAAGAGTCTAGTTTCAGCCACAGAAATTTTGCACACTGTTCACATGTGTTTAAACAGATATATATGGCCATAAGTTGAATCTTTTATGTAGTGTGATTATATTAATGTATTATCATGAATTTGTGCTTCTAGGTGATCACGAACAGAGGTACTGGCAGAAGATCTTAGTGGACAGACAGGCTAAGCTTAACCAACCTCGAGAAAAGAAACGGGGCACTGAGAAGGTACCTTTTTGCTTATCATGTAGTGTCTGGATGTGTTTATTTCTGAATAGCAAAGGTTAGAATGTCATTCTGTTCATGAACAGGGACAGAAGGGAAGATTTTTCCAAATTTTGTCTTGGTGGGGGTTTTTTGTTTGTTTGTTTGGTTGGGTTTTTGTTTTGTTTTTTTACAGTTGCTTGCTTGGTTACTCTTGGTTGCCATTGTGAAATATAGGGCTTGCCTAAACAGGGACATTCAGAAAAGATAAGACAAATCATGTAAGGACATGGAGTTACCTATGTATTGAAGTGCTTTAAAACCCTGTGTGGAGGAACTCATTCAGAACCAAAATAGTTCACTTTGATTAAATTACCAGCAAACCACCAAAAAAACTTCTTTTGTATGAGGGCATCTAAGCACACAAGAGTTGCTTGCTTTAATTTACTTAAATTAACTTAATGCCTTGAATTTAGTTCCTCTTTACTTTCCTGGCCCTCCTTATATTGACCAATCCATAGAAAATTAATTACTTACCCACCTAGATACCAAGGATCTGAAGCAATCCTCCTATTGTCAGCTGCCTTTGGATATAGCTGGGGAATTCCAATCTCTGGTTCCAAAATTAAAGGCAGATTTCCATTTAATGCAATAATGTGATGTCTGAATATCATTTTAAGTGTTTTAAAATGTACTTCAAATGAGTTTAAACATAGATAAAGTTAAGGAGTTTGCTTAACAAACAAGAGAGCCATAGCTACCAACTTCCAGGATTTTAGTTAATTTCGTTTGTTTGTTTGTTTATACGTTTTGGAAATGTTTTTCATGTTCCAGGTCAGATTAGCCAGATCAGTTCCAAATCCTTTGAATCATTCAAAAACCATATGTAGCCCTACTATGGACAAGTACCAGGTTCAGATACTTCCAAATTATTTGGCAGGCATCCTATATGCAGGGCCAAGCCCAAAGGCTTGGGTTTCAGATGCTCCTGAATTTCACTTGGCCTTATGCCCGCAGGAGCAAGCTAGGAAGGATTTTAACAAGTCTCGCAATATTTGGCTTTTCTTAAAGCCTCCATTTGTGGAGTCATATAATTGTATAAGAATCTAAACTCAAAGCCCTTATGGTGATGGAGAGAGAATCTTGGAATGAGAATCTGAAAAGCTCAAAAATTGAAAGATTGGAAAAAAAGTTGTTTGGTTTTTTTTTAAATCTTGTGATGAATACTAATGAAAAATGTTCCCTGTTCTAGTTGTTAAACGACAAAAGTGGCTTTAAGTTGCCACTTGAACCCTTTCCGTTCTGTTCATCTCTGAATGTCAGAGTGACCTAGTTTAATTAGGCAAATCTCAAAGGCTGTTTGAGGTTTATTTGGTCTATGAGCACTGTGACACCCTAAACACACCTCTGAAACATTCAGGGCCCCCAGCCAGAGTCTGTATAGAAGTCCTTAGAAGGCATCTGTTGGCTGTTTTCCTCAGTTTGTCCCCCAAGAAAATTTTCCCTTATTCATGTAGAATCTTCTTGGACTAGTGGTGCTCAGCCTACCTGGCTTTGTGGTCCAGATCAGTGGTACTGGGCCAGTTTTTTGGGCTGGATATTGTACATGTATCTGAATGTAGGTTAGTCTGGGCACACTGACCCAGCACACTGGCCCATCCAGATACAGCTCACAAAGCCATGTCATCCAGCCCACAGGGATCCCTACGGGTTTGGAAATTTGGCAGCAGGGAATCAGCAATTAATGCTGCCACCACTCCCCCACTGCCAAATTTTCACACCCTTGGGGAGTCTCATGGGCTAGGTGCTGCAGCTGCAGGTCAGATCTAGCTATGGGTCAGTGGCTGAGCACCTCTGCTTTCAACCACTTGGCTCCAGTCTCACATCATACCTTATGACTATGATGGCCAGGCATGGCAAATTAAATCTTTACAGTTGCTTTGGAGTTTTTGGTGTTTCTTTGGTGATGTCTTTTATTGGGCCTACTGTATAGTTGAGAATAGTGTTATATAAGCTTTTTGATAGAAAGGGACCCTTCCTCCAAGTCTAGTTGTTTTGGCATAGCCCCTTTTCTTAATACTGTTTTAACTTGTAAAACTTGGGAATCAGATGGTCATCTTAATTAGTCACGAACAACTTTGGAGTTTAGTGAGGTAGTGAGTTTCAGGTATTTTTTGATGGTCTGTAGTCCAGATTGCAGCCCTAAATAATAGTTCCTATTACATTTGCTAGGAACAATGGCAATATACATTAAAAATAATATTCCATGTTGCAGTTGCCCATGTTAATGAGAGAGAAAATTTCATATGCCTGCCTGGTAATTTCTTTCTGCAAGTTAAAATCCTGTTCAAAGCATAGTTTGCACATACTATCCCAGGTAGCTAAATGTTTTCTCTTAGCTCCTGTAGCGATAAAGTGTGTACTAGTGGAGTCCTTTTAGAGTTAGGTCTAAAAAATACAGTATATGGAAAGGACAGATGTCATCTCAGGAAAAAAAACAAGAACACAAATATTTCTGCTAGTTTTTTAAACCAGTATGTATTGATGGGAGCATCAAAGTCTAAATTGAACAGATTTCATATCTGCAGACTCTTGTGGTTTTTGTGTTTTTGTTGCCATTTTCTATTATTACATTTTTGCTTAAATCAGAAGTTTCATATTTTTGCCCAAAGATCATCTTCCATGGACTTCCTGGGGGGGTTGGGGGGGGGGGTGGATACTCAATACAGTATTTGCTGTGCAAACTGATGTAAAGTAGCTTGTAATGTGTAACCTTTATAGGCTTGCAAACAAACTGTCTCAGTTCTGCCTAACAATAGCAGCAGCAAAGGTGTGAACTCCCACTCCTCCCCCTCTCCCATCACCTTACAACATGAGGAGGTGTTAACTTCAAAGCCTAGTGGGGACTATTTAAATGCTAACATTTTTAAGCAAACCATCAGGAAAGGAATGCTTAAGTGAAGTCAAATAACATTTTTAACCCTTTCCCTGCATTTTGATGGTCTTTGATTCAACTGCACTTTAAAAAAAAATATTTTTTTATTCAGTCATTAATATTAATTTTAATTGTCCAGCATTCATGTCAGAGATCCATCAGAGTTAGTTATTTTTCTTTCTTTAAAGACAACAGTTTGGTTGGGGGGGCAAGAAAATGATTGTAATAAAATCTTTCATGAATCAAAGATGCACAGTTGAAGACGACAAATTAACAGCTCCATAATCAATATCGCTTCTAAAAGGATTTTAAATCACATTTCATTGTGACCCACAAGATAATTAGCTAAATTATTAGATATTTTTCTTTAGAGGTACATAAGTGTAGGTATTTTACTTCATATTAGAAGGGGGTACATTCAGTCTGTTTCAGAGCTACATCAATAAGGCTTACAGATTGATATTTGTTATTTTAAGTGATAGCTAGCATTCATGTTATTGTGCTTGCTTCAGTGCTGCTCATATTAACACCAGAAACTAGACATTATGACAGAGCAGCAGCTCAGCTTAAAGTTAAAATTGAGATGCCCTTGCAGTTAAAGTTTAGCTTTTATAAGCGCTCTGAGATCAACATTTGTATTTGTGTGAGCCTGAAATTCAGTGTGCTTCATGACAAGGGATCCAGGTTTTCCATATGCCATGGAAAAATGTGGATTTTCCCCTTTAAAAGACAAAATCATGGAGCAGTTTAGGCCAGGGATACTCCTGCCCTGCTCTGCACCCCTGCAACAGTCATTTCCTTGCAGGCTGGCAGAGCTCCAACCTCCAAGGGGCTGCTGGGGGCTGGGGGGAGTGGGACATAGGGAGCAAAGAGTACCAGGTGCATATGTGCAGGCGGGGGGCAGGGCACAGGATTGAGGGATGCCATTGCCACCGAGGTGATGCACCCTCTGCCAGCCCAGCAGCAGCAAGGGCTAAACTCTGTGCTGCCATGCCTCACCTTGGCGGCCATAGCGATGACGTGGCACGCCTCCTGTGTTGGGTCCCATCCATTGGGCCAAAGACACAACTTCAACCTGGAGCTGATCCAGCCAGGCTGCAGCCCTGTGCCAACACCCCCTTCACTGCCCAACACTCTCCCCCGCATTCTCATACCCACTGTCTTCTTCACATACTTGGAGGCTGGGGCCTGAGTGCAGGGGACTGTGGATTGAGAGTGAGGAGAACCAACAGGGCTTGCGGGGATTATGGCTTGGGAGTAAGGGGAAATGGCATGAACGTGGGCAAGGGACTAGTATATCAGGGCTGCTCAGAACCACAAAGCAACTAGGGGGGACAGCCACAGCTGGACCCACGTGGGTGGTTGAGTGGTGAATGAAGAGGGCCGGGGGAGCTCTTTTTTTCTAAAGTCAAGTCAATACTTTTCCAAACTATTTGCTGTGCAAACTGATGTAAAGTATTTATAAGTATTTAGAATTTATGTTATTATAATGATTGAGGCACTGATAGGCTTCCAAATTGCTTTAAAATTGTAAATATATCAATAAAGAATTGTTTGATAGATCGGTTTTTATGTATATAAAAAAAACCAGGATCTCTACTCCTGACATGGTAGAGATAGTTGTCCAAATTCCCCCCCACCCGCACCCCCAGCTTTTCTTAAGACTTTGCCATCATGATGTTTTCTGCAAGCATACAACCAAACTGTTGCTCTCATTGGGTTCCAAATTATCTTAGTTGCTCCCATTTGCAGTTTGCATGGCACCCACTAACTCTTCTGGTAAGTAATATTAAAAATGGTATAGAGAGAGATGGATGCTTGCAAGAAAGGTCTAAGATTTACTTTAAGAGCATTAGACTTACTGGAATACAAGGGTTATAGTGGTTTATAATTGAACAGGAGTCAACAACGTCATAAGCAAATGCATACATCTTTCTAAGATATATCAATGGAATTGACATATATGACAAATGAAATAATCCTGCTATTGTACTCAGCACTGATAAGGCCTCAACTAGAGAATTGGATGCAGCTTTGGGTACCAAATGTCAATAAAAATAAGAACCAACTATAAAGAGTCCTGAAAGGTCTAAAGAGCATGATTCAAGAGGCAAGATTTGGGCTAATGTAGTTCAGAGAAGGGAAGACTGAGGCAAACATGATAACATTTAAAATATGTAAAAGGTTGCTGTTAAGAAGATTGCAAACTTATCTCCATCTCCCTTGGATATAGGATGAGAAGAAATAGATTTATGCTGCAGCAAAGGAGATTTAGTTTCAACATTAGGAATAATTTTCTAACTGTAATAATAGTTAAGTAGTGGAACAGATTCCTGTGGAGAATGTGGCATCTCCATTCTAGTTTATTTAAATAAATGCATATCACACTGTGGACACTTTTAAATTAGATCTTGTGGGGGCTCTAAAAGATACTTGTTAGTTTCCTTTCTCTCCCATTTTCAGATTGTGGAAAAATATTAAGATTTTTAAGAACAGGTGAAATAAACATTTATCAAGAATAGCTTAACTATAGTTGATCCTGCCGTGGGAGATGATCTCTCAAGAACCCTTCCAGCTCTATGAAAGTAATCTGAGGATGACACACTGAGTGAGACATTTGCTGTAGAATAGACTAATTAGCTCCATGGTAAACTTCTCACATCCACATATGCAGGGCTATTAAGCCATAGGAAATAAACTCTGCAGCAGGGTAGTATTTGTAAATACAAGTACTATCTTAACTGCAGTTATTTACAGCAACACACATGTAGACACTGGCCCAGGTTTAAATTGCTCTGTCAGCCCAGGTAGGGGACAGCCACATTCCTGCTTCCTGCCTAGCCTCATGGCCCAGCCAGCTCTTCTGCCACCTGACGCAGCCCCCTTCTGCCTGGGCCTAACCCCCTGCCACCCCAGGGCTACTCCTCATCTACCCGACCCTGGGCCACACTGCCGGAACCCAGGGCTGATCCCCATACCTCCTGCCAGTCTGGGGCTGACACCTGAGCAGCTACGGTTGGAGCCTAGAGCTCCCCTTGACTGCTACAGGGGTGCTGAGCAGGGCAGGAGCATCCCTTGCTTAAACTGCTTCTCCCCAGCTCAGTTTACTGCTACCCTGGGCACACATGTAGATGCTGCACCCATGACTAGTTTACTGCAAAGCAGATTGTTCCACAGTTTATTCATGCACATTAATTGCACGTGTAGATGCTCCCGGTATGTACTGTCACCCTGTTTTAGAGAAAAGTAACTGCCTTATTTACCTCGTACTTTGTTCTTCTTTTAAAGAAGATAACTTGATTTTGTTCACTCCTGTTTACACCCCTGTCTATTAGATAAATTTCCATTGGTGTAATGATAGTAATGTAATCGCATAGGTTCAAACAGTATAGCCACATAGTCATCTTTGCATTACAGGGCTGTTTTTCTGTTACATTCCTATAAGTCATACCAGCGCAATTTTTAAATAGACATGCCCTCCGTGGGTTTCTTTGAGGGAGTTGCACCGTCATAAGGTATATTTCATATCAGTGCTAATCCGCAGTGGTGTCTCTACCTCTATAAATGCTAAAACTCCTGCTTATTTCTAAACCATAAACATGTCACACTGATGGGTAAAAAGAAATTATATCAGTAATATCACAATTTAACATTCATTATTTTAAATGCTTTACAAACATGAACTGATTCACAGCACCTCAGTAAAATGGGAATTATCCTTGTTTTACCAAGGAAGAAAGAAGAACAGAAAGGGGTCAGTGGTACAGCTGGTATTTGAATTCAGGATTCCTAGTCATTTCTCTGAATCACATGGATGGGTTGTCACTAGGATTGTATCATCAATAGTACAATATTGTGTTATTTTCCCAACCTGGCAGATGGTCCCCATTTTGGATTTCAGCCTTTAGTATCTTCATTAACTGACTCATAACATAGTATTCCTGTCTTTCATTCTGATCCTTATGTGTTTAAGTTATTACAAGTCTGAATGCTTTTATTGCTAAAAAAAAACAACCCTTCTTTTAAAAAAAACAGACTAGTCTTTTAAAAATTATTGGAGTGTTGTGTTCGAAGTCTTTTGGGTTTTTTGAAAATCTGTCTTCCTTCCTGTCTGCCCGCATTTTGGGTGCACTGCTTAAAGAAGTGCAGATCAGGACTGCCCTTGGGTTACAGAAATCATGAGATTGAGAACCTACAAGTTAGTTTAGTTGTTTAAATATTTACTTTCTTCTATGATATTTAGTAAATTAATGTATAGCATGACCATGACTGGGACATAAACTCATTGTTGGAAATCAGGTTTCCTTTTTTACTTGAATTTTTTTTTGTTTGCAGTTGATTGCCAAAGCTGAAAGAATGAGACTAGAAAAGGCACAACAGTCAACTCAGCACATCCGCTTCTCTGAAGATGAGTAACCAAGGCTGTTTGTATTCTGTGAAAGGATTTTTTTTTTTTTTTTTTTTTTTTAAGTAGGCTGGATATTTTAACTTAACCATAAACTGTAATGAAGAACTCAAAAACAATACACTTGTGTCAAAAACAATACATCTGGGTCAACAATACATTTGCATCATACATTTGCGTCATAATAAGAGTGCAACAACGAAGATTGTTTTTAATAGGCTGACTGTTTACTGCTCCTGAGCCTGTAGATAAAGCTTTCTGGAAAAAAAATGGATTAAACAAAACTTGCTTTGTTTCACACTTAGATTTATTTCTGACAGTTTTTGTATATTACATTTTTATAAGGTAGCTTACAAAAAAGACCAAATAAAATATTTTAGAAATCCACTATATTTGTTTGACTTTTTTATTTTTAAAAAGCTATGAAAGTGTGTATTATTGGTCACGTTAAATGGTTGGCCTCTGCTTCCTCTACATAACAATGGAAAAGCACATTAAAAGGATTAAACTTCCAGTAAAACACTGATGCATAATTTGTCAGCTCATATAATTAAATTAAAGTCAAAATGTTGAAGTTACACTGTGTTAGGCTGTTACTTTTCAGCTTGCTAATTTTTTCATGGAACTTGTATAAACATATATTCATGTGTTATATGCTATATATATTCTATAATTACACAGTCCATTATATAAATTTGCATATTCCATGTAACTGCCTTTATATACTAAATTAAACCCATAGTAAGAATTTGGCACTATAAGTTTTGTGAGTATATCTCCGAGGAATTCAAGTAAGAAAATCTTTTGATTTGTTGTTTCAGAATTCCATATCCATAAATCATTCTTTTTTTTGTGACTAAGTTTACAGATTGCATGATGTGCTTTTTCATTGTAGGCTGGCAGTATAAAAGTTAATGGAGTAATTTTCAGCTGAGTTGTAAAGCTATGACCTACCCAGCCTGTAGGCTTTGAAAGGGGCTACAGGTTGGCCTGGGGTAGATTCTGCCAAAAGATGATGTTCAAGGGAGTGCTTTGGTATTGCCCTTTAGTAGGGACAGGGTGGGTTTTTTTTTGTATTGCCTGTTCTAATTGAACAATATGTTTCTTTTGAGGGGAAGCAGTTTTGAGAACACCCAGAGCCTGCTCACAGAGGGAGGTATGGCTTGGGAGTAGGGGAGGCTGGGGAATGAGTAGATAGGGATGGGAGGGAGTATGGGCGGGAGTAGGGATTTTGTTTGCTTTTATGAAGTAAGTTGGGAATCGAGGTACAGTTGGGCAGGAAGATGTGAAAGGTCAATGGATTACCTTTAGTGGGGTTTGGGAAAGTTTGTTTTGTTGTACCTTCTTATTTTAGTAATGCTCTGGTTTCTCTTCAAATCGCATAAATCTTTCGCCTTTTTTTCTATTAATATATATTTTATATATAGTCTTTGTAAGCTACCCTGAGCCCTTTTTAGGGAAGGGCAGCCTATAAATCAAATAAATAATATTTCTGTGGCTTGGGCCATAGATTTTTGTACCAGATGGAGTAATATAAAGAGTTAAGCTTATGAATGATCAATCCTGGTCTTTAGAAATTCTTTCTCCATTAATGTAAGTGAAGGTCACACCTTTGTGCATTATTGTTTCATTGTTTCTGACTGCAGAGGAAACAAGACACTAACACATTGATTTATAAAATATAAAAGTTACTTGCAAGCAGAAGGATAAAGACTTTTTTTAAAAATAGAAGTACATTCCCAAAACATCAGCAAAATCTATTGACAGAAATAAAACCAGTGACATTCATAGCTTTTTCTGTGCCATAGATTTGATTACATTGGGTAATATAGGTTGTCATTATTTGACAGGTCTCTTCATACTAGGAAATTACAAGGAACAGTGTGGGTGTTCGGGCTATGCACAGTGTGGTAGTGACATCAGTCTACTTTGACTGCCCTCTACAGTCAAAGTCTCCCTAGTGGCACTTCATGACGCAAGACCCAAAATGCACAGCTGTCAGTGGCTTCTAATGTCTCAGAATCTTAGGAAAGAAAAAGTAAATAAGGGCATGGGGGAGAAAATGGTGTACCCACACCAAGCACTTTCGAGAGAAATACAAGGTGCACAAAGCTACCCTAGCAACCCTGGTGAACCACTATAAGATATAGGAGGTGGTAACATGAGAGGCATCGTATTGCACAGAGACTGTGTAGGAGCAAAACTTCCACAAGGACCTGCAGAAGGAGCACAGAGACCTGAACTGGCAGGAAGCCCACTGGGCATTCCCTGTGTGGGCATGGAAAAATAGCGCAGGGCAGAGAGGTCCATCCAACTGCCCAAGGCAGATCTGCCACTGACAGGCAGAAACAATTGACCACCTCTTCTGGTACTACCCATACGCTAGAGAGGTGAGGAAGAAAATCCATGTGCTCCTCTTGGTGGTGACAGGTTTCAGAGATCTGACCAGGAATGCAGTTCTCTACAGGCACCTGACCAGACATCAAGGGACCCCAAAAACTTGCTTCAGCCAGTTTATATCCTGCTTCAGGTATGCACTGTGAAAACCTAAGAACCTGCTCATCAACACACTTGGACCTCGCAGTTGAGGACTGTATTAAAATGGGACTAAGTGAAATGTACTGGTACTACAGGAAGATAGAAGAGGATGATGGGAAAGGAATGACAGACCACATCTGGTGGAGAGGGGTCTGGCACAGTTTTCAGGGGCAAACCCTCTGAGGAGGGCAATGGATGGGGGTACAGGTATGGAAATGGGTGTGTGGGCATGTGAATACATGGTGCGAACCGTGTAATGGGTTTTTAGTGTGCTTTGATATGCCAAGTGAACCACAAAGGCCACTTAGCATGATGGGGGTTTTGTTTTGTTTTGTGTTTAAATCCTGTTTACTGGAAAATTGGTTTTGCCAATATCGGACATTTTCTTATTTTGCAGCTTTCAGTACATTGTGAAGTTCTAGTAGCCTCTTGAGGTGCTTGTTTTTATGCCTTCAAATACAGCAAAACATATATCAACAAAGTATGGGCCACCTGTTAGACTGGTTTGAGTCTTTATAAAAATATGCAATAGTTAATGTCTTGCTCATCTCTTTATTGTCCTGTGCTAGAAGAAAATTCTGTCTGATAAGGACATACTTATCAGGGCTATCACACATCTGAAACTTTTACATCATTTTCATCTTACTTAGGAGTGAACCTTCTAACTTTTATCTGGAACCTTTTACCTGAGGTTGTCCTTTGGTTTGTATTAGGGACATTTCACTGTCTATAACTTTAATACTCTTAATGCTTAGAATTATCTAGAGTATATCTCCTAGGTAAAACTCCAAAGAGGGCAATTCCAAGGTTTTGTTTTTGTTGTTGCAAGGTAAACAATACTACCATTCCATTGTTCTGAAATAACACATCTTGTTTCAGAAAAGAACTGTCGCTATAATGTCTCATGCTGCAAGGGCATCTAATTTTAGGGTGGTTTCACTTTTTTTTTTGCTGATCCTTCAACCTCCTTAGTTTAGTTAAAAGAGCATAGTTCATGGTTTTTCCTGGAGCAAAATCTTGAATTTACCTAATTCTTACCAGTTAATGATTTTCAGTAGGTTTTGTAATTTCAAACATGTTGGTTCTGAGCATGTTTTAAGGCCATTTGCATGTCTTACCCAGCTTTCCTAGTAGATGCAGAAATCAGACAATAACTGAGCTAACTGAGGCCTTTCTTTGGGTGTTGCTACCAGACAAATGTTAATAACAGTGACTTGGTTCTTTACTTTAAAATAATCCAGAGATGAAAAAATGTGAATTAGCCATGTATGAAACACCTGGATAAGTGTCTTGGCAGAAGAATTTGGTTTCTAGGGTTCCTGATGCTTTATGAAGGATTTCTCACAGGCTATCTGCTTTAGAAACCGTTGGTTTTTTGTATTCTCTGACTCAGCAGATGTCGTCATGCCAGCGGGTTTTCCAGCAATCTCACTTTGCCCTGGTAGCTTAGTTTTTTCAGAAGGCCTATCCAGGTTTCGTACGATTAAAATAGTTTACTCTAGAAAGCTTCCAGGCTTTTTCAGGTGTCTACTAGTAGGTTATAGGTAGAAAAGTCTTACGCATAGAGCAGTTATTTGCTGAACAATTCCCTCCCTAGCAAAGTCTGTTAACTGTGTGCTTATGACAGCACTAAGATGCCAACCAAGAATGAGGCCCCATCTTTCTCTCCACAAAAGCAATTATAACTAATTGTGAGGAACCCTAATATTCAGGGCATAACAAGGTAGCCATGCACCAGGAGCAGCTGCATTGTGCAAAGGCTTTGACAACTTCCAGCTATTGTGACACCACTGCAAGTGAGCCCTATCCTAATTATACTACTACCATGATTATTCACACTCTTGGATCAAAGACAAAAGCTCTGGTGGGGAGGGCCTCTCCCTATTTAGTTCTTATGATACTTATTGGCTTGTTTAAGTTTGTATCTGTAATACTGATGTTTTAGCTCATTATCCCCTTGACCTTGTGAGAAGGCACAAGCAAGTTATTCAGGTGTCATTCTTTCAATTTGTCTGAAAACAGTTTAAAAAACTCAGCCTCTGAAATATTTCTCCCATGCTTCATTCCCATGGTTAAACAAGAGCTGACCAAAAAGTGTGTCCATTTCCAGATCAGCAAATCCTCATATATCACTTTTATTTAGCGATTTCAAGAAACCTGGCTCCTGAGTCTTAAAATATGCAACGCTGGCTCTTGTTTTTAGTTGTAAGCCAGTTGTACAGAACTGTAGTAGTGCAGCTTCTACTACAACACTAGATAGAAAGACAAACCCTCCCTGCAAGCACTCATGCTTTCAATGCATCAGCAGGCACTTCTGGTCTGCACAATTGCAATGCTATGCAGATAAATATCTTTAGTAACTCCTTTACAGCTGGGTCAGCTACCTGAAGCATTATAGCCACATTAGCACAGTGCCTCACTGAGGCTAATAAGGCTCACTCAAAGTAAATTAACTCAAGCAGGGTGCTGTGGCAATACAATTGTAATGCTGTTTCTAGGTGTGTGAGCTAGCTTGGATATCTCTTCAGACCACTACATTGTGCCATGCAACATGCCCTTTTTGTTCCCCTTCTTTAAAGTATAGAAAAGTCCTTTTACCCTTTATCACATTGCTCACGCTTATTTTAAAATTCTTGGTTTGACAATGTTCATGCTGTACCCGTGCATGTGCATTCTGCAGCCATTAGAGTTTTAAAATTCCTCTCTTCCCCTAGGGCAGGGGTTCCCAAACTGTGATACGTATATCCCTGGGGGTATGCAAGACATCTCTGGGGGGTACAAAGGAGAAATTGTGTAATAGCAGATTTAAATTTTATTATAATAATAATTGGCGTTTAAGGGGTTAAAATATAAAGCATATGTTTGTAGGGATATGCAGGCAGCTGGTAAATCTGGAATGGGGTACACAATAAGAAAAAGTTTGGGAACCTCTGCCCTAGGGAATTTCCACTGACTAATACTATGACTTCAGGTGGAACCAAAAAGACCCCAGAGCATATTTAAAATCATAAAATTCTACAATAACAAGAAGAAAATAATGAACACTCCTAACTATAAGAGTTTGAAATTGAATCCATGGATTCATGCCCTAGAACCCAGTCTTCCCATCTTCAGAGGCAGAATTCCCACTGACTTCATTTATAGGTCACCACTGTACATTACTGGCATCTATATGCAATCCTCCGAGTTTTTTAAGTACACTCTGTCTTATGAGTCCAACTGAAGGGATAATCATTTTTGGACTCTTCTAAGTTGTGTGCAATTGTTGGAAACAAATTCTCTAAATCTTAGTGTTGTGTTAGGCATTGGAAATTTCAATTTTTAAGTATATATTATGAAGTTAGCTTGACAGAATTTGAACTGGATTTTGAAAGGTTGCCAGAAAAACTAATTGCCTTCCCACAGTCCTTCAGGTCAAATGAAAATACTGGCATTCAAGCCTGAGGTCAAGGAGAATGTACCTGCATGGACCCTGTAGAATTTAGGCTTATATTCATTGGTTATTTATATTAGACTAACAGTAATGCCAATTCTCACAGAAAAAATTACTAGACTCCCAATTTCCACATCAAATTTACTCTGACTCATGATCTCCAGATACAACTCTCACATCTCAGGATTTTTTCTTGTGGCGCATGTAGGGAGTGCCGAGCTGGTAAGTCTGTGGAGGGAAGAGATGGGGGTGGAGGGATCAAGGCTATGTATGTCTTAGGAATGTTGGGAGATTAATCAGATGAGGTTTGGTCAGTTGATTTTTTTGAATGAAGACCACTCGTCAAAGGAGAACAAAAAACATTGAATTACAGACTTGTAAGTTTCCATTGAAGGTATCAAAAGCCAAGTTCTGTACAAAAAAACAACCCAAAGCACATGCTAGCAAAGAAATTTTACTTGTGACAACTCTAAGCCTCTTATGAGTGCTCCTTTCTAACCTATTCTCTTGTATTGTTTTGAACTCGCACTGTTCCTTATAATCCTCTTAAATGATGGTATTGATGCTTTATTTTTTACTGCCTTCATTTTTTAGATGTTTAGTTTTGACACACAAAAGACAAAATGTGCTTCAATTTAAAATATAGTTTTTATTTGTGCTTCATAAACATATTAGCATATGGCACAGCATACAGTAGTGCATGGGGGAAAATCTTGGGAGGACTTAATATTTTTCTTTGCCTCAGCGACCTGTAAAATTAAGCATTTATCTCATCAAATCTGTTGTGTTTCATTTTGGGCGAGTGAATGATGTACATGTAAATTAAGTACATTTCTATTCATTAATCAGCAGTGCAAGAACCAACATGCTACTTAATTCATTACTTTTGTTGTTTTACAAAAAGCTGCAGTGCCCCTGCCCCCTTCCTTTGCACAGAGCAAGCTATCGATATTGACTGCACACATAATCAAACTAATAATATGCATTGTCTCATTGAATCCTTCTTCTCAAAGGGTCCTTCTCTAATGGAGCTATAACTGGAACAGGATTACAAAGCTTCAGCTTTCAAAATGCGGTAATGGCTATTATTGGCTGGACCACCGTACTGGATTGTACCTGAACCTTTTGAACTTGAACGTTTTGCAGCCAAGATGCCTGGCAATTCCTTTGAGTTCTTGGGGACCCATAGATTTGTGTTAGCTTACAAGCAGAACTGAGCTAATTGTCGCCATTCACTCTATTACTATCCGCTAGAATAAATGTTGATTGGCATACTTAGTATGCATATCTATTACTCAAGGTATCTGAAAACTATGAAAAACAAGGGGACATGAAGACAGAAGGGTACTGGAGAGCTTGTTACCAAGGTAACTAGATCCAAGGTATACACATGTTTATCACGTCTACAGTGTTCCTGCAGATGGGGCTTTTTGAGAAGAGCAAGAGACGTGATGGTGAAAGGGTTAGAAAGTTGGGGGTGAGGGGAAAATAAAGCATCCATATGCTTTTAAATAAATGGCAGGGTTTTTATGCAAAGTGATTCATTTATCTCTTAATTAAGTGGCATTTCTTTTGGGGTCAGGTGCCCTATGTATATGTGCTCCACAGCTGTAAGGAGCTGCCAAATGGCAGAGATACTTTGAAATTGTAAGAAATGAATTTGAAGTGGATATTCTTTGCATGCTGGGTGGCATTGATTTTTGTACAGAGAAGAGCTGCAGTTGTGTGAAGGATACAGGTGTTGATCATCAGATAAATCTTTCCACCTTTGGGATGATTAAAATCATTGCCATTTTTCTTTATTTATGTCTTACCACTCTTGTGCCCAGCTAGGCAAACACTGATGCTTTGTGGATGCTGCAGTTAGCCTCTGGGGGCCATTTTTATGATTTCTGAATGTTGATAGTGATATTTGTGTAGCACTTTCCACTTAGATACCTGGTCCAAGATTTTCAAAAGTGGCTACTCCATTGAATTGTGCAATTTCAGACATCATAAAGCAGAAGGATTTTTCAGAGGTCAGGTGCTTGTAATTCTTTGATTGTCAGGCTCACTTAAATGACTCAAACTCAACACTCAAAATAATGAATCACTTCTGCACATGTTGTTCATATGCATAGCACTGACTCAGCATTTCTAATCTTACTTTGGACTGAGATGTAGGGGCAAAACTTGACTCCTAATGCCATGGCCAAAGAAATCCTGCAGAATAAGTTTGGATCTGTGCAGCACAGAAGTGAGGAGGAATCTGTGCAGAGTGCCTGCATCGCACACACAATAACATCCAATTCTGTTAAGGCTTTCTGGCTTTCCTCCGCGCCTGAGAGCTGTGATTCTGTGGTAGAGGTGCCAAAGGGTGACACACAATATTGGCAGCGTTAGGTTTACAAACATGATCCACCAGATAAGACCGAGATTTTAGATAGAAATCCCTAGCTATGGTCTTTTTGAGTCCTTTGCAATAGAAAAACTGTGCTACTGTTTTTCTGTAGACTAAAAAAAGAGTGAGGGCTTTTGGAAGGGCTGCCTCAAGTCTAAAAAGATTTGAGACCACTGCCTCAAAACTGAGAAGTGGGGCATAGGTGGTTCCCAGAGGAGGGACAGCAGTGCCAGTGGATCTGCTGTAACTCAGATCTGCCTGCTACAAAGCAGAAGTGTGGGAGCTTCTACCAAACCGGAGCCTGCTGTAGCTGTGATCACAACCTTTGGGAAGGACAAAGGAGAACCTCCAATAGCTGCCTATGGCCAGTAGAGGGCAAAGTTGCCGTATAAATTCTCTTTAAAGGTCAAGTGCATACTTGAGTTTGGAAGTTTCTTTGTGTAAAGATCTAACTAAACCAACCACTTAACAAAAAGCATTTTAAACCTCCCCTCTGCAAAAGTCCACTGCCCTTCAAGGTACTCTAGAGTATTTCTAGCACAGTGCAGTGCCATGTGGGGAGATACCTGAGTTAGGTTATATCCCAGAAGTACTACCCAATATATCTTATTTTGAGCTAGCTTAGGTGTCTCCAAACAAAGCTGCACTGTGCTGTGGGCACATGCCCCCAGAGACTTCCCTGAATGCATCTTTGTCATGAGCTATAGATACTAGAAATCTGCTAAAAGCGCTGACTCATCTCCTGTCTGAGATGCTAGAATGATGCATTCTGGGTCTTTTCTATTGAACCTAGGAGAGAAGATTTTCCCAGAGAAGGAAAACACACACACACACACTCTTGTATAAGGTTATATTTAAGGTTAAACAAGATTTCTGTGCTGAATTTCTGAATGCCCCCCCCCCAAACCCCTACCTTGGCGGTCTTTAAGAGGAGACTAGACATGCACCTGGCTGAGGTCATCTAAACCCAGCACCCTCTTTCCTGCCCAGCGCAGGGGGTCAGACTCTATAATCTACTGGGGTCCTTTCTGACCCAAACATCTATGAATCTATGAAAATAAGGGAAAATTTCTTCATGATTCGTGCAACCAGACTCTGGAATAGACTCCCAGGAGGCATGGTGCATGCATCTACCCTGGAGATTTTCAAAAAGGAGACTAGACACACACCTTTCTGGGGTTATTTGACCCCAGCAGTCTTTCCTACCCAGAGCAGGGGGGCTGGACCCAATGATCTCACAAGGTCCTTTCCAGCCCTAAACATCTGTGAACCCTGTCTGTGATAACAGCAGAGAAATCCCTGACAACTCGAAGCACACAAATGTACATACCGGACGTAGCTGTTGGACCAGTGGATATGTACAGAACTGTAGCGCCATCAACACTAGGAGA
>JAGPOW010000229.1:16573619-16610371 GCA_030014935.1 Caiman crocodilus | reverse complement strand
CTGCCACCGCCGCCGCCACCAACGCGGCAGGCGCGTAACACAACTGCACCCTGACCGGCACCGGTATGCGGTCACGCCAGGTGCACGGCATGACACACAGCTACACCCTGCGTGGCACTGACACACAACCACACCTGGCACCACGCGTGACGCCCCGTGTTGCACCAACATGCAGTCATGCCAGGCGCACAGCTGAACACTGCCTGGCACTGATATGCTGTCACACCAGGTGCACAGCATGGCAACAACACAGAGCCATACCAGGTGCACGACATGATGCACAACCACGCTCTCTGTGGTAATGACATGCAGCCACATCAGGCACATGGCATGATGCACCATCACGCCCTGCATGGCACTGACACCCAGTCACACTCTGTGCAGCTCCATCTGTGGGGTGAAGGGCAGAGGCTGATTTCCCCTCTGCTCAGGGGCAGGACGTGCCCCAGCTAAAACACGGGGACATCCTTCACACTGATGACACTGCGTGTGACACGCTGAAAAAATACAGCTCATGGCAGAGCACCACTTGTATTCCAGCAGCACGGAGGCATGCAACATATGAGTCAGCACACAGACACATACACACAAAATGCTGCAGCTGCACCAGGCAAACAAATACCGTGTGCCACATACACTGCAGCAGTGTGAAACTGGCCCCCCAGGACCTCCCTCTCATACACATAAATGCTTCCACTCAAGCACCTTGTTTCTCATTGCGTACGAGAGGAATGCGGCTTTCTTTTTACTCCGTGACCTAGAGCAAGGGCTAATGTCGCCTGCTGTAGCATGAGCGTCTAAGTGCTGTGTGGTGTATGCTTGGGATCTGCAGGATCAGCGGTACATGACTGATGACAGGAAGGGTAGCACAGAGGTGGCATGTCACTGGGGGTAGACCTGAGTGTGACCTTTCTTTGGATGGGTTATTATTATCACACCCTGACGGGACATGAGAGGATGGCAAGGGAGGTTCTGGCACAGGAGCAGGCAAGCTGAGATGTTTTCCCTAGTTACCAGCTCAGCTTGGATTGCTGTTTGGGAAGCACAGTGGAGGCTTTGTGCAGAAGGGAGCTGATACTTCTTTTCTGTCATCTGCAGAGAGGGTGGGATGCAGTAGCATTGTGGAAAAGTAATGATAACATCTGGCTTTCTGTCCCATGTTACTCTCACCCTTAATGTACTTTGCACTTGACATTCAAAAGGGTCATGGTCTGAATTAAGTGGTGATATTAGTAGCATTATAAGGACCCCAGTACTGGTGTCTTCTAGCTTTGCTTCTCTTGCTATTAGCAATGCAAAGATATGCAGAAAAAAAGAGTGGAGAGGAGGTTCTATGTGAGCAACCTAATTAAGTTATAATCACAATCGCGAACTGGGGGCGGAGGAGTTTGGTCACTGTATTTTTTTTCTGTCTCTGGCTTTTGTTTTATTTAAATTGACTGTATCAAAGACCCTGGATATGTGTATTATTTGTGAGCTAATGAACAGACTCTCTAGTGACTTGTACTACACTGTTTAAAATGAATTTGATTGCAGAAAGCAGGATGCTGGTTGCTACTGAATAATAGTAGAATTGTGACAGAAAGTGCAAGGGCCTTTCCCTGCAGTATTCACAATCATGTATAACCCTTCCCAGTGTAATGCGATAGATTATGTCAATTTGAGAGAATTGATAGTGATCGATCAATAACCAAAATTTAACCAGCACTGAAAGAAAATAGTTAACTGATCTATTGACATATTTCTCCTGTTTATGTTCCAATATAAATACTGTATAATAATGCCTACTTTAAATATTATATATTAAAATGTGAGCATTTGTACATGTACACAGACAGCCATATATAGAAAGGCAATTATATATATATGTGTGTGTGCGTGCGTGTGCGTGCACCCATATGTATGTGTGTGTGTATATGTGTATTTATATATGTGTGTGTATATATATATGTGTGTGTGTGTGTGTGTGTATATATATATAAAAACAATTTGAGTAACAGTAGTTATGCACTGTAAAATATTTTCTAGTGTGTTGCTGCTGTGGCAGGGGTGTGAATAAAATCTTAATAGCATGCAGCGTATTTTCCAGCTGTTGTCCCATCACTACCTTTATACAACACTTTTCTGCTTTGCTTCTTTGCAAAACAGAGCTGTAGTTACAGTGATGGGTACATTCATTTACATTTCGAATTGGTTGCTTGAATTGTTTGCCATTCTCCACCTGGCCTGGTCTTCATCCACTCAAGTAGAGCAGAAACACTGCCAGCTTCTGGCTGCAGGGTATCACAGTGATTTTCTTCTGCAAGTATTTTTGAATGTGCTAGAAACAGAATAGATAATAATGGGTGAATAGTAGTGTCCTGCTAAATGTTGATATGCTTAGTTTGCTTTTTTTTTACATTAAGGGTTTAAAGATATGATAAAATAAAACTGTTGTAAAAGAGGAGTCCTGATAATCAGATTAGCCTGTCACATATATATACTGAATATAAATTCAATCTTCTTCATTGTATCATTGTTGACAAATAGTTCATATTATTAATTCTGAAGTACCAAAGGCTTTTGAGTTCACATAACCATTTGAAAGTTTGGATGAGTATCTAAACTAGTCAAATCTATTATGTATTGAAAGGTCAGGCTGGAAATCTTGGGCAAAAAGGCTTTTGAGTGTTTGCTTCTGACCCCAGCTGGAAATACCACAAGAACAGCCTTTTTTCATGTGTTTTGGCACTTCCTGTCCTATCCCAGCTGGAAGCTGGAAATGAGGAAGAAAGTGTCCAGATTTTAATAGTTTGAGTCTTAGCATGAATAAAATGAATAGGGTCTCTCCTGAATTTATTTGCACTCTCTACAAAAAATAAAGACTTGAAGTGTTAGTTAAAAATAAAGATACAGTAAAGAGATAGCAAGGGCCTGACCTTGAAGAAGGCAGTCTTCAAACCAAAACTCCATGGATCTTTGAGAAATCAGGGTTTTGTTTGCTTATGATTTATTCAAAATGTTTATTAGAACCAGATACATAAAATCATTCTATGTAGAGACTTAGAGCCACTGTGGCGACTCACCTAATTAGAAATCTGATGCGATTATCCTGCACACTTCAAGTCTTTGATACATTTCTTACATCCGCGGTCCAAATCTAAGTCATGAATATTACTTGAATATTAGGTTTCCAGTTAGGTATTTTTAACAGCAAACAGTTGTGAGTTACCATTACCACCAACTTTTATAGAACCAATGAGCTTCTTTCCAGGCTGAGATGTCGTCATTTTAAGTGCAGGGATAATGTCACATTCCATTTGCTAGATTTATTATCTCAGGAGATTAAGCAGAAAATAAAATTATATATTGTATATTGAATAAATGAGAACAATACTAGGAGCTAGATTGGCTGGGCAAAAGTGGTCAGGGAGCGTTCCTGGTATATAGAGTTTCTTGGGCTCTTGTAGGTTCAGATCAAGAGTTATCGTTTAATAGAATATATCTTCCTGTGCTATAACCCCATTCCTGCTTCTCACATAAGGGTATATCTAGATAAAAAAGGAATCTGGTTCGGTTACCCTTGGTTACCAAAATGGCTGTTTGAGGCCATAGAAAACCACAGGTAAAGAACAGCCCTGGATGACTAGCGCCTCCTGAGTCTGGGGAGGGTGGGGGCACCAGATCAGCAACAGGGGAGGGGGGGTTCCCCAGCTGTCAATTGCTGACTGGGGAGGAGGTTTCCCTCGCAGCTGATGGGGGGTCACTCCCCAGCAACCAATAGACCATCCAGTGGCAAAACCAGAAGTACACTTCTGCCAGCACTTCCGGTTTCACGACTGGCACTTCCAAGGGGTGCATGACCAATCGCAGGGGTGCATGTGCACCTGTGTGCACCCCCCATGCGTCGCGGATGAGAACAGCTGTAGTAGGACAACAGACTAAATAGTGATCAGTGGGCACATCTACATGACATGCTTTACTGTGCAGTAGAACTAATTACTGTGCAGTAAACATCTGCATCTACACGTGCCTGGGAGAGTTTACTCTTGAGTAGTTTACTTGAGAGTAAACTCCTCCTGGATTATTTGCATATGTAGGTGTGCCTAGTATCCCATATTTTCTCACATACAAGTCATACCTTTTCAAAAAAACACAGCTCCTGGAAATTGGGTGTGCATTACAAGTGAGAAAATATGGTAACAGCAGTTTCTGTGCTTAAACTTCTCCTGGGAGAAAGCAAAAGTAACTCTGTGCAAGACCCACAGGAAAGCAGAACAATGACCAGGCTAGGCTCCTGAGCTGCTGCTCAGTTACTGCAAGGAAAGATCTTTTTTTCTACATTCTGTTTCTCAGAAACAAGGTGTGTATTTTCTTCCAGGGTATGAGTATTCAAGAAAAAAAGGCATTTAATGGAAAATTGAAAGCATCGCATGTTTTCATATTTTATTTCATTTTTAGAAGGAATTACCATGATTTTCAATGTTGTCCAGCAGTCATTTTGTTAATTAACATAGTTACTGTATCTAATGGATTATTTTTATTTTCAAAATAAAGACTTCCTAGTATTAGATTTTCAAATCAGATTTTCATTATTTGTTCTGCCATGAGCATGTGCACTATTCTGAATTAAAATGTAGAGATGAGTTTTGATCGCTACATTTGACTAATAAAAATGATTCACATTTTTAATATGCTGAATATACATTTTTTTCTGCTTTATGCTCAGAATTATTTTTAATTGCACCTAGAACAGAGTCACTTAGTGGCCAAGTTTCTGAGCTTGGGCTCTGAGTCTGTTATTTATTTATTTGGATTTTTGCTACTGTACAACAAAAGAGCTTATATGCAGTACTAGTTATCTTTAGAAACATTTCAGATAAATATATAAATAAAAACAGTAGTTGCTCATGATAAAAATTAAACAATTGAGCAACTGCTAAATTTTACCTCGCCATAAATTACTAACAGAGTCCCACATTTGCGTATCTCATACAGCTTTCTGACAGAGAGAAGAGAGTCATTGCAGAATACTAACAAACTTAGGATGTTGCAAGACAAAGGGAGTGAATTCATTTACTGGAAGCACTTACACTGGTCGCACTGTGATATATTTTTGTTATCATAATAATACTTATAAATATTGGATTCTTCCTTGACATCATTCCACATGCAGAACATCCTCTGACCTGGGGCTAGATCAAAATTTATTGAACTCAGGAGCATTTTTCAGTTGATTTCAGGGGGCCTTTTGACTAGTCCCATGAATTAGAATTAAACTGGAGTATTTGCATGGTTGGGTTCATTATTTGCACTTGTTGACTCTGGCCTTATTCAGCAAGGCAAGGGCTTAATCTTAATGCCATGATTTGTCTTACTGAAATCATGCTCAAAGTTCTTCACATACCTAAGGTACCATGTTTAAGCACATCCTGTATTCTGATGTTGGTGACATTTATCTTATAAAGCTTTAAAAATTATTGAATGCTAGACAAAGTTTTCATAAATGACATTGTTTAAAAGCACAGTGTTTTAGAATGTATTGGGTATTATCCCTTACACTTAGGGTTTTGCAAGGTGATTTCGATATTTTTCTCCTACTTTTCAGGGGGCTCTCTCTTCAGGAGAAAAAAAAATCCTGGAAAAGTCTAGATAAATATATGCGAGGGGAAAGGGTTTCTTAAAGTGATATCTTTTATTGGACCAACTGTGCAGTTGGGATGGAGTTAAATAAGCTTTCAAATGCAAGGCATTCTTCCTCAGAATAAACTTTGCAATCCGTATCCTAATTGTATTTTTTTGCTTACCTTAAGAACATATGAAAACGTGTCAGTGTAAAAACAATACTTCAGGCAATGATCAGGATGTCTCATATGTCTAGCCATAGATATATATCCAGAAAGTCCCTAGTACATATCTCCCACGGTCCATGTGGAGGACAAGGTAACTTCCTCCTATCCCAGTCTGTTTGAAAGCCCTCCACAGTTCTAGACTTAGCACTTGGCAATGAACAGGTCTACTATTCATACCAGGGGCTGGCAACATACAACCTATGGAACCACTGGATTTGGCCTGCAGAGCCAGGGCTTTGCCTCTGCCCATGCCTGTGCTGGGGCTGGGCTGTGAGGGACTGCATCTGCATTGCCACCATTTCTCTCCACCTTCCCACATCCTCCCACCTCTGTCCCCAGCTGCAGCTTGGGTGCAGCTGCCAGGTGGTAGGGAACAGAGATGGGCCTGGGCAGCTTCCAGCTGCACCCACACTGCAGCCAGCAGGGGTTGGGAGAAGTGGTAGTGGTGCGGGCACAGCTCCCAGCTTCCTAGACCTAGCCCTGAACATGGTATTAGCAGAGTTCTCCACAGCTGTACTTCCTCACCAGCCTGGCAGTGTTGAGGGGTTGCTAGGAGAAGCACCTGTCCCCAGCCGGGGCACTGGAACTCCCCCATACACACCCTGCCGCTGCTGATGTGTCAGTGAAACCACTAAGCTTGTGCCAGACTTGGGGCAGGTTGTTCTAGCCTGTATGTTATAAAGGTTGCCAGCCCCTGATCTATACTATTTCTCTCAATAACCTACAAGGAATCTTCAGTTGTACCTTTATTTGAGTCTCTGCACCACCCTTTAGATCCATCAGTATATTTGGCTGATATATTTACTGATCCAGTAATATATTTGGATTCAATGAGATTGCTTAAACTTAAAGCATGCTGGTTGGGCTCTGAATGATGAGATAAAACAGAAGTTCTATGAAATCAGAGAAGGAATCCAAAAATACTGAAGAGGGCCAAGCATCATGTTAAGATTCAATTAGGGAATTAACACAAAATAGAAAATTGAACTGGAGAATATGCTGATTTTGAGTTTGTGCATTTTTTTAATGAATAAAGAACAACTAAGAGTACTGATGGCTCTTTATTACTAACTATCTTCTAGGACATGATCATAATTTGTCTGACCTGCAGATTGTCTACCAGTAATTCTAGCAGGGAAGACGTATCATTTATAAGGCAATTTAAAGCTAGGCCAGATATATGATTTAAGCAGGGCATATGTTTAAAGAGAAGCTGACCAGCAATATCAAAACTTGAAAATACAATCAGATATCCCTTTAAATAGCAGTATTTCTTCAGTTTACTATGTGGAACATCACTTTATCAATGTTGCTCGTTTTTGGGAGCAGTGAAATTTATTACTAGTTACTTTGCTGCATGCAAGAGTGAAAATGAGAAGAACACTGTGAAAGATAAAGCAATAGTTTATAGTGCAAGGAATTCAGCAGGTGAGAGGGGAAGGACAACATGATCATCATCAGCAGTGCACTCAGTACTTGCACTGGATGGGAATGTTTCCCCATCCCAGGAAAACATTAGACATAGCAAAGATTTTCCTATTCCTCATATGGACAAACATAAGCCTTTTGAAACTTTCCATGAAAGACTAAAGGGATCCTTCAGTATACCCATGTGTTTAAAGACTCACCTGAGTCATTTGAAGCAGAGAGCTAACCCTAGGAATACTATATGCCTGCTGACTGTTTGAAGCAGCAAGCTATTTGGGGTAGTTTATTCAAGTTCTGTTGGAGGTGGGACACAGTGAAGGGGCAAAAACAAGAGAGAAAGGGAAAGAGAGATAGTATAGGTCAGTAATTAGGGCAGTCATTGGAGACAGAAGAGACCTAAGTTGAAGCCCTCCCGCCTCTTAGGTGATTGTTGTAATTCAGTAGTTCTTAATGTTTTTAGACTTCAAGGCACCCTTTGGACAATGCCAGCTCTTAGGTTTTACTCAGTTTTTGAATACAGAAAAATTATAATAGAGTAATTCTTCTGCTGCAAAGAAAGACCACAACAGATCAGCATATTTTTATACTACTTGAAATCTCTGGGCTTATCTTGTGAATTATGTGTAGGTGTATACCTAACAGTGCTAATTTGCATGGCACTCTGTGACTCCCTTAATGGAATCTTGAGGCATCCCAGGGTGCTAAAATGCTCCAGTTGGGAATTACTATTGTTCTATCCTCCAAGGAGGGATTTTATTCCCTCTCTGATTCTGACTAAAAAATTTGATCCTGAATCTGAGAAACCTTTCCTGACACAAATTTAATTGAAACTGATGTATCTACAAAAAGTTTTAGTTTTGATGAATAAAATGTTTAGATGAAAAAATCCCAGACAGTTCTAATAAGTATCTACCCTGATGAGTGATTGCCGTCACCTAGGAACACAGCAATCAGACACTAGCTGGACAGTCAACAAATGAGCACCAATTACTTAGATGCTGTGAAATTCCTTTTATCATAAAAACCTCTCTGTTTTTCTTTCCTTTTCAACTTTCCTGATCCCTGTATCTTTAATTTTTAAATATCTTTCTATATATTTGACTACAGTGTTCTAAGAAGATGCCAAATAATATCATTCTGTTTCTATTCAGAAACAACAGGACACTGACTATGAAAGCTTCCGGGCACTGTCAAACCAATGTATTTCAACCCCACAGGGATTTACCTCTAAGGGAGATGATAGATTAGAGTTCATGGTAGTATTTCTGGAGCTGTCAGTAAGGATGACAAAAATTATTAACGTGTATTTTGGGGGTGACTTTTGGAATGATTTAGGTGATCTGAGGGTGCATATACACATTCATTAATGCCCAGTAGTTACTGTACTTTTAGTTTAGTACATGCTCAATGAAGTACTAACTAAACACATAGTAACTACAGTTACTGCACAGTAGTGCCAGTGCACGGTTTTTTTTGGTGATGCTTACTGAGTCATACCCAAATAATACTACTCAATAGCATGTTAGCATGGTTTTAACTGCCATACTACTGCACAGTGTTATTAGGCTGCTACCCAGTAAGCATCTCAGGTAGGCACACCCTGAGAGCAGCGTTCCCTCTAAACTGCGTGGTGTGTGTGGCTATATAGGAGCTCTCATGCCGTGCTGCCAGGCACAGCTGCACAGCCACGCATACCACACAGCTTAGAGGGAACGCTGCCTGAAAATACCAACTAATTTCTCATAGGACAGTACATGACAATCAGGTAATAATAGCTCTTGCTCACTGTTGAACTGGGTTGGTTTTAAATCTCAGGGCTACAAGATTGTTTATTACCTCCTAAATTCCTTCTTATTTTAATGTTTCTGGTGTTAGTTGAGTGTACATTGAGTAAAATCTACTAGATTAGAAGCTGAGAAATTCTACTGAGGTTGAGGCAAGAAGGAATCTCTCCATCCCCTGTACTTCAAACATAGTCACAGGGTGATTTCATAACAATTCCTTCAGTCTTAAATACCATATTAAACACCTAGTGTGGAAAAGACACACTACCTTCAACACAGTCTACGATTAGGTTACGTTAAAAGTCTAGTGGCTGAGTAAAAGCCTCTTGGAGAAGTGATTGCCTTTTGCCTATTGGAGGCTTTTACTCAGCCACCCTATTATACATTGAAATATATCTTGTCTCCACTGGGCTTTTATAATGCTAGCAAGAACATGTTAACATCTTTCTGTGCTCTTGTGGATACTCCAACTTCTTTTCTAGGAAGGAGAATGTGTGTGAATCCCCCATAGTGCCTCACAGCTTCTGCCCATACTAGGGTACAAAAATCATGCACAGGATCATGCTTACTAAGTAAAATCCTGTACAAGCAGAGTGCCTGTTAGCTTGCTGCTGTTGCACAATGGGACCTGTTCAGTACTGCATAGGAGAACTTGAAGATGAAAAAAGAGTGTTTTCCAAAACACCTGGATTGCAGGGTCTAGTTCATCTCTTAAGGGGTTTTTAATTGCAAATGAGTTGTATTCTATCTCCTACTTTTTCTATAGAAAAATATTTTTTCTTCTAGTGAAGGAGAAAAAACAAGAAAGTTATATGTAACATTTTGTTAGTGCAACCTGAAGGAGGCATACTCAGTACTTAACACAATACTTAAAATGCTTAACATTTTATTTGGTTAAACTTCACCTTTTACTTAGAAGCTAGTAGAGGTGAAATATTTGAATCCCCGTTGGGTTTTTCTTCTCTTCTCCAAAGTTAGAATTGGTATTGGTTGGTATTTAGGGTTTCAACTTAGGTAAAGATCTTTGCTATACATTTAGATGTAGACATAATGATGTTGGAAAATTCTTTTCTGTACCTGCCAAAGTCTAAATTGAGCCTATGCTGTCTGTTGGTTACTGCTGTCAAAGACTTTAATGGTGGCTTCTTTCATCTAAAGATCCACTGAGATGAAACTGTATTAGTACTAAGATACAGCCACATTTCCATTGGGACCCTCCATGTTGCCAGTACACCCCAAGTAGGGTGGCCTTTATAGAGGACATTCCAGTTTTCTGCTACTCTTCAAGAGAAAAATAGAGGACATAAAGGCGTCCAGTTTCATATCAATAGAGGACAGAGGACAACTGGACTGTCCTCTGTGATGGACACCTTACCCCAAGGCTAAGTACAAACAATCAAAAAATTTGAGGCTGAATCAATTCAGTCTTTGCATATTAGTCTAAGAGGCAGAGATTAAACTAAGAAACAACTGGACACACATATACTTTTGATTCAGGAAATGGAGCCACATGCCTGCAGTGGCTCAGACCAGAAGCTGGGGGGCACTAGAGCATGGCTGTCTGTTATGTAGCCAGGATGTATGTTTGCTTCCTCTTCCTGCTGCCCCTGAGGTCTCTGGGGTTTCCAGTTCACAATCACAGCAGCAGTACTCTGCAGTGTTGCTCATCAATGCCTCTTCTTGCTTCCAGGCACCTCTGGGATATGTAGTCCACAACCACAACCAGCAGTAACTTTCAGTAAGTTTAGCAAACAGAGAAGCTCTGTACTCGGGAGAAGGGTGGTTTAACCCCCCTTTCCCTCCCCCCGGTTCCAGACCTTAGCCAGGGTTTGCCGGGAGGGAAGGGCGGGGGCGTGGGCGGCAGAGGGGCAGTGCTTGTCTTCTCCTCACCTGCAACCGTTCTCTGGTGGAGCAGACAGCACCAACCAGCCCAGGGCTAGAAAGCATGCTGGGATGCTGGGGGACTCTGATTTAATTTAAATCAGGAAGACATCTGGGACAGAAGTTTCATAAACTGGTTTGACTGTTAAGTCTGATACTACATCCAACCAGGTTTATCTTAAACCACTTTCAGCCATTTTGAAACTGGTTTATATGCACTGAATTTCTGTTCTGTTACAGGTTTAATCCAGTTTCTGATGACTTAAACTGGTTTATGTGTAACTTCTGTCCCTAGCCCAAAAGGCAGGTCTCTTATGCATTGCTGAATCAATGCATCTTATTAATAGACCTTGAATGGAAGACCCCAGCCACAGTATAAATCAGCTGAAATAGAATACCCCAGGAAAGGGTAAGCAGTAGCAATACTGACATTGTTTTTCAGGTAACAGTAGGATTAGCATGTAGAGGAGTTGTAATTTGCATTTTCCTTTTCCAGTTTTTGTAAAATCTGGTGAAAGGAAATAGGATGCAGGTTATGGGCATTTTTAGATATGCGTGCAATGCAACGCTGGGTGTGCTAGCTCTGGTGTGCTGTTTCTCTGGCATGTTGCAGCATGAAAAGGATTGTGTATACATGCCCTATGTGATGTAATCTCCCTTTAATGATACTTTAACAGTTATTGGTATATAACACTGGTAAGATCCTATTCAAACATACACTTTATATTCTTATAGATGAGTTGGTCATTAAGGTGCCACCCTGCCCTTCCTTCTATCTAACTTCACTCTAACATAGCTAACTACTCTGTATTTGCATATGGAAACTGATATATTATCAACATATTTTATTGATAATAGTAAAGAAATTCTGAAGTTAATAAAGAGTCCAACTTAATTTTGCCTTTCTAGGAAAATTGGGAAAAGATGCAAATTAAAGGCTCAGAATATTTATATTAACTGATTTTAAACCTTAATAAGTATTCCTTTCAAGTTTCATTTAAACATGAATAGAAATAGACATAAGCAAACCCCCCAATTCTGAACCTTCTGGCTATAACTAGACTTTTGGTTCAAACTTATCTTTAATCTTGACCTCTAAGGCATTAAAAAAGTCCAAATAATTTGTTCAAAAGCTGAATTACTTAAGTGCCCACACAGTGAAATATGAGCTTAAGCATCACAACATTAAACAAAGAGAACATCTGCAGAACTGAACAAATATGCATTCTTGATCTCAGTGAACCATGTGTGCCCTTTTGGGGGGAAAAATGCCTACTAAGAGAAAATCTCTTCAGCATTTTTAAATGATCAGACATAATGGGGAAAGAACCTCTTGTATACAACAGATGTAAGCTAATAATAAGAACAATTAGCATCAATAATTTAATATATGTATCTATTTTACATTAAAAAAATGAAAATAGCTATCTATGTAGGCAGCAAAGCCAAGCGCTCAGTTTTAAGATAGTTTTAAAATAGTTGATTTAAGATTATTCATGCAATCTTAATTCTTCTCTCTTCTGCATTCACCAGCCCTCTTCTGCATTCCTCATATGTACTAAATGAAGCTGCAGTCCTATGGAAAAATATTAGGTGATGATAGAATCAAAGACTGTATCATAATTCACTATAACAAAGTTGCTATTTTGGCTTTCTGCCAGTTGTGAGGAATGCAAGCAAAAGAAAGAAAATAATGATTTTAAAAAATGTAACTCAACCACATCTGAATAAAATTCATGAGAAAATAAAAGGGATATCTCTAGCTGCAGGGCTTTGTCTATTATCCCACCCATCTCATTGTGGGAGAATTTGATCACTTTTCAGGGAGAACATGCTGTTCCTGGGCATTAAGTGTATGTACAGAACACCATAGGAGAGGGAAATGAGGGGTGTGTAAAGCCCATGCCTGAAAAATGACTTCTTTCTACAGCACTACTTACAGGGAGTGCACTGCAACAGATTGGGCAGGATAGCCAAGCCAATTGCTGGTGCTACCGGTGTCTGAAGTCCAATACAGGCAGTCCTCGACTTACAATGTTTCGAGTTACCACATTTTGCGCTTACAAGGTTTATAAATTGACATCCTGTTTCAGCTTTATGACGTCAGTTTCAACTTTACAACGCTTGATCCAATCTGATGCCACGCCAGTGAACAAGTTCGCTGTGTCGCTCATCTTGCTGAAGAACATCTGTCCAAACTTCCTTGGATGCTTTCTTTAAGAAAACAGACAAAACTCCAGAAAAAACCTGCAGCCAGGACTCCTGAGAAGTCTCCAGCCAAGAACCCTTCAAAAAGTCCAGCATAGTCACCTCAAAGAAGTCCTTCCAAATCCATGTGATTGCTATTTTACAATATAAATACATTAATGTAGCTATTTTACTAATCTATAATTGATCGAATATAAAATTCTGAGGTATTTTTGGTGAAAATAGGGTATTGAGCCTTGGTTCAGAAACCAAACTCCCATTTATAAAATTGTTTCTTATGAGAAAATTCGTTCCGAGTTACAACGTTTTGACTTAAGACATACATGGTTTTCAGGAACCAATTGTGTCGTAAGTCCAAGGACTGCCTGTATAGATAAAAGCTAGCACAAGAAGTAAATGCCTGTAAGGGAATGGTTAAAGACTCCTCAGATAAAGGTCTCCTTTGGTACACTGCTTTCCCTGCAGAGAGAGTTAAAGGACTCTGAAGTGAATTGAGACTTAGAATTGAGACTGGGTGGGGGTTGTCTCCACCAAATTACTGATTATATGTGGGAACCCTGGAACTCTACACTGGACCCAATTAAATATGTAATGTCTGAGATGGGTATGAATATATACCGCTTCTACTCAGTGCTAAGTTGGGGTCTGACACTTAAAATCTATTCCAGTATCTGTCTTTCACCTGCATGACTTGAACAACTGGAAGTCCTGCAGCCAACAACAAAGGGTTAGAGAACTAAATAAAAATATTCCAAGAATGTTTTATAATAGACTTATAAAGGCAGGCAACCTAAACTATGGGATACTACCGAACCTTCTTATAATGTATGTAAAATACTGGGAATATAAGTGTAATATATAGCATATAGCATATTTGCATACATTTGCAAACTGTGTACTAACTGAAGACTATTTTGCAGTTTGTTTGGCACCCAGAGGTGCCAAAGGTGAAACAAAAGAATGGTATGAATATCTGAATACTGACCGGTGTTTTAAATTACAAATAAGAGGAAGATATCTTCCAGAATGCAGGAGCCACACTGAAGTATTTTCATCTATGCAGAAAGAGTAAACAACATGTATCACTCTGTACCTGATCGGAAAAAAGAAAAAGTTTAATTTGAATTTGAACTTTAATCTGTTTTTGGTGTTCAAGTTAATATTTTGAAGTCTATTTAGTTTCCAGTTTGTCTGTGTTTGCTTAGTTCAGAGAAGTATATGAAATGGTTGGCACAAGAAAAATAAATTCAAGAACATAGATTGTCACTGGGTTTTAAACATCCAGATGAAATGCATTTAAGAAACATCTTAAAACATGGAATGGTGAGTATGGTGCAAAAGTAGATGAGGATGGGTGTTTTGTTGTCATATTACTGTTTATTATGAAAATATCCATGGACGAAAACAATTTTGGTCAATAAAAAACGGTTTGAAAACAATAAAGTAGGGAGATAGGCATGTCCATTGGCAAGTTTCATTATAATTTTGCTTTGGAAAAGCAAACCAGTTGAAATGCAATAGGACTGTCTTTGCAACTGACACTAATGTGAGACAATGCTTTTTAGAGAGGGATCTACAGTCCTAGCAGTGTCCCTTGAGGAAGGTAAGCCATGCCATGAAGCTCTTAGCTGGGGCCTTTTCAGATAAATTGCAGCTGAGGTTTTCAGAGTCCCAGAGTCTCAGCTGGGAGTTCATGCCTGAGCCCAGGCAATCAGGTACAGCTGAGCCTAATTAGGTTCAGAAACTGAAAGCTGGCTGTATTAGGGCTTTGTGTGTAAAAGATAAAACAGTGAGTGCAAGGATTTATGACAGGAGTGTGTTTATGAATGGTTTTTGATATTTACACCATGTGGTATAATGCAGATGAGACACTAAGGGAAAGGATCCATGTCAAAATAAACCTGTAACCCTCCAGGGATGTTTCCTTTCCCCAACCTCCCTCCCCCTCCCTACTTGTCTTCCAAGCCTTTTGTAATGGCTTTCTTCAATTGGTGAAATCTGTGGTTCTGACTATCTACTATATGTATGACAAGCAGAAATGAGGAGAAAATTCATTTACCTTACAAAATACATATGTATAAGAGTAGGTTGAACCTGGTAGTCTTTTAAATACTGTCAGACTTAAGATGTGTCTCCTACTGACACTAGTGGAAGATTATGCTCTAGTTTCATTGTCTTCTATGCAATCCAGCAATCATTTTAGTCAGCTAATCCCTTGATATTAGAATTGTCTTTAGCTAAATATGTAGTTACAGAAACAGCCAACATGTGAGGGTGTTGGAGAAAAACAAAGAACAGTGTTGGAATAGATAGTACCAAGATAGTTTTGAGACTACTTTGTGGTAAGTGGATGCATATGCAACGGTCCATTTTTTAACCTTTGATACAAAAACCTGGAGACAAAGGTGTATGACCTGGAGGATGAGAATTGGATCAGGAAAGTTCTAGGAATCTGTTCTTTGATATTCCTTAGTCATTATAGAGTTCCCCTCTATACTTTTTCAAATATCCAGCCAAGGAAATTGGAGACTTTTGGATAGGCTTAGTTTGCCATAATTAGGGACCTACTTAATCCCAACAAGACAAATATAAAATAAATATAAAACTTCTAAATATAATACTTTGTAAAGAAAAAGACCAGTATCCCTATTCTTTTACCCAAGGGGATTTAATAACCCAAAACCAAATATGAGATGCTCTCAGAATCATTGTTGGCACCAAAAGAATCCTAAAATAAAATCAAGGAAAACCCGGAATAAATCATCTGGGAAGAAAACCCCAAACCACTTCTCTTTGAATGTTTGGTACTGGAAGTAAAGTTTTATCCTCTTCGGAGGGAGTTTTGGCATGAAAAAAATGAGTAAAAAAATCAAATTAGTGGTGTGTGTATTAAAGAACTTAAATTGTGAGTTCCTCTTACATTTTACAGCTAATTAAATATATATATTGTAGATGAATGACTAGGCATACTTGAAGATTATGGCTCTTGAGAAAAAGTACTAGTTTTCAGCTGTATGTACCATCTGTAAGATTACCAATTCCTTCATGGGCAATCATCAGCTACAGTATGACAGACATGCTAGTGAGATCCTGGTTGTCAGTGTTAGAATCATACTTTTTTAACTTTCCTCCTGTTTCGCCCCTCTTGCCCCCCCGTATGTTCCAATCTCCCAGAGCTCATTCTGGGTCCCATACTGCTCTTCACCTCACCATCTTAGCAGGCTGGGGATACCAGACTGGTCTGCTTTCACAAGCCCATCGCCACCAGCTCTACCGACCATGGTCTGCACCTTCCACTACCCCATCCCCTCATCCACCCAGACAGTGGTGAGATGCCTTCTATGAGGGTCCCTTGTGGACAGGCCTATACTCCACCCTCATCCCAGGAACCACTGGAGACCTCAGCTCCTCCACAGAACCTTCACCACAGGTTTATCTGGCACAATTCACAGGCACCTCTGACATTGCCCCTTCTGTGAGTAGAGGGAAGTCCTGGCACATGCTTGTCTTGAGTGTGCCAGGTTGCAGCCCCCTCACTCCTTTTTTAAGAACCTCTTGCTGAATTCTGGCTGCACTACTCCTCACATCTTTCTGTCTATGCATTCCCCATACTCAACTGCAACAAGTCCCAGGACCTGGTCAGCTTTCTCCAGGCCCCAGATAAGCTGGTCATGTATCTAACTATGAAGGAGGCTCTGGCCATGAGGACCCCCAGTGACTGGGGCTGTTTTCCTGTCCCTTATCCAACCATGTCTCCGGGCAGTTTCACTGGGCAGTGCCCACGGGCTCCTTGGACTTATTTGAGGGCCAGTGGGTGCTGGCTGGTGTTCCCTGCTCAGTTTCCTCCTGTGGAGCACATGTTAACCTTTGACTGTCACTACCATCTCTGATATCATTTTAAGTTATCCCAAAAAATCAGTTGACAGCAGTTGACAGCCTGCAGGATCGGCTGTGGGGGGCTCCCGGCCTGCAGAATCTGCAAGGGGACTCCCCTCTGGTGGCTGACTGTCCAGTCAGGGGGAGGGGGACAAGTACCAAATGTCAGATAGGTCTCTCTCCTCCCCCACCCTCTTCCCCTAGCCTCAAATCTCAAAATATAATCCTTGAAATCTGAAGAGTTTTTGAGTCACTCGGGAGGATAATGTTAAAAAATGGACCTTAAGTAAATTATCTGGTGATGCTGTGAAATAATATGTGGATCTCTTTCCTTCATCTGTGATACAGGCTGCTGGTACTAATTATATATGACTACTCTGAATTTTTGGATGTAATCAAATCAAAGTAGCAGTCAAGTCACACTTCACAGTTAAGGTTCTGAATATGAAGAAAAACCTGTGTGTGCTGATAGTGTTCAGTCACAGAGCTTTATAAAGTATTTTTTATTGCTACTTCTACAACTCATTTTTAAAGGCTGTGTGGTTGTAAAGTATTTTGGTTTTTCTGCAGGTCTTAATTGCTCCTATAGAGTATCAAAAGTACATTATATAATGGGGCACTGGAGACTTCCTATACTAAAGGAATCTTTGTTTATTCAACAAAGATTCATTCATCAAAAATTTCTGCAAAACATTTTGGAAGAGTGTTTGTCTTAACTCATTGCATTCAGTTTTGCTGTTGCATCTAAATCATTGCCTGCAGTAGATTTCCCTAAACTGCAGGAGTTTTCAGCCAGTGATTTGGCCACTAATCATCTGTGGAAAACTGGCTACTTGTCTGGTGTTGGCTACTCCTCCTCCTCCTCAGAACAAATAGTACTTTATCAATTCCTTTCCCAATGTTACTCTTCAGTGCAGGCAATCTCTTCCATTACTATGGTATATCAGAGGGGCAGGCTTTTGGGTGAACGTCTAGAGCACTTATACACATGCTCCAACATGTTTTGATTAGACTGCATCAGAGCAGACTCAGTTTGAGTTTGTGGGAGCATCTGAATCAGAATGCTTCAGCCTGCTGAAGTGTCTCATGTATTTAGTGTCTCTGCATTTCAAAATAGCACAAGGGCACTTTAACTACAGAGGCACTTTAAAGCTTGTTAGACAAGCTTTAGTTAAAGTGTCCTTGCCACCATTTTGAAACACAGGATGCTGAATATACAAGACTCTGCCAGCGTGAATTAGAGTGGCTCCTGAGAGTGTAGATCTATAGGTGCTCCAAGAGTGTCTGCTCTTCAGAAAGGGCTGCAACTCCTTCTACATTCACATTGAAGGTGGTTTAGGGTTCCAGCCTCATGAAGGCTGCGTTTGGGGTATAGGAAAGTGCTAGTGTCTAAGTTGAGGATTGTGGAATAGCTCACCTATTATATTTATTCTTCACAGCTGTGACTTCTATAGAGTCATCTTTTAATACCCAGTTGAAATTCTTGTGACAGGTAATGTATTGGATGCTGCCAACCCTGGATATTTTTAAAAACTCAAGATTGGCCCAAAATCATTAGTTGTTAACAACAGATCAAATCATTCTGTTGGGACAGATATGTTTGTTTTCTTAAATGCTTCTTAACTTTTCCTGCCAACACCAATGTGCATGTGAAAATTCCAGTGCAGTTAAAACAAGTTACAGGATTTTTAATCCTTGCTACAGGCATTCTCCACAGAGGACCAACCTAGATTAGGGCTCAGTTGTCTGTTCTGAAAATAAACTTAGTGCTTTCTCTAGAGAGCTGTCAGTCTAGTGCTAAAAATGGTGGGCATTTTGATACGGAAGCTGGAACTGAATGCCACTTGAATCCTCTCATGGACAGTAATGCCTTTTATCTCAGTAAGTTGGGCTGCATTCAGTTTTACACCTGTAAGAACTTCCCTCTGCAGTAATGACACAATTATGTTGGGTCACACAGTGCAGTCTAGTGACTTGGATAAAGATATGCAAGTTTGCATTGGAAAAACTGAGTAAAAGGGTCAGTGGGAATTATCAGAATTTGACTGAGCCTTTCCTGTAAATCTTAAAATCTGCTGCAATTTCTAAAACTATTTTGTTTTTTCAAGATAAGCACTGAGTTAAAAAAAAACCAACCCTTTCCCCAAGCTCCTATGTGGTACTATATGAATAGATTAAGCCTAATGTTCTTGAGTATAACTGTATAATATATGTTCAAGGGCACACTGTCAGCAAGGACAGTGAAATTGTTTTTTAACAGTTCTGAATCTGTATTTTGTAATGGTTCACACAAGAGTCTAGTCTGATCACGTGATGGAATTCTTCTGAGCCACCCTTTATGTATCATTCACAATGCTGCAGTTACATGACTCCTCTAGTGTAAGGCATTTTTTTGTTTACCATCTTATCTTATTCTAAATCTAGCCTTCCCTCCCCCTTCTAATGCAGAATGCCTGCCAAGACTTTGGTAGTCTGTGACCCTCAGCTGCTGCAGCTTCACTCACAAATGCATGTTTAGTTTCAGTAGCAGGGGATGACTGAGATTTGTGATTTCTTCTTTTTCAGCATGTGTGTGGGTGAGTGGGTGGGTCAGGGAGAAATATTCTGCGTCATAAGTAGCAAAGCTCTTTCTCATGACAGTGCAAGAGAAATCTAAAACGTGCATTTACTTGTACGGGACATTCACATTCTGGCTGTGGTTCAAAGTGCAGTAACTTTCCCAGAGAGCAGATGGCCCATGCACGGAAGCAAGAAGCCTGTCAGTTTTCTTTGGATATCATACCAGAACTGCCAGATGTATGGCTTTCTTAACACTTTATTTTTAAATGTCAAAATCTAGATCCATATCGCCTTTAGTTTGGTCTCTTGAGTTGTTGCAAGTCTGTTTGACATTGTGGAGTTGCTCTTTATGAGGACCATTTCTGAATACTTCTCTTTATAGTGGCAAAAACATTGGAATCTGTAACTCTATCTCTTGCTTGGCTTGTTACCGGCTATCCTTGTGTTCCCTTGTATGCTGTCAATTAAATTATTTGGTAGATAGGTATTTCATTAGACAGATGTTCCCAACAGTTTTTAGGCTGCAAGGAAGTTGTGTTTCATGCCAGAGGAAGGTTGAGGGAACAAGAGAGGTTAGGACTTGATCTTGCTTTCATGGAATAGCAAGAAACTCTCTGTGGACTTCAGTGGGAATCCTTATACAGGGCCTTCCTGCCTGGATCTCTGATATATTACATTTGTATCTTTACAAGAGATCAAATATTTGAATTGAGACACACAAACGATATTTTAAAACAGGCTGGGTTTTAGAGGCGAGTCAAATTTGTATGTGTATCTGTTTGTGACAGTTTCCCACCAATGCCAGGACAACCATAGCACTACCACACAGACCATTACTGCTTGACTTAGATAGCGCTCACAGCAGTAATAACCTGTTTTCTCATGAATGGACTAGGCATTAAGGCTAGGTACAGACATTACACTTAATGCACTTCAGGCATGCAGAAAATACCTCACAGCCATAACACATGTCCATGGCACTGTTACATGTTCTGTAGGGGTGAGAGCAGCAATACTTTAATCAGAGCAGGTCTGTGAGCTGCCCTAATTAAAGTGCCACTGAATCTCATGTATCAGCATCCCCATTAGCTCATTTGATGAGCTTTAGTTTTAGTGTTCCCACCACCATTTTTAAGCACAGGGATACTGATACACAAGACGCAGGAGACTGCTGAAGTGTGGTAATTTCCATGCTCCAGCAGACTTGATTAACTGAGTCTGCTCTGGTGCACTGTAATTGCAGTGTGTTGGAGCAGCCTCCATGCTTGTATATAGGTGCCCTAAATTAACCCTGGATGGATGTGTATTAACCTCAAGCGCTTTCTGCTAGAACATTTTAGTGTACTTCTCTTCCAGATCCCATCAAGGGATAACTTACAACGATTGCTGCTGTTCCAAGTAAAGCGTGATAGAGTACTTTCTTCAAGGGGCTTTTTGAATATCTGTACTAAGCCTAAAGGACCACATGATCAACCTTGTGTGTGTGTGTTACCTTTATACAGCAAAATGGATACTGGCTTACATAGAACAAACCATTTATAGGGCATGATCTGTTGCTCTCTGTGGGTGCCATTATGTTCGGCACTATAGAATCCATTTCTTTATAGCACGCTTTCTGTTTTTTTATGGATCATATTCTACTTATATAGGTTTATAGTGCCATATAAATGAGTTATAAATACAGGCAAAATTAGTTGGGCAACTTTGAAAATTTCTTTCAAATGACTTAAAGAAATAAAGGGTTACACATTCTAGGAAGCAAGAGGTTCTTGATGATATTGTTCATTGGACTAACAGTAGAATTGGAAGAGGTATTAGATAAGCTTTTGGTCAAAAAGTACCATTTCTCAGGTAACTGTCATCAGTATATGCATGACTATAGAATCTTTCTGCATTACTCTTGTAAGCTTGGCAGCTACCCAGGAGCAGGGAGATAAATGAATTAACAAATTCTCTTCCTTGAGCTGTGCTAGCACAGATATTAATGACTTAAGTGGTAAAAAAGTGTTTAGAAGAAACTACTGTTTTGGCTCTTTTTCATTAATAAACATTTGAAGAAATGTTTTTTTTTAGTGTTTGAGCTAACATTAGAAACATTTAAAAAAAATGAATAAAGTTTAAAAATAAAAAAGGGTAAGACATATTAGAGTAGCCAGAGTAAGTAGAAAGAGAACAGCGAGTGCAGAAGCGTTACAATCGCAGGCTTACTTCACTAAAGCAGTTTTGTGTGACAAGCGGTGCTTTACTGATAGGTTTTATGACTTTGGAAATTCAAGCACAGGAGCCATAGAAAATTTAAAAATACTGCAAAGCTGCAAACTCATCTTTGGCCAGTAGGTGATGGCAGCTCACCAGCAAGGCTATAATAAGTTAGCAGGGCTACAGGAAACTGGTTGAACACATTCCCTACTGTTCTCATTTGAGAAGTGCTAATTGCCAGGGGAAGGAAAAATCTTGGGGCTTGAGAGGAGAAGGCAGAAATGGGAGAAGCCTTTGGAGTTAAATTTTGGGGACAGAGTAGCAGCAAGGACAAGGGGGTGACTGAGAATGGAAAGGTAGAAGGGGAAAGTGTAGTGTTAAGATAGACTACATCGAATACAAGAACTGTACAGTGATAAAAATTATATAAAAGCATGAAAGGTAACTTAAGATTTTGTGTTAGAATGAGAGTCTGTGCAGCTTTATGATATGTGATGGAAAAAGAAGTGACGGTTTATGGAGTTGGCACAAGCATGGAAATGCACGAGCAAGTCCTTTTCCATAGTGTCTCATTTCCATTCTCAGTTGTCATTAAACACTGTTTTTTTGTTGATAATCTTTGGGGTCTACTACTGCTACTACTTAAAGATCTCTGTAACTATCTCTTTATAAGAAAAGCATATGCTAAGGTAGAGTTTATTTTCTTGACAGTTAATCGCTCTAGGGTTACTATATTTCTAGGATCAAAACAGAGGACACCTATGGGGGGGGAGACGGTGAGGGAGCCTGTGGCGGGGAGAGGGGGAGGGGTATATTTATATGGGGGGGTCAGTGATATGCCTGTGCCCAGCCTCTGCCCCTCACTCCTAAGCCCCTGCCCCCCCAGCACTGCCTTCTCTCACTGCCCTCTTTGCTGAGTTTAACTACAGAACTAGAGAATGAAGTTGCAAACAATCACAAAATACAATTATCAGCCTCTACCAGACCACTTTTTTCATAACTTTATTTATATTTTTTCTTCTTTTTTCCAAAACAATGTTAACGTGCAGGTGTAATTTTGGGTGAGACTTTCCGAAGGTTTCTGCGGTGTGGTAGGCAACTTGACAGAAAAGAGTGTACCCTGGATACAGCATTTGGTATTTTCATAAAAAAACAAAGACTGTTTTTTTAGAGCAGCTGCTGTAGAGAAAAGAGAGCAGTCACTTAATATAGAAAAATAAAGCAAGGGTGTCCAAAGGTCATTTAGTCCAATGTCCTTCCTCAAGAAACAAGCCTCTCCTGTGGACAGGATTTGATTTGGTACAGGGAAACATGTTTGGATTTCTAATCCAGTCTTGTTATCACTCAGCCATTGCACTTAGCCAAAAACGGAGTCTACAAGAGAGGGAATAAGCCATGTGTGCTATGAAGGTACGTGTTAGGGTGGGGCACTGATAACCAGCTTGACTGGATCCTGTGCTGTGCCCAAGCTCTGCAGAATGTTGTATTTGAAGGTCAGGACCTAACTATCTCTTTCCTGCAGTGTTACATGTGAGATAGATAGTAGGTAGGGCAGAAATGGTGTTCTCTGGCTAGGTCAATGAATGTGGGTTCAGGAGGCCTAGAGTCACTTCCTGGCTTAGCTACAGACTTCCTTGTGCCCTTGAGTACATCACCTGACTTAGCCAGTGTCACTTCCTCATGCATACCTGTATCAACATCCATTTCTTCTGATATGGGAGATATTTCTTCATTTTGGCTAGTGCCTTCAGCCAGTGTTTCCAAGTGTTCCATGGAAAGAGTAAAAAAAAAAAGTTAGGAAGGACTTTGTTTGGTCTGTGCTCCTCAGGGTTACACTGCCACAGAATGAGGAACAGGCAGTGGTGGTGGGGTGGTGGTACCATGAATGGCCAGGTGAAGCTGGAGTCCGTGGATGGAATGAGGGCCTCTTCTGTCCTACCTTCTGAAGTCAAGTGTGGAACAGTCTTCCATACAGGAGCCTTAGCTCAGCCCTTCCCCTGCCTCCTCTGCTTTCCCTCCTCTTATAACATCTTCACCATTTCTCTGTGCTTCTCCCTTGTGCCATGTGAATATCTTTCCTGCCTACTCTTGCTGCACTTGCTAGCCCCCCCTGAAAATGCACTGTAGCTCTACCACTGCCTTTGCTGTCCACCCTCTATTCCCTATCAAAAGAGTTCTGCTGGCTCCTTTCTGCACCTTTCTGTGTGTGTCCAGGGTGGCAGGGCTTGCAAAACTGGGTCAGGAACCTGCACAGTTCTTGGATGTGGCACCTGACCAATGAAATGTGCCCTTTGGCTCTGAGCAGCACTAACAGAACAGACCCAAGCTACCCATTGTATCAGAAAGATTAGAGCAGCAGATTGCACAGAAGGGAAAGACATTCTATGCTAATCCACCCAACCGTAGCAAAGGAAAGCCAGCACCAGTATCCTACACCTACACTACTGGGCATCCAGAAAGCAATGAATGAGCAAAGTAGCTAGGGGTTAACAGCATGGACACTGTTGCAAAGAGGAGTGGATACAAGGAAAGCTTCCCCTCTAGAATGAGGGAGGGGAGAGACATTCCAGTGCATCCAAAGATTTCAATATCCTTCTTAAAATGATGATTCCTAAGGCAACACATTACTTTATGTGATTTTATCCACATGCTTAAGTTTGCAAGATGTGGGCCTACAAAAACTACATGCATCGCAGGCAACAGCTAGTTTTTAAGGACATAATACACATGATGGGCTGGAGTAAAAGAAACAATAGTTAGGATAGAGATTAGGAAAAAGCACTCAGTCCTTCTCCCATTGAAACCAGTGGGAAAATGCCCCTTGACTTCAGGGATAGCAAGATTGGAGCAAAAGTTTTTAAGAGGTAGAGCAGCTGGGCTGGGGAAAGACTCCGCTGCATGGCTAGAGGCAGCCTCTGTGTAGATATTACAGAGCAGATATTAAAACTGAATGAGATGGTGAAGAGCCTGCAAAATGCAAGGGCTTAGCTGGGAGAACCAAGAGATCTTTTGTGGCCCCTTCCTGGGGTTTTACAAGATATTTACCTCACACATATAGAAAGAGTCTTCTATAGCCCATGTGTGGTGCACGTCATCATAAAACCCTGTAAACAAAAACACATGCACAGTCAGCTCACCTGGGACTCATTTCCACTTTTATGACTGATGTTTTTAACTGTTGTTTTAGCATCACTGCAAAGTAGTGTCCTGCATGCGTTTGTTCTAATGGGTCTGTCTAGGCTGCATTGTACCCCATCAGGGAGTGCTGCAGTGAGGTGCACCATGCCTGCTTCTGTGCATGCTGTCTTCCCAAGCTGGTGTAATGTAACAACCCATTTGTGTGGTGCTGGCTGGATCCAGTCAGCTCTAGCTCTTAGGTGAGCCTACGGATTCACACAACCCACCTGACTGGGGAGGGACGGCTTATGCAGAGCACATGCTGCATTCCTCATTGTGGTGATCCCTGGTGTAGTACTGAAGCACACAGACATGGCCAACGCATAGGAAGAACCAGTGCATGCGCTCTTCTTTCTGGAGGAGGTTTGTCTGTGTTTTGATGCGTTTTGGTGCTATCTCTGGGGCATGGTTGTGTAGTGTGTACTGCGTGGAAGCAAGGGCCCCATTGTACTGTCCTAATAGCAATCTGCACAGCAATCCATATGAAAGACTTGGTTCTCCAAAACCCACAGATTAGGTACAACTTTGGATTAATTTTGCAGGCTGTTATTGGAGTGTCTCTTTATGGAAGTTTGCGCAGGGAATTGCCAAATAGAATGAAAACCATGTGGCAGGTGTGAAGAGCTTGCCTTTAAAACATGACTTCCTTTGCCAGAAAAAGTGTGTTCTGGAGAAATCCCCCACACTGGTAGCATAGCTATTCTTTAGAACACTATTTCTGAGACTGTGTTTTACCATCCAAATGATCAATGAGATTAAAAGAGTGAAAGAATTAAAGAAATTATAGGAGATTATAAAGACATTAAGGGAAATACATAAAACCCTAAAAAAGTGAAAATCTCATACATTCACCTGATCTCTGGGCTTCCAACACTGATGACCTTTCTCCAACATTTTCACTAAAAACAAAAGGAAACAGTCATTTGGATTTAGAGACAAACAAGAGTAAAGGGTCATAACATTTGTATTTCAATAGTATTTTTCATCTTTGTTTCTTGTTTGCCACACTGTTGTATGCTGAGCATATTGTCAGTGCTTTAAACACAATGAAAAATTACTGCCTTACAGATTCTTGACCAAATCCAGCTTCTCTGAGGTGAGGGCATTTGTCCTGCTGAAATACTACCTGGCTGGGAATCTAGAGTCTGTAAACCTGCATGTGACTCTGCCACTAATCCGTTGGATGGCTTTGGGTAACACAATTCATCTCACAGGTCTCACTCTGGAATGGACTCTTAGGCCCAGTCCTATGTACTGTTCACATGTGTAACTGCATTGCTTCACCCACATGCAGTTTGGGATTCTAATTGCTTCTTTGCATTTGGAAGCAGGATAAAACCTTGGACCACCTCATATCCCCACTAATCTCCCTGTTTTGGCTGCCAAGGGGGCAAGCTTGGAGAGATGGAAAGAGCTCTAGGCAAAGCCTAACTTATGACCTAGTGGTTAGAGCACTGTGTTGGGAAAAGATGATTCAAGTTCAAACTGTTTCTGGGTAAGCAGGAACTAGGACGCATGTCTGCTGCTTCCTGGGAAAGTGGGTGCACCCCTTAGAAAATGCAAGCCCTTAGTCTTCATTTGTTTGAGTGTTTGCCCTTCTGGTAAGCAGGGGCAAACCATCTAGGTTTGCTCTCTGTCATAGATATATCGCAATCAGAAGCTGAGAAATCAAAAGCGTGACTTACTGTGGCCTGCATGTTGGGCCCAGTACTGCTCCAATGACAATGTTGCTAGTGATGTCCTTGTGAGCTGGGAGAGATGACGTTTCCCCTTCTGACAACTGGAAACATTAACTGCTTCAAACTGTGACCCCAGCCACACAGGTCTTTAGAACTCAGACTTTTAGGCAAAGCCTGCCCTCAGGTCCTCCAAAGCCTCATGGAGGCTCATGGAGGGTAAAACCATCAAACCCGGCAGCAAAGCAGGATTGTATCTGTGGGTCTCGGTTCTCTAGCTTGGGGCAGACTTTATGGACTGTTTCCCTAGAGCAGTAGTTCTCAATCTTGTTAGGCTCAAGGCACCTCTTGGAAAATGCAAGCTCTTTAGTCTTCACTTGTTTGAGTACAGAAAAATATTAGAGCAATTCTTTTGTTAAAAAGAACTTTGAAGGACCGCAATAGTCCAGCGTGGTTTTAAACACTCTGGATTTCTATTGGAAATCTCTGGGTTTACCTTGTGAATCATGTCTGCACTCTTACAAGTGCTAACATTGCATAGCAAGCATCCTGTGTCACCTCACAGTGCTGTGGACACCAAGTTTGAGAATTTTATCCTAGTGGATTCTGCATGTACACACCAGGTGTAGCTGAGAGAGATGTCCTTGCCCTCATGCCCCTTGGCTGAACACGCCCTCCCATCAGCTGTGATTTTGTAGATTGATCTGGGGATGGGAAGGAGGCATGTATCATGGTGGCAGAGTAAAATTAGCTTTGTATGGAACCTCACTGGAACAGTCTGGTCCCACTGTGTTGTGACAGTGAAAAGGTGTGGTTACAAGCAAGCGGAGAGTTGGACAGAGCCCTGCCCACCTTCGTGTTGAACCTAGTCTAAAATAGGGCCAGCTCTGTCCAGAGACCCCAGATGATCCCATTCCACCATAGCTCCTATTCTTGCTGTACTGCCAGAAAAGTTACCTTAATTGTTCATTGTCTGTAGATAAAGCCAATGAGCTCCCCACATACAGAGAGGATTCAGTTTGAATGGTTTCCTCTGATGACTCTATCTCCTCTTTTCCCTCCTGCTGTTGCTTTGCTTCTACCATCTTGATGTTTCTACCATCTCTTCTCCCTCCTCATTTTCAGTATGATAGGCTGCCAGTTGTGCAGGGAGGTCCACCTTAGGTTGAAAAACTTTCAGAACATTCAGCACAGGCTTCAGCACCTTCCTGAATGAGGTCCTGCTGAAGGACTGAAACCAAAGAAGAAGCTTTTGGAGAAGACACCTCCTCAGAATCCTTCCTAAACCAGTTTTTCCTACAGATTACTAGAGTGAACTAAACCAAGCCCCTTTTAGACTTGCATTCGGATCCATCCTATGAACTTGAGCTGAGCACCCAGAAAGATCAGGATTATGCAATGACAGGGATTGTTAAAGGAAAACTGCTTTGTCCATCTGTTCCATTTCAACTTTCTGTTTGAAAGCAGATCAGAAACAAACACTAAGGAAGTGACTAGTGTGTCACCTACTAAGACTAAATACCTCTTCTAGGCCCCAGGTCAGGAAGGCATTTAAATGCACTTTAAGCAGGTGCCATTAATTCTAATTGGTCATTAGTTCAGGCTTCAAGTTATGCAAATACTGAGATTCTTTGTCATAGCCCCAAAGATTGCAAATCATTGAAGCCTGTGAGCACTTCTATTGACTCTGATTAGTTTTCTGTACTTAAGTCTTTTCATGGATCAGGGCTCTAGCACGGTCACAAATGAGAACATGTCTGTGTCACAAACTGGTTAGTTCCTGCTCATTAAATAGAAACTGTGGTGTTGGGATGAGACCCAACTATTCAATCCCATGGGTTTCTAAATAAACTGGGTCTGGGTTATCTGTCACTGTTTTCATATCTGGGTTACCTGAACTCATTACCTGGTTTACATGTCATGTCTGATATCCTTATTTTGGGCAGCAGTACTTAGCTGTAGGATCTTGGAATCATTGTCCAAGCCATCTGAAGCTCAGAAACTTGGCTTAGCAAAATAATTTCTTACACATTTTCTGTGCTTTCATTTGAAAGAGGATAAGAGTTGCAGCTCTATGAAGATCAAGCTCCTGAAACTGGCCTCATCACTCTGGACACCCACACCACAGCCTCACATTTATCAGTCTTTAGTTATGACCCAAGCCTTTCAGGGGAGGCAAAGCCCCTCATACTGCCACACATGGTCTTCTTTTTCTAGTGATCAAATGGCCCTTTTGGCTTGAAGAGAAGCTGCCTTTGGATCAGTCTCTGCCATCAGTAAACAAAGCAGAGAGCTGTAGCTGTCTTCTCCATATGCTTAACCCAAGGGCTTCTAGCCCTCTTCTTATCCCTAGACAGATTTTTTGGAGAGTAGATTCAAGATTAGTGAATTTACTGACCACTAACCCAAAATCCCAGCTAGTGAGGGTCCTCCACACTGAAGGCCCACTGCGGGCTCTCTAGGAGATGGTTTACCGCCTCTGTAAGAGCATTCAGCATTCATAGCAGATGGGCTTTCAATGTCACATGATCATCTTAAAAGGTCCAGTTAGAAGCAAAATGATATTCACAAAACAGGATTGCCTCAGCCTTATCTACTTACCTCCCCTGGTCTTATAACTGATTGTCCTGTGCTACCCAGAGAAAAATTACTCTTTAATTCTCTGTCTCAGATATTGAACTTTCATTTTGAGAACACTTCTCTGTTTGAGCAATGGATGTTTTTTGCAGTTTGTCGAGGGGTTCTGGTTTTAGGGAAACTCTTAAATGATCAGACACCAAGTCTGGAGCAATGAGTATGTGTGTTATTCTAATATAAGGGATTGTTTTCACAGGCAGCTCCTCTGTATCTGATGTGGTTTTGTTTGTAGCAGAACCTGGGATTGTTTCTGCAGAACTCCAGGTCTTAAGCTCTTCACTATTAGACACTTGGGAAAGGACCATGTTGGCAATTCTGCCTGCGTTCATTGTACTTTGGCTTGGTGTTGCTCGGCTGTCAGTAACAGCCTGTAAAAAAGGGCAGTCAGAGAGTTCCTCAATTTTTACTGTAGCCATTTCTTGAGGAAAAAATAAATCAAAACCTGTTATATTATCATAAAGTTTTTGCTCAGATCCAGATTTAAGTAACATATTCTTGGAAACAGAAAGAACAACTTCATTAACTGCATCTTCATGCTCTGGAGGCAAATGTTCATTTGTAGCTGCCACAAGGCTGATTTTATGTTTGGACAGGCCTTGTTCCATGGCCTCTTTAAGGTTCTCAACATTTTCATTCAGTTTGGATCTTGATAAATATCTTCTAGAATTTGGGCTTGTGCCGTCAGTTGAACTTAAGACTTTGGCAAGGAATCGCCTTAATATTTCTTCCACAAATGTCACAGGTACCACAGGAATAGGTGGGTATATAGGTGGCTTTGGAATTTTCTCTATTATGCCAAAATCAGGGAATTTCTCAACAATCCTAACACCTTCTGTTGTTGAAGTTGAAACAGGCAAAGTCTCCCCCTCTGAAATGCCTTGAAATTCAGGTTTGGCAACTTCTTTTGCTATTGACGCTGCTATCCTATCAGCTAAAATATCTGTCTTATCTGTTAGGTTTCTGCAAACAAAAATGTCAGAGTCAGAATGGTCTCCAGTGCTTGTGCAAGCCAAATGGAATATGTCTCCCATAGCTGGCCTGTCTTCAGTGCCTAAAAAGTCTCTTTCATTGATACGTTTGTTCATATTCATTTGGTGTTTTGACAGGACTACTTGCAAAGCATGCCTTATTTTTCTAGTTGCTTCCTCCAGTAACAAAATCTTTTCTGTGCCCAAATTGGCAATCATAAAGAGGGAAGACAATGTTGACATAAGGTTTGCTTCTAGTTTTTCTATGATGACAGGAGCTATCTTACTAAGATATGATGATAATCTGTTTTGGTTATGCAAAGGCTCAGTAACATTTCTTAGAGTAACGTTTTCAGCAATATCGTCAGCTTCGGCACAGTGGTGAAGCAGTAATTCTTCGGAAAGTGAGTTCTGCAGTGGATGTCCAGAAACCTCTTGGATGACCTAGTCACAAAGAGCTTCAGAAATAACCATGTACCCATTTCTTAGACAGTTCTGCATATTTAATCTAGACTGAAACTGTGTCAAAAGCTTATTATAGACTGAATCAGCAATTGTTTGAATCATAACCTCCGCCCTGGAATGCAGCTGTTCAGTATGCTGACTGAAAGAGTTCTCATCTTCAGAGATTTTTGCCTTAACTTTGCTGATTATCTTCATGCGAATCAAGTCAAATTCTGCAAAATCCATTTTATTTTCTGTAGAGGAAGATGTGCTGGTGGTGGCAGGGAGAATGTTAGATAAAAGCCCACTGATCATATCTTCCAAAAATCTGTGGCATACTCCCATAAGAGGGTGCGAGACTTTGGCCTCGGGCATTACTTTTGGTAGGATCTTCTAAAAGCTTTTCATCATCAATTTCTCTATGTTGTATAGGGCTTTACAGCACTGAAGAGGGTGCCTTTGCTTTTTCCTGTTGGTAACCAGTAATTTTTCTCCTTATCAAACCACCAAAGCTCTCTGCTGGCATACTGTTTTTGTTTTGCATGTCTGCATAAACTGAGACTTTGGAAGCTCTTTCTTGCATAAGTTCAGATAAACTGGAAAAAATAATTTTGGCCGTCAATGTGTCTATGTCAGGGGAGAGAACCTGGTCTTCAGAAGGCTGCAGGTTTGTGGCCTGACATATGGAAAGCGTATTTAGTATTCGATCAGCTACAGCTGTGCTGATACATGAGAGATTGCTTCCAGGGATTGGAATGTCCTGAATATGTGGGATTTGTGATATGACTGATTTGCTTATTAGTTCATCATATATCTCTTGAAAAATAGCATCAGCATAAATACTGGTTGGTGACTGCAGTGTTTGAGGCTCAACTGTGCAGGTTGTCAGGGGCTTGCTGCAAGCTCACTGCATTGCTACTTCCTCTTTGGGAAGTACCTTTCTGAGTGATGGAAAAAAAGGCTTTCTTGCAAGATGCCTTCTTGCTGGAGACTGGCTAGGTGCCTGTTGAGAAAACAGTGGGGTTATTTTCCTTCTACCCCTCTCCTCAGACATCCCGGTGATCTGCTGGGTGTTCTATTTCTGTCTGTGAAGACAAAGTTTTTGGCATTGACCTCGATGTTTCCCTTGTTTCTCTCAGCAATTTTTCTTCCTTCATATTGAATTATTGCTGGATATATTATGTCTGTCACCTCAGACACAAACCACGTCATTATATTTGTAATTTCGTTGGTCATGTCTTTGGTCTTGTTTTGCTGTAGTAGGAACAAATGAGAAGGCACAATAAATGTGTTAATTAATTCCTCCATTCTCCCTTCTGTACATGGAAACAGCTGTTTAATGGGTGTGATTCAAACTTTTAGGATAAACAATAACAGCCCCCCATGAAAAGTGACATGTATCACCAGAGCCTTTTGGATAGGCTGGGATATAAAACTTACAGAATAAATATAGGACATAAAGAAACACCCAGTTTGGGAAGTCAGTGAAGGACAGACTAGGACACAGATTGCTTCTTGAGTTTGTTTCTGAAAGGCAGTCTGAAGACCATGGAAGAAAATTCTGCCATCTTGAAGCCCAGGAGGGGTTTGTTACTGATTTTAGCAAGGCCAGGATTCTCCCACATGAGCGTAGAGATGACCTCTTTTTGCCAGTTTACCCTATTACAAGTGCCAGGGGGGCTAGAAGTTACATGTTTGAACATACTCTGTGCAAAGGACCATGTGTCCAGAGACTGCCACAATGGGACTCTCTAGCCTCCTCTTCCTTCCCTATCCCCACCAAAGCAGCACTTATCAACTAGTTCACTTCTCCTTATGGAAAAGAATCAATTAATTTGCTGATATTTTCTCCACATTGCACTAAAACTCAAAAGTTGTGTCCTCCCTGGGCAGTGCTGCTCCCTACTCTTTCCTGGGCTGCAGTGCCTTCTATTGTTTTGTCACTCCATTGTTTCCCTTGGTGTTAAGAAATGAGTATCTGTCACACAACCAATCACAATACAGCACTTCTTCTAGTGTTATATTCTGCTCACTTGTTTCCAAAAAGAATGTGCAAGATTGTGTAGAACAATGCCATTTAGTGACTCTTGCACAATACACGTACAATAATTCATTTTTGACATCATCAGCGTCCACTTTTGGCGTCTCCCCATGCCCTGACTTTCTACCCAAGAGGATGACCTTTTCTTGTTTGTGCCTTTTTAGCAATTGGCACAAATCTAGGCTGCAGATTACCTGACATGAAAAACAGTACATTTCTAGGATAGTCCTAAATGTTGAGTGTAAACTGCTTGCAAGTCTAGGATCTGTGTTCCTGACTCTGCTATAAAAAAACAACTCGGGGTGAATAAGGGTAAAAAGCTTGGCCGTGCTGAATTAAACGGAAGTTTTGACTTTGGTGTAGCCACAGTTTTGCCTGAGGTATATAACCATTTTAATGGAAAGATGGTGAAAAGACAGATACAACAGTGGAGACAATCCCTGGAGATCAGGACCTTCAAGCATTATAGAACTCTGCTCATCAAATTAAAAGACTGACAGGGTCTAGTTTCCTTGTGTGTTGTACCCTGATCCTGCAAACATTGATGCAACTGGCTAAGAAACAATCATGGGAGAAGTCCGATTGAGCTCCCTGGGATCACAGACATTCTTGAAGTAAAGCATGTGAATGTTGTTAGATTGGGCCTGTAATCATCAACTTCTTTATGAAAGTCTAAATAGAATTGCCAGCAAAACCATTGGTTACTATTGATTCTAGCCATTTACCAATTACCTCATTAAGGTATATGATATATATACATATATGTACATATATATATATAAATTGTATTGTGGCTTCGTTTCTAACCTTCATTGCTTTAAGAAGCATATGTTGTTTCCTTTTGCTCTGTCGCTTTCTTTGTCCGTCCAACCGATATGTCGTCTAAGAAGCGAATGAGTTTTTTGTATCCGTGAAAAACCTGGCAAAATCTCCTGAGAAACATGTAAACAGTTGGTTAATATCACTTCTGGTGTAATCAATTTCTGCTCCACCTCCTCTTATCCTGGGTTTCTTTTTGCTAAAGTGATTTTTTAACAAATTCCAAGAAGTTGCTAATACCATTTGTGAGCTATAGCTTGGAGGTAAGCAAACTGTTTTTGTGGAGTGTATTGCTGATGAATTAACACAGGCCGCATCCTATCTTTCTGAAGGCCCAATGAGAGTGGAAGGATGCACCATTCCTTTATGAGCCAGGAGGGGAACCATGTTCAGTATCTCTCTTTTCTGTGACATGTTCTAAGTCACCTTCTCCACACATTTTATAGTAAGGTGCTTGGATGCTTACTAAGGAGCCAAGAATGAGGAAAAATGGAACTGAGATAAGGCCAAGTTGGAGGGGACCCAAAAAGAGTTCAGGCTTGTTGGGGAGAGAATGGGCACATGGCTCTGGGTCACTAGAGTGCACCCCTGTCCAGATTCTGGGATAGACCTGAATATCCATGAGTCTACCCCACTCTTCTGCTGCCAGCAAATTTCTGTGAGCCTTACTTGTAAAGTGTACCCCTTCACCCTCTCCCTGTCCCTGCCCTTCCCTCCCCTCTAGGCTGGTGGACAGAGAGATAGACAACCCATTGTTGCTGTCAGTTCATGAACCAACTTAGATGGCACAACCCACTTCTAATTTTTATGAAGTGCCACTTATTGCCCCCTTTTCTCCTTGCCATGTACCTATGCTTGGCCCTTATTTTCTGCCTTCCCTTTTTCTTGCTGAATGCAGAGGGGCTTAGAGACAAAGATTTTTCTTTCTTGAATGTGGAGTCATGGCTCTTTGGCCAGATGATGAACTATTCTCCTAGGATTCTCCATTTCTGTTTGTATTTTTTGTAATGTTTTCTTCCTATCAGTTGTGTTTTGCATTATCTTCAATTTGGGATTAGATAATTAGAAACACTGATTATGTGATGTGATGTCGTGGCCATATAAGGCTTAAGCTCTCCTCTGTGACAGCATGGAATGTAATTGGATCACAGTCACCTTGCGCTAAGCAACCACCTGGCCATTGTGTCCTAGCTCTGCCCCATGATTGGCTCTGTCTGTCTCATTTGAATAAAAGCCATATCCTTCCTCCCAGTAGGGTTGGAGTATTGTTGTAGCCATGAAGGTCTGGGCAATGTGCTAGGGATTTTAGGGATATCTTTTCTTGGACCAAGCGTATAGGTGGGAAAGAATTCCCCACTTCAATTTCTATTTTTCTGTCAAGTTTTTCTCCCAGTCACAGTCTTTTTGCTTAGTTAGAGAAGTTTCTGGGCACCAAGTGCCATTCCTCTGTGCCCTTGTCTAACATCACTCCCAAATTGTACGCCTGGTCCAATAAAAGACACCTCCAACAGTCCCTCCCTCCTGCTTCTCACTTGCACTGCCTTTGTCAGGCACAGAGACACAGAGTCCCTAACCTCATGCTTGACTTCCTCAAACCCCTCCTCCTCCTGCCCTACCCTTCTCCTTCCTGACCCAGAGTTTCTGCCACCCATCTGAGCCCTCCCTGAGAGGAACCTGAGGAAAATCCCAGTACTCTGCTGCCTCCCCCAAGATCACTTCAGGCACAGCTCAGCTGCCCCGCAGAAACAGGTGTAGGAATAGGGAAATGGAAGGAGAAGGAATAGGGAAGACTAGAGAGGGAGGAAAGGTCTATGTGGAAGTCAGAGGAGTGGTGGGGGGGAACTCTTGTTGTTCTGGTTTTGATCCCCAGTGGATGAGACTTGGAGCAGCCCCTTTGTTTGCAGTGCAGCAGCACCCAAGTCAAGAGTGACAGACAGGTGGAGAAACAGACAGAGCTGCAGGGAAATATGGAGATCAAAGCTCCCTGCCCATCAAAAGGGTACAACTCAGGTATTTTGTTCTGATCCCAAACATTCCTGGGGGCCTGAACTGGCTGAGATTTGGCAGAGCTCATAACTGGCTTTTACACCAAAGTTACTTGCTAGGGCCGTGTGACCTGGGCCTAAATTACAGACTGTGACTGAAAAGGGCCACAACCCTGAACTCATTAACCACGAAGAAGTATTGGGGACCAGGCAGAGAGAGGGGCCCAACTGCGCCACTTGGCTCAAACCTGAGAGTTTCTGGGGGTCGCACCTGTGGGGCGGGAGGGATAAATAGATAAGAGAGGTGGCCCTGGGACCAGAAAGAGGAATCAGATTCTCCCTTACCTGTAGGAGCTTCAGCCAGAGAGACCTGCCACCATAAAGGTCTGGTCAGGTCTGAGCCTCTGGCCTGGGGTTCTGGAATTTATCCTGCAGGCTGATATCAGCCCTCTGTGAGGTCACTGTCTCTCTTGCCCAATGCCTGATATCCTATCAGTGTACCCCTATGACCTCACTGTCTGCTCCACCTTCCCCACCCAGCTGGGCTCATCCCCTACCTATAGTCGCCCCTTTACCATATAGTCTAGCAAATCCTGTGTCCCATCCCTGGCAGTGCCCAGTGCTCAGTGCCAGAGGCTGGAGAGAACAGTACAAGAGAACCCCATCCTGGACAGTTGGGGGACTAGTCTGGCCAGAGAGGGGACAGTTTTGCCAAAGTCCATGTAGTGAGTGCGATCTGCCCAGCAGTGCGAGTGACAAAAACCAAGGGTGTTTATGTACATGCTCTGGAAGTGTGGAAGGGCGGTGCTTTAGTTAGAGTGGCTCTGAGAGCCATCATGTGCATCAGTGTCCCACTCTAAAAAATGGTGGTTGGGGCACTTTAACTACAGCTCATTAAAAGTTTTAGTTAAAGCACCCCCAACACCATTTTTCAGCACAGGGACACTGATCCACGTGAGACTGGAGTCTGCTGGAGTAATTACCATGCTCCAGCAAACTCAAGTCTGCTCCCACACGCTGTAATTACAGTGTATCAGAGCAGCCTTGCTGTATGTTTTCCCAAATCCAAAACGCTTTGTTTTCAACAAAGCGTACGTGCATCCCTGGGGGTACTTGGGATGGCCTCAGGGGGTATTCAGCAGTGGGCGCCACCACTGCCATGTTACCGGCACTTCTATTGCTGCTGTGCCACCGTTCTCCACCCCGGTCATCGATCAGCTGCTGGGGGACCCTTCCCCC
>JAGPOW010000229.1:16558490-16573519 GCA_030014935.1 Caiman crocodilus | reverse complement strand
CCCCCTGCTCATCGACTGGCTTCTGGGGGGACCCCCCCTGGGTTGCTGATCGGCCACTGGGAGATCTTCCGCCTGCTGGGGGATTGCTGCCTTCTCGACCAGCTGCAGGGGGTACACTGACCAAAAAGGTTGAAAACCTCTGCTGTATGTCTGTAGTGCCCCAAGTGACTAAGTGACAAAACCAAGTGGCAGTTAGGGATCAGTTAGGGGTACGGCCTCTGAATTACAACTAGCTAGACCTCAAATGCTGGAGGCTGTAAGGAAGAGAAGAACAGTGAAAAAAACGCTGGTCATAGTCTCCCTTTCAGCAGCCACTCCCTGAGCATGTCTACATAAGGTGCTGTGTCACAGTAGCAAAGAGCTATGACAACGTAGCTTGTCGTTATGGCAATGTAGCATGGGTGGGCACTAACTGTGATGCTACTGTGCAGTAACTCATTGGTGGCCCCGTTTTTGTGGTCAAAAAGAGTTTGCTAAGTAACAGCTATCTCAGCTTTTCTGCAAGGTGACATTGAGAAAACCCAAGGATTTTTAACTTGTATTTACTCAAATCCAAGATTTGGTGCCCCCGCCAATTCAACATGGGGGTGGGGGAAAGCCCCTCATCCTGAATTTGAGTACAAGATGAAGAGGCAGACAGTTGCAGCAGCTCCAGTTCTGGCCCAAACCCCAGCCTCAGCCCTCGCTCAAGGTTGGAGCCACAGCTGCTGCCCCCCCACTAAACCTGCCCCTGAGTGCTGGGGGATCATTTTATATTCAAAGTTGTCTTGGATTTGGGTAAATACAGTAATCTTGGTCTATCAGCTTTAAATATTAAACATGAGAACTAAAATGTGCATTGGAAAGAAACACCTAAGTCAAATGGCTGCTGGCTGTCCACTGTCATCCTGATCTGACATCAGCTCTAAATACTAAATACTTTATTATTTGTTGTTTTGAGGAGGACCTCTAAGCAAAATCTAAAACGGTCAGTGTGGAATGGCTCTGTAACTGTGCAAGAATATTCTGTGCCTACTCTTTTTCTGTGAAGAATATTCAGGACCACTGAATTCATAGCAAAACTCCCACTGACTTGTGTAGAGTCGAGTTTTCACTTTTGTCTCTGAAAAATCTTTGCTTACATTTTTTAAAGTTATTTCTTGCACTAGTGTTGGAAGTGCAGTTTGATTAGAAGGCATTAGGATTCTTCTGCTCCATCAATTTATTAGCAACGTTTTAAAAGAAATTTTAATTAGCACATGCTTATTGGTGATGGTTATATAGAAATGAGGAGGTCCCAGGGTTAGTTTACGTTGCAGTGCTTGAAACAACTGGAGTTGTAAACAGAATAAATGGAGCTGTTCTGAACATTTAAACAATCTCATAAGTTTCTATTTTATTTGACTGTCCTTTCTGATTATTTGACTCTCCTTTCTGATTACAACTGTATTTGAAAGAGAAGTTGTAATGCAGTCTTTCTGTACTGGTAATTCATTAAACATAACCAGGACTCATTCATTTATCTTTGTAAGTAGGGGAAAAATTCACTTCTTTATTTTATATATCTTCTATTATTGTCTCAAAACACCTGGTGCCTGAGTTAATAAACTCCCAGGAGAACTTATTATCCAAGGAAATACATCCAAGGAAATATTTTAGTTGTGCGATGTACTCTATAATGGAAACCTTTTACCCCTATGTATGGGTTTTTTTTTAAATGTCCAATTACTTTCAGAAGTGTTTCATCTTTTTAGTTGAATGATTAAATTTTTTTGTTATTACTAAACCACAAATATAATGTGAAATGTATATGCTAAATTCTTTCTACTTGTTGAAACAATTGAAAGAACCCTGCACACTTCTGACCTTTTTTTGTGTGGAAGAGGTGGGTTGGTGACAAGCTATTAGATACATTTATATAGAAAGCAGAACCAAAAGATGGTTGGTTCAAAGTAATTTTTGTGTCACATAGTATCTTATGTATAACATAGTAGAATATCAACCTGGAGGGGTTGAAATGTTAAGGGATTAGGAATAGGGCTGTGTGAACTTTTGGTAGCCATTTCATTTTGGAGGTGTTTCGGGCCATTTCAGCACCTGAAACACCGAATCCGAGTTGAAACGGAAGGCTCAGAAACATTTCTGAAACAGAACGAGGCATCCAAAACGTTTTGGAAATTTTCAGAGATTTGGAGCTGGGCCTGAAAGGAAACAGCTGCCCTGCCATGCGACTTGGCTCCACAGGGAGCAGAGATCCACGCCAGGAGTCTGCTCACTGCCACTGCCCACCCTGTGGTGGCCTGGTGAAACTGGGCTGCATGGGGTGGGCAGCAGCACTGAGGAGACCCCCAGCCCAGATCTCTGCTCCCTGCAGAGCCAGGTCATGTGCCAAGGCAGTGCTAATCCCTGCCACACAACCTGGCTCTGCAGGGAGCAGAGATCGGGGACCACGTGGGGTGGGTAGCAGTGGCAAGGAGACCCCAGCATGGATGTCTTCTTCCTATGGAGCCAGGTTGCACAGCAGGGCAGTGCTAGTCCCTGCCATGTGACCTGGCTTCACAGGGAGCAGAGATGGGGCAGCATGGGGTGGGCAGAGGGGGCAAGGAGACCCTGGAATGGATCTCTGCTCCCTACAGAGCCAAGTCACGTGGCAGGGTCCAGCAGGCTTGCTTGCTGCTCTGCGCTGCTTTTCTGCCCCACGACCCAGCATGACAGAGATCAGAGATCTGTGCAGGGTGTCTCCTCGCCTGCATGGAGGGCAGCGGCCTGCCCCTGGACAAGCCACCCATGGCCCTGTCCTGCTCCCCGCTGGGGCCCTGCAGCCCCCAAGCACTGCCTGGCTGGGCAGCTCGGCTGTGCAAAACTTGCAGCCTGTTAAAAACAGATTAGGAGGATATTCAGCTGAAACGAAACAGGACAGTGATCCGAAACACTGAAATGAACCACTGTCCTCTGAAATGGCCGAATCCGAAACTGAATCAAAACACAGCTGTTTTGAACAGCCCTAATTAGGAAGATACTGCAAAATTACTATGACACTACAAAAATGAAGATAGCCAGAACCAGAACGCATCTAGGTGGACAGTTTGTTAAGCAGTATTTTGTGTCAGGAATGATAACAATCTGAGGTCTGACTAATTTCATAATTATCTGTTGCCAAACTGTGGCCCTCCCTTTTTTAATACCAAATTTAATCAACAAATAGTGAAAACAATAATACAACACAGCTCTGAATATAACTCCAAAGTAGACATGGTTTCAGAGACATAAAAGCAGAATGAAATAATCATCTTTAGAGGTTAAATAAGAATGGGTATATTTGGACTTAATTTGTAGGGAGTCGGGTGGCTTAGTCATCTGACACTTGCCATGGTAACCTAGCAAGGGTTATCGTTGCAGAAATGTTTTATATATGTCTGGGTTGTGTGTGTTGTTGTCACATGGGTCTGATGATAGGCAAGGGATAACTGAAAGAGCTGTCATACAATCAAGAGATGTTCTGTCAATTACTTTGTGTACCCCTGGAAGGTGCCTATTTTATGTGTAATTAAAGTAATTTTATGCAATTTAAATGTCAAATTTACAGCACCATAAATATGCATATAGAAATCATCATGCATTCAGGGAAATGCCTCTCTTTACACACACAGTTTTGAATAACAGAGCTTATTTATGTAGGTCCTTAGTGTTGCATTTCACCCCTCTTGTGCATCTTTGAAATTGGATGGAATCCCTTGCTATTGCAAGTATGGGTAAAATGTGGCTCTTGGGTGTAATCCTTTAAGCAACAATTAAATTTTATTCTTACATAAGTAGAAATGAGTAGTGGCATGCACACAGTTATTCACTTATCATACATATTAAGAAATGGTCGTTAGACTTGTTTTCTTTTCAGTGAAGTTGACTAAATCAAGGGTTGATAACTTATGGCCTGTGAGCCAGCCCCAGCCCATAAAGTACAGTAAAAGTTTTGCTATCTGGCATGAGTGGGGTAAGGAGGGTGCCAGTTATCTAAAATTTCCCGTTTTAATGGAATTAATGTGGTGGTGGCGGCAGCGGTGGTGGTGGCAGCAGCATTGCGGGGTGGTGTGCAAACTCCTCCCCCGCAACATCCAGCCGGCCAGGTGGTGTCTGTGCGGCCTGCAGAGGGGAGCTACTGCCCTCAAGTTCCCCCCACCCCCTGGCCCTGCTCAAGAAATACTTGATGTGCTTGCCAGATAATAGACTATTTTAGTTAGTAAAATGCCAGTTAACAGCCTTTTACTATATTTGAATCTGGTCTGCAGTGGCACACATGATCAGTGGCACACAGCTTAGCTTGGTACATCCCCCTCTCCACTTCTATTACTATTAATGCCATACTATTAATCCTCCATCTCACCTGCAGCGCCCCTGCCGCCTACCTTTATCACTATGGCATGCACTGCTCACCATCACTGTTAAATTTGGACCTCCCCACTGCACAGGGGATGGGAACTGATAACACATGGTGAAGACAGTGGCATGTGGTGAGGCAGCAGGCAGCCTGGGTACTGCAGACAGGGACATCAAAGAGGGGAATGGCAGCCTGCAGTGATAGCTAGGTCAGAAGTGGCAGCCACACTTTTCTAAAAGGTTGCTAAGTCTTGGATTAAATAGTAATGAAAATCCAGCTTCAGTGACATTGAAACCTGGAGAGGTGGGGTCAGGAGAAAATGGCATTGCTTCTCTTTTTTTCTTCAGGCAAACAATACCTTTATTGCATCCTTTGTGTTCAGTAGATTTGGCTATACTGCTTCCAGTTGGGTAGTAGCATGTGCCATGCAGTTGAGGCCAGTGTTGCCAGCCATGGTAAATTTGTGTTCTAGATGTGGCCTATATCCACTGAAAGTTTGTGGGACTGATTGCAAAATGACTAAATTGCTTTTGAAAATTATGGGGGCTCCTAAGTAAAGTATGTGCTTTTGGAAATTTTACCTAGCATTTTGGAGATTTGAATATGTAGGGTAATTTTGTCCCTGAAAATAGAGTCCCAGTTTTATGGCCTGTCCCTCTCACTTTGAAGGTGGGAGGGAAATTTTTTATTCTTGTTCCTGTAAAAACCCATAGACAAATCCTGACGGATCACTTGGCTAGCTGAACTGAAGAAACTGAGGTGCATATCAGAGACCTATTGCCACCATCATCTTTCCTTTACATCCCTTCAGAGACTGTCAGAGAAACTTCCCTGTCATATGAATGTTCAAGCTAACCCTCTCTGGGGGACAAATACCCAGACTGGCGGATAAGAGGGGAAGAGGAATGTTTTGACTTTCTCACCTTCGCTAGATACAGACATTGCCAAGTGAAGTGCATCAGCTTTGCTGGTATGTGTCCTGGCACAGCTGATCCATTTCACTGGGGGAAGCACAGGTAGCCTACTGTGCCACCCATTGGTGCTACAGGACAGTGGGTGGTGTGTTTGCCCGTGACTAGAGGGGCCTGGCATAGTGCACCCTGGAAGTTCCCACACAGAATCAGGCCCCTCAAGTCTCAGGACTGAGTGCCTGCCCAGCTTTCCCCATTAAGATGTTCCTCTGGGATCTCTGGGACTCATTTCTATAAGCAGGGAAAGTCAGGGTTTCCCTACTTACCGAGACATGCCCTTGGGATCATATAGAGCCTGGCTCAAAGTCTGTTAAAGTGTGTGAAGGAACTCTTACTGGCTTCAGTAGGCTTTGCATCATACTCATAGATCTAAAGTGCTTGTGTCTTAGACTGAGAATATTATACACTTTTTTCTACAGCTTTTCTTCCACTTCCAAGGTTCCATCTGCCTCGGAGGCAAACATCACTTATACATGAAGAATGATAAGAGTGCACCAACCACAAGCAAGAATACTTTGCATAGAAACCTTTTCTCAATCACGAATAACACTTTATCTTGTGAAACATAAGAAGGTGAAACTTAGATAATGTGCATTTTGCAAAAAACACTTTTTGCCTCTGGGAAATGTACTTAAAAGGATGATAGCAGTTCATTCAGGCTTTGAATTTTTGTTTAACGTTTTAATTAATTTTAAAAACTTCTTTTGTATTTGTTTTAAATTAACCTGAATGCAAATATGGTTTTTGTTTGGATTTAAGCTGTCCTGTAAAATGTTTTCAACATCATTATTAATTATTTACTAGACATTATAGAAACAAATAAGAGAGTCACTACCCTGAAGAATTTATAAGTTGCTGATTCTACAAACACTGATGCATAAACATACTTAAGTACTTATCTTAAAATTCACTAGTATGGAATCTCATAAGAAAGATTTCTTGCTAGCCAATCCTGAATTATGTTTAGAGCACAAGTATAGACTGAATGAATGGTGAACTGAGAACAAAATGTAAGGAAGTGAGAAAGGGAGAGACAACATGAGTGAGAAAGACGGTGCAGCTATTTCGATCTATCCTGCAAGTACCATGCTGACTTAAATCTTCATTTTCTGTGGTCAATAGTGAATGAAAACTTGATTTGAGTCATAAGAATCTTTCAATTTTTAATTAAATTTAACACGTGATGTAACACAGATAGGATGTTTTGTGAAACATTGGCTTAAATAATTTCTGGTACAATGCCACTGAAGTCAACTGGAACTATGGCAGTTCTGCACCTCAAAAACAGGCCCCCAATAATTAGATTCTATGTATGGAAAAAGTATGAATTTGTTATTAGTTTCCATGTATACAATCTAATGATTGGAGGATCATCTTACATTTGTTCATGCCACTGCCAAAGCAGGAAAAACAGTGAAAGGGAGGTAGGGAACTGGCCACACCTCTGTGGTGTCTGTGTCTCCCAGCACTTGCTCCGTGCTACCTTGGCCTCACCTCCTCTCCTTCCTCACTACTTACCATCCACCATGACTCTGGCACTGTTCAGGCCCCTGGCAGGATCGGAGCACAGGACAGCTTCTGCCTTGGCCTGGCCATACAGCAATGGTTGCAGTGGTGGCAGCTACTGCTCCAGGTTGCTGTAGCTACTGCCACCACTGGATGGCTACCCAGTGCTTTGTCGTTACTAGCTGTTAGTACCTTTATCCCTTTAGCAGTAAGAGATATTTGTGTTTCTTCTCTCATGTAGAACCACTTTTCTTGCCCACCAGTGCTCCCTGACCATAGCAAGAGAACTCTGATGTATTATCCTAGCAGAACTCCTCCTCCTAGTGCTGACGTTACTTGCGTTAATGTAATGCTGTGCATTAAAAAAGTGACTAAAATAGTAGGTTCCTGAGTATACAAACCTAGCAACCTTTCTCAAATTGTGTTGTGTTGTTGGAGCTAAATCTTCTCTGCTGCTGCCCATCCTTTCCACCCCTTAAACCACAAAAATTTGGCTGAAAGATTAAGTTTTCTGATCCATTCATTCCCTCTACTGCATAAAATTTAGAAAATAATATTGCCTACAAATAGCAATAATTGTCAGCAGATTATAAAATGATAATGTTGTGATCTCTACAATTTTTTGTGAGAGCTTTGTCAGCCCAGAGGAATTCTGACAATGTGGGTGCCAAGCCTCTGAAGCCTTTTGAGGTACAGTGCACTGTTTAGATACAGCCTCCTTTCTTTTACCGTTTTTAGGATTATTAATTAAGCTATTTAGTGAACTGGTTTTTCAGGATTAAGTTTTGCCCATTATGATGTGATTTCCTATATTACTCCTTGGAGTACTACTATTTCCTTCCTTCAGCAATAAATATTTAAATATTAGGCATAATTTAATCACCCATGTGGTTCCCATTTAATGATTGCTAATGAGAGCCCTGCTTCTTCCTACAGTCCTTATTGTAGGAAAAGTATTCTTAAGTATTTACTTGCCCAACTGGGGAGCATGAAAGTGATGTTAAAAAAAAGCAATCCTCAAGAATGTCTTATGGGTTTTTGCTTGTGTAATTTTTCTCCCCTCTGAACCTGTTCCAGATTGGAGTAGCAGTTAGGCACTGCGCCTTGGCAGCCTTCTTAAATCAAATGGTAGGGACGAAGTACCTTCCTTTTGGATTCTTGACTACCCTGCTATCCCTTTTCTATTTCATATAATAGTGTAAGAAACCAACAAATTATATTATTAAGCTAGGGTTGAGTCAGTACTAGCAAACTGTAAAAAGGAAATTATATTAACTTATTTTACAATGTAATCTTATTTACAGCAAATAATTGGTGGAAAAAGCAAGGTATGCTGGGACCTGTTGTGTGCAATAGCAAAGTGACAACTAAGCTATGTATTATTAAATCTGAGACCCAACTATACAGACTTGCACCCATTCTTCTAAAAAAGGTCAATTTGGTGACCACAGGAGACACAGGATCATGGAACCTTCCCACTGGTAGAGGGTGGATCTTTGTTTCCCTTTGGCTGGTATAAAAATGAAACTTAGGAAAGGAAAGGATGTCATAGATTACCAAGTCCAGTCTCACTCTGCTGTGGGCATCCTGTCATATTATCCTTTTCCGAAATTTATTGGAAGCTATCTTAAGAGAAGTTGGAGTTTATTTTCCATACTGCTCTGAATTAAAGGCTGTTCCAGAATGCAATTACTCTAAGGTTGCGAATCTTCTAATTTGCAGGCTAAATTCACTCATTATTTCTACTCATTTGTTTTTGTGCCAACCTTGTCTTTTCCTTCCCTGAACTATTTCTATATAGCCATTTCCTGCACCAGTTATGGTGCAAGTTACACAATTATCGTTTCCAGGGGAATCAGTACATAGAATCAAAGCATTAAAAGGGACCTCAGGCATCATCTGGTCCCACCCCCTGCATGAATGCAGAAAAGATATGGTAATCCTAAATCATCCCTGACCAATGAATGCTTAGCCTGTTTCCTCTTGAAAATCTTGCTGAGATCAACTAACACATAGGCCGTTCTCCCACTCAGTTATTTCCAAGTGACATAAGATGAGATTGCAGTTACAGAAGAAGTCATTGACACTAGTCCTTAGGTACATGATCTTGCATTTTATACTGCTGAATTTAATATATTTATACTACTCCAGTCCTCAGTAATACCAAATTCTTTCTCTCCAATATCTTGATCCTCTTTTATATTGACACCCAACTTTATCATCAGCACACTTCAATTTTTATGCTATCACTAATTAAAATATTAAAGATTGATCCCTAAACCGATTCTTGACTAATGCCCCTAGTAACTTCCTTCCATTTCTCTTGCTGTCTACTTCTGAACCAGTTCCTGTGCACCTTACAAATCCTCAGCTAATCTCATTCTTCTCCATTTCATTAGTACTTTCCTAGGTGGCATTGGATCCAATGCTTTACTGAGCTCTCAAAACAGGCTATTTGGTTAGTCTGGTTTGATCTGTGTTTGGAAATGGCATTGTATTTTTTACCATTATTCCTTTAGCTCCATGTCTTATTTGTATCCTTCTCAAGATTGGTTCTGAAGCCTTATTTCCTATATAAATTATGCATATACGTCTTTATTTCCCCAGATCACTGTTTTGCCTTTTTAAGTACAAATGCTACGTTTCCTGTTCTCTAATGGAGACACCAACTTAATGATAGATCTACTAAAGATGCTTGCAACTGAGCCTGTCATTTCATGTGCCAGTTACTTCAAATAGAATCTATCCTCTTCCCCCTCACCAGTTTGCACGTAGTAAATGCTTTGCATTTTGCTTTCACCTCAGCTATAGATATTTTAATTTCCACTTATTCCTATGATCCATTTTGCTTCTACCCCTTTATCGATGTCATTTTCCTTACTGAAAAACCAGGTAAATCATAATTTTAGTTTTTGAGTCATGCTTGAATTAACCTACCTTATCCTCACTGTATGGTGGTCCCACTTTTTCCACATTTATTTAGCTATAAAATAATTTTTGTTACTCATTTTAATATAATTTGTGAGGTCTAACTCAGCTAGACTGTAGGGGTAAAGTGAGGATTTTGTTTACTCTCCCTGACCAATAAGACGTGCTTTCTTTGGTCAGTCATCTCTTCCATTCCTGATAGGCTCTCTGCTTATCCCTAATGTTTTCCTTGAGGAGGCCATTCGGCCACCTAGCTCTGGAGCTCTTTTCCAGAAGTGTACCTAAAGTGGGGTGACTGGGGCAGCAGCCCCAGTCCATGACTTGTGAGTGAGTGCAGGGACAGAAAAATAACAGCCACTGTCAGCAGGCAACAAGTTCACGGTGGGAGCCAGGAGCTGCTGTTTCCCTGCTATGCCTCTTCTCTTTCGTTTTGGATACAGATTTCTGATAGTTTCAGAACTTTTATCTTTAGTGCAATAGAGACAGCTGTAAACTTTGATTTCCTGTGCTCCTCAGTCCAATTGACTTAACTAAAAACCAGTTTCTTTCGTTTATCAAAGATTTTTAAAATAAATAATAACTTTTATTCTCCTTCCACTTCCTTTTATCTGAATTAACTTATGATCACTTGATCCAAGGCTGCTTTCTATAACCAGCCATTCTGTAGCCTTTACTATTTACCGAAACCAAGTACATTACCTCTTGTTAGATCAGTGGCTACTTGATGAAGAAATCTGTTAGTGATCACATCCAGGAATATCTGATTTCTACCACTTGATTTCCAATCTACAGCTGAGAAGTTAGTCTGCTAGAATGATGCTACTCCCAGTAATATTTTCTGTAACGTTAGTGATTTTCTGTCTATACCCAAATCTAAACCCAGGAGTCTGTTGCAGGCTCCCAGCATTAACCTAGTGGAAGTGTTTTCTTCTCATTCTTCCTCAAAGTGATTTTGATGTTTACAGATTATGTGTTATCTATGCTATCCATTTTTATTTCTTAACAGTCTATTATATCCATTAACCTATGATGTAAATCTGTTTCATTCATAATATGTATGTATGAATATAAACCGATGATGTAAATACATATATCATATTATGCATTAAATCTATTACAGGGGTCAGTTTGAAAGCAATGCAAAATGTAATGCCTCTTTTAAGATGGAGTCATTGGGCATGTGTAGACAGAAAGTGGGTCCTAAATTGAAGCAATGGTTTTTTAAAAACACTGCTTCAATTTAGGGCCGATTAAACCCCTGTGTCGTGCACACCGCCTGCTGACTTACCTTCCTGTCCAGCTGCAGGGAGGGGAGGGCTAGCTGCCAATGGGCTAAGTGGTCCCTGGGCTGTGTGGGGGGAGGGTTGGTGCTTCCCTCCAGGGCAGCAGCGCACCCCCACAGGTGACACCCACCCACAGGCACTTGGCTCAGGCGGTCACAGGGGTCACTGCAGCCACGGAGGAAAGCACCAGATCCCCGCGCAGCTCAGCAGGCAGGCTCCAGGGGGGGAAAAAAAAAGTCAAGCCTGCTGCTTTTTGTGGGCAGAACCTGCCTTACTGGGCTGCTGTCAGGCTGCCTGCGGGGCTTCCTGCAGAGCTGCATGGAGCCTGGTGCTTTGCTCTGCGGCTGTAGGGGCAAACTCCCTAGAGGAGTTTTAGTTTGCGGCGCCCCAAGTCACTTAAGGTTCATTACATCACCGAATTTCCTACAGCGGTTGGAACTAATGCACAATACACCACCGAAGTTTGCAAACACCAACACCATTAAAGTGGTGCAAAAGCATTTAGCCCGCTTTAAAGTGTTGTGCACACACGTCCCTTATTTCATCTACACATGCCCATTATTCTGTAGATTTGAAGTATACTTTGGGTGACTGGGTTTCCTTGTTAAAATCCACCTTTCTGGGATTAAGGGAGGAGAGTGTTACTGCACAAGACCTTTAGCTCAGGAAATGTTTTCAGATTAAGATGAGTTTCCAGTAGCAGTTTTTTGCTCCTAAGAACCATTGCTTATGTCCCGTCCCCATAATGGCCAGTACCCACACAGCCTCCCTGGTGACTGGCTGATGCTTTGAAGGGAATAGATAGAAAAAGGCAGGTGATAGGACCCTGTTGGTGTATCCTTTCCTCCAGCAGTGAGCATAAATTGAACATGGCAGGAAACATAGCTCTGAGGCTGTCTCCTCTGCAGCTTGGGCCTGGAGCATGCTGCTGTTCCCTGGGCTGCAGTGGACTGGGTTTGGGCCATGGGCCATAGGTTGGTGACCTCCAATCTATATTGCTAAAGGATTTTGGGAAATCTCTACCCTTAAGTCATAATACAAGAAATAGGGTCCGAAATTATAGAATCTGCACAAACTATGATGAAAAGAGACTTTGCAGGAGTAGGGATATTAATAGACAAAGACTTGCTACAGCTGAGGCAAAACCAGCTTTATCTGAGTCCTTCATATTTTCCATGTTGAAATAACAAGCAAGATAAAATCATCAAAATAAGAAACATGAAAATGAAATGTCAGATGGATTATAAACAATGGAGAGTAAAGCAAGTAGAATTAATTTTGTAAAGGGACTTGGCACAACAACACCCTTTAAAAAAAAGCAATTGCAGTTTGCTTCCATATTTGGAGATGAAGTGTCCTCAATCTTGATTTTATCCTTGATAGAAAATCAAGACTAGCTTATTTTAAAGAAAAGTTCTTCTACTGTACCTGCCAGCAAATGTGGCCAGCTGGTGTCAGTTCTTTGCTGCTAGCTAACATTTGAGTGTATTGAGTGTCAGAACCAGCACCAAGAGGAGAGGAAAGAACAGCAGGTCTGTCAGCTGCTAACTGAAATGCAAACTCCATATAATCTATTATGGGTCATTGCTAATTAAGGATATAATAGTGGATGACTGATTATTAATGCTCTGAGTTATAGAAGAAAATAGAAGTTTAATGCATTACATTTTAAAAATAATAAATACATTGAAAAACCTGTAAGCCGGGGCAGACAAAATGGTAGATCTGGCCAGCAGCTGGACTCCATTTCCCAGCAGCCCCTGCCAGCATGGCTGTGGCCAGTTTCTATGGAAACCCCAACCACCAGCTGTGCTGTGATAGCACAGGGCTGGGGTTGCCATTGAGACTGACCCCAGTTGCACTGGCAGGGTACATGGCAGGTCAGGGCAGGAGGGCACTCCAGAGCTGCTGGGATCTTGTGATGAGGCCATTTTGGTCAGCACCAGGGCAGAGCTGTGATCTTCAGGCTGCATGCTCTGGGCAGGGGCACGTGGGCAGTGGATCGCAGCTCTGTCCTGGCTTGGGTCCTTGCTGTCGCCACTGCAAGAAGCCAAGGCAGAGCTGCGATCTGCAGCCTGCATGCTTCTGCCCAGAGCATGCAGGCTGAAGATTGCGGCTCTGCCCTGGTCCCAGATCAAGCTGCCCCCGCTGAAAGATCCCAGCGGCTCTGGAGTAGCTTCCTGCTCTGCCGCCTGCCCTGCAGGGCAGGGAGCGGCTGGGGCTGGTCTCCATGCTATGGGGGCTGGAGCCATGGTTGTCAGTGTGGCTGGGGCTGGTCTCCATGGCAACCCAGTATTGGATTATCACAGCGCAGCTGAGGTTGGGATCTCCATGGAGACTGGCCCCAGCCATGTAGGACGGGGCTGCTGGGAAATGGAGTCCACTGCCAGCCAGATCTAGCCTATGGGCCAGATTTTGCCTGCCCCTGCTGTAGGCAGTGCTTAACTACATTGTCAGACTAAAAATACTGTAAAGGCCATGATAACTGTTAGTGCATGTGGTATAAGAAAATAATCTACCTCATGGCAAAGCTACATCATTTGAGTTACTGGATGCCTCATGAGAAATTTGATGGCTGCAATAGAGATCTAGGGATTGATTTGATGCTTCCATCCTGATGCATGAACTTTAGAGGAAGTTTGCTCATAAATAGGTAAGAATTGGTGGGTGTACTGATAGAGGGCAACTTGGGCAGCAGCAACCACAAGATGATTAAGTTGAGGATCCTAAGAAAAGGAAGGATGGAGAGTGCTGAGTAAGAAACCTGGACTTGAAAAGCAGAGTTCAACTCACTTAAGGAACTGATGGGCAGGATCACCTGGAAAGCCAGTCTGAGGGTGGGAGGAGTCCAGGAGAGCTGACTGTACTTTAAAGAAGCCTTGCTGAGAGTGCAGGAACAAACCATCCTGATATACTGGAAGACTAGCAAGTGTGGCTGATGACTAGCTTGGCTTAGCAGGGAACATTTCAGTAAACTAAATCACAAAGAGTAAGCTTATAAGAAATGGAAACTTGGACAAACAACTAGGAAGGAGTATAAGAATATTACTTGGGTGTGCAGGGATGAAGTCACAGAGGCTAAAGCTTAATTGGAATTACTGTTAAGGGATGTGAAAGGAAACAAGGGTTCCCACAAATAAATCAGTAACAGGAGGAAGATATGGGAAAGTGTGGGTCCCTTACAGAAGGGGGAGGCAATCTAGTGACAGAGGATGCAGAAAAGGCTGAAGTACTCAATGCCTTTTTTTTAACCTTGGTCTTCACAGGTAAGGTTAGCTCCCAGACTACAGCACCTAGAAGCACAGTTTGGGGAGGAGGTGAGCAGCCAACAGTTTTGAAAGAACAGGTTAGGGACCATGTAGAAAAGCTGGACGTATACAAGTCCACGGGTCCAGATGGGATGCACCTGAGGGTGCTGAGGGAGTTGGCTGATGTGATTGCAGATCTGCTGGCCATCATCTTTGAAAACTCATGGTGATTGGGAGAGGTCCCAGATGATTGGAAAAGGGCAAATATAGTGCCCATCTTTAAGAAAGCGAAAAAGAGGATCCAGGGTACTACAGACTAGTCAGCTTCATATCAGTCCCTGAAAAAAATCATGGAGCAGATCCTCAAGGAATCCATTTCTAAGCACTTGGAGGAGAAGAAAGTGATTAGGAACAGTCAGCATGGATTGCCTGACCAACCTGACTGCTTTCTATGATGAGATGACTGGCTCTGTGGATGCAAGGAGACCAGTGGATGGGATATACTTTGATTTTAGCAAGGCTTTTGATATGGTGTCCCACAACATTCTCACATACAAACTAAGGAAGTATGGGCTGGATGAATGGACTCTAAGGTCAATAAAAAACTGGCTGGAGCATCAGGCTCAGAGAGTAGTAATCAATGGCTTGCTGTCTAGTTGGCAGCTGGTATGAAGTGGATTGCTGCAGGGGTCAGTCCTGGGGCTGGTTTTGTTCCATATCTTCATCAGTGACCTGGAAG
>JAGPOW010000229.1:16522647-16553458 GCA_030014935.1 Caiman crocodilus | reverse complement strand
TAAGTATTACTTCATATTTAGGGCGGCTAGGATCTGGAACCAACTTCCAAGGGAAGTGGTGCTGGCTCCTACCCTGGGGGGTCTTTAAGAGGTGGCTCGATGCCTACCTGGCTGGGGTCATTTGAGCCCAGTTTTCCTCCTGGCCAGGCAGGGGTTCAGCCTTCAAGATCTACAAGGTCCTTTCTGACCCTACTTCTATGATTCTGTGATTCTAAGATGATCCCCCAGTAATTAGTTTCTATATATGGGAAATATATGAATGTGCTATAATTTTTCAGGTACAGAATCTGATTATCAGAGGTTTGTTTTTAATTTTTCTCTCTCTCACTGCTACAGCAGGCAAAAAAGTGGTGGATGGAGGGGAGGTGTTAGGTGCCCCTCTTGATATCTGCCTCTCCCAACTTCTTTCCCCTATAGCTCCTCCCCCCATGCCTTACTGCCAGACCCTGCTCAGTCTGTGTTCCTTCCCTGAGCACATGGAAGTTTTGAAATGCAAGGAGCCACAAAACACTGATTTTGGAAAAATGTACCTATAGTAATTTACATATAGGAAAATGACTATGGGTACCTCTAGACTTAGTTCATCTAGAATTGATGCACTATACTTTGTTCCCACTGTTGCAAGTTTTAGCACAGGTGCTCCATAAACACACTTTTGGGCAGCACTATTGTACCGACTTATACATAGTACAAACTATGCTTGATATTAGTCCAAAGCCAAAAAGCTTATGATTTATTATATAGTTCACTAGGCTGGGCCTCAACAGAGTCAACAGTGTTTCAAGCCATGGTGACCCCACAGCTCAGCCCTACTCAGTTGTGCGTGTACTCCAGATACCCCTCACAAAGGTTCCTTCTAATTATCCCCTCTTGTGACTGGAACTGGGTGTTCTTGGCACAAGCCATGGGATCCTCCAAAAATGTATAAACAGATAAAGCATAGGTCTTCCTGGTCCATCTCCATCTCCAGCCACAAGCCTCTTTGTGGTGCCATAAACCACACATGGTGAATGTTAAAACATGCACTGCACTGCAGATTTGCAGTGTGGCAGCAAAATTTGCTACTGGGATTTCCCAGTAGCAAGAAAAATCCCCAGCAACAGCACACACACACACACGCATGCATGCACTGGCATAAATGGAGGCTGAGCCATCCAGAACAACACTATGGCTGCTGTCCAAACCTTCATTTATGCCCAACATGTGCCCCTTCTGCTCCTGCATGCCACCTAGACACAAGGTAAGGATGCTGGGGCCAGCCCAGTTGCTGCCCCAGCCTCCAGCTCTCCCTGGCTGAAGATCTGGGAGGAGCTGGGCAGGGGCAGTTTCTCATTGTGGGACAAGTTGTCCCATTATGATGCATACATGTTGGGACATACACTGAGGCAATATGTGCTGCTGTAAGTGTACACCCCTGCTTATCTAGATGTGACCATGGAGGGCAGGGCCACACCAGTCACATGTGATGGGCCAAGAGGGGGCAGCAGAACCTCTCATCCACTTGATATTTGGTGATATTTGTTAGCCATTTAAGGTTGGTGAAGAAACAGGAATAATTGGAAATAGAAAAGAAAGGTGCATCTCAGCCGTGGAAATGAAGAAGTCAAAATGTAGTCAGTATAGTATAGTGTAGAATTTTTTTTTGAATCTGTAGGGAAGTTTTCATATTATTGGCTTGGTTTTGTAGCCCTTATTGGTAGCTTTACATCTCACTGAGGTCCGTGAGAAGGTCACATACAGAAGAGGAGGACTGGGCCCAGTAGAGTTTTTGGACTCTTGGTAAGTTTAATTTAGATATTTTGTTCTCCTTTTTCTTTTCAACTGTTAAAGAAAAACCATTGACCTGTGTCTGCAGAACGTTCAAAGCAAAAATCTAATTTCCTGTGAACTGTTTTATCTTGGTGTCTCACACTGCAGACAACTGCATAAGGATTAGATTTCTGTTAGGCTGGATTACTGGAGGAGGTGTATTCAGACACCCATCAGATGTTGCCGTGCACGTTTAGGAAGCAGTTCTGTGTTTAATGATGTGTTAGAGGAGACCTATGATTTTGTTTTTTTTAATTCATTGTACCTCTGCTAACGTTAGAGAAGACAATGAAAGTAAGTTTTTACCAGGTTCCACACACATTACTATTGGAAACAGTTGGTGCCATTCCTCTGTAACGGTGACATATTTATTTTATCCCAGTGAAATAAAAATAAACCTTTCTAACTTCTGTATATATTAACAAGGGGGACTCGAAACAGGAAACTCTGGGATTTAAAGAAGCTGCTATGCCCACAAATTCTGTAGGAGGAAGGCACCATTGGAGCTTAAAACTTAGGGGGAAAGTAAGAGGGTAGTTTGTACAATTTCTGCATGCGTGATTACCGTGTGTATAGAGGTGGTGTGCCCAGTACATTTCTCATTGCTTTCTATGTTCCAGTTGGGCTTGACTTGTTCCACAAGTAGCAGGCAGTGAGTTGTCACTGAACAGCAGCACATAAAACATGAGACTTCAGACAGGATAGGCCTATCCTCAGTACTTAGAAATTTTGAGTCTGAGCCCATTATAAAATGTGATGTCTTAGTTTTACTACTTATGGTTTCTAACCTTTACAACATTTCCAAACTACTAGATTAAAAAAAAATTAAATGAAAGCTGAAATTCTCAGGTAATCTGATTTTTATTGTCTGCTAAAATCAGAAAATTGTCATTAATTATGCATTAATGGCCTTTGGCTTGTTACAAGCCCTGCAGTGGCAGGGCCAGCTGACAGAATAGAACACATTGAAGAAGTTACTGTCTCTCAGAAGAACTAATAGAGGAAAGTATAATTTAAACACATCCATCATACCTCAGCCTCGACAGCAAGAGGTATGAAAAGTTCCCTGGCTATTTAGGGTGTGGAAAGGCGTTTGAATTTCCTGGAAAAGAAAGGAAGAATAATTGTGGGGGAGGGAGAAAAAATGCTAAAAGAAGCGGGAGGCATGAAGACAAAGTTAGGATATGAAGAGATATGAAAATAAAAGGAAAGCAGAACATTGTTAAGTAGAAGATTCTTGATCCTGTCTGAATGAAATTCCTCTTCAAGAGATGATGACAAAGCTTCTTAAAATGCAGTTCTGCTCTGAAAATATGCAGAAACACCACTCTCTTTTCTCAACATAAATGTTTTTTTTTGCATGTGAATTAGATTAGTTGACTTCATTGACAAAACTATGCTTTCACTGGCTTTTTCCTGTTATTGTTGACAAGTCCACAGAGTTGTGTGATTTAAGATCTATAAATGAGTGCTACTAAATAAGACCAAAGTAGTTTTGAGAGCTTGTGTTGGATTCTATTCTGTCTTGTGCATTATCAACAGAACTCTTTTCCAGGTTCCAGTCTGTCATACCTAATCATGCTCATTGAAGGCAGTGGGGTGGCTCCTCTTCAGTTTAGCTTGTGGAATTGTTTTGGGTAGGAATGTGTATGAAAAAAAGCATCAAAACACTCTTATTTTTGCACAATAACATTTTTTTTAAATCAAATAATGTGACATGAACCTGAAATCCTATGATACCATTTATCTGGAGTTACTTTTCAGCTGAAAATCATGCTTAAAAATTGACTAATTTCATGCTCATTCTTACTAGTCTGTACTTTTGGTTCTTCTGAGCTGTGTAGTGTGTACCTTGAAACTCCTAGGTTTAGTGTTACTAGTACATTACCATCAAATCCAGGTGCCCTGTTCAGTACAGCATTCACACCCTCCTAGTAACTTAATATTTATTTTGTATTATGTATCTATGTGATTTATATGTTGCCTTTCCCAACAAAGGCTCAGGGCAGCTAAGAGCACAAGAAACAGAAAGGCATCTAGAATAAATAAAATAATAAAACACACTGAACCTGGTTGCAACTGGGGCAAATTTACAGGGGCTTTTGAGGATATAAGGACAAAATAAGGGTTAATGTTGGAATCAACAATACATTTTCTAGTTCTTTTTTATTTCCATTATTTGAATATTACCTATTCTTTCTCTTTGCTTTCTCTTATGTAGCCTCTTCTGAGAAGATGATTTTTTAACTCATTAATAAAAAGTGTATATAAAATAGTTTGCTGATGCAAAGACCTCAACAGCACACAAGCTCAGCTGTTCTGCTCTGCACACCAAGTCCGTGCACTGCCCTAATGTGAGCCTTGTATGCTGTGGAAGGCTTTCCCATCAGCTGTTTCTGCCCTACCAATTTATTTTTGAGTGTTTGTTATGAAATGTCTGCAGCAGCAGTCATCTTCCCACACTTAATGTATTTGGTGTATTTTTAAGAGCCACTTGACTGAGTTTACTCCTGAAGCTCTGCACTGTGAGTGCGCACCCCCCTCTGTTTTATTTCAGTCCCTTGAACAATTACAAGGCCGTAGTATGTGTAGTGGGAAGAGAAAAATCTGAGATTTATTGTGGAGCTTGAGTTTCTGTTTTCACTGAAAAAGAGCTTTCTTTGAACTGCATTCAGCAAGTTCCCTTTCTCACAGGAACGTTGCCAGAAGATGGCATTGCTGTGCACAGAGCACCCATCTCCATTGCAACAAGTCATTAAGAGTGAGTGGAAAAAACTGCAGTTTGAAAGTCCATTAGCGTGAGTCAGGCTGACAGGAAATGAATTTGCCTTCATATCTCCCATCAAGGACAATTCCATTAAGGACTCCAAAACCTGCAATATGCTGGGCAGCAGTATTTGGTTTATTATTACTGGTACACTAATAAGTAGCTCATATTACAAAATACAGCTTCATCCTTGGTAAGCCAAGCAGAGTAGGCTAAAAGCTGTATGCCCTGGAAAATGAACACAAGTAGCAGAAGTTATAATCTTCCCTTCCTCCCTTAGTGCATGGTTTCAACATCTGTTTATTCCCCTCAGAATTTGCCCCCACAAATCCTTATTGGCTCAAGGGAAAGAAGTTATTCAGTAAAATCTTCTCTTTTTTTCTTTTGTAAATGAGAGGCAATTAGTATTCAAACCTTTGATAAAATTCAGGGCTTCATACCATTGAGATCTCTGTGTAGGAGTGTAAATTCAGTCAGTGTAAACCCCAGGGACATTACTTAACCTCTGGGAAAATAGATTTCTGAGAAAAAGCAAGGCTGTGCTGAACTGTCAAAATCTCATTTGTCTTTTTATGTTTACACTCACTTTCTGGATTAACGAACATGTAGAGCACTGTAGACCCCCCACTTCCAACTTCCAGTGGAGCATATTAGCAATGACAGTCACAGCAGACTGACTGTTTTGGGATCATACCCATTAACAACTGTTGCTTAGTGTAGTAAGGCAAAAGAACTGTACATTGAGCAGTGTATCCCATGTGGAACTATTTTTGCTGTTAAGGATTGAATTTGGCTGGTTGTCTGCATTTGGAGAATTGAGGAAAGCAACTTGCTGCCCACTGGTTGCTGAATTCTTTCTCGGTGCTGATTTGATTCTTGGAAATCACTTGGCTTTGCTCATCCTGCTGGCTGAATGTAATGAAGTACCTTCCTCAATTATATAGAAAACACAAACCAGAGACAGTTACAGAAATGTAATTAATAACGCAAAACCTAATGCTGGAATGGACAAATAGCAGAGAACTTCCTCCTGCCTGTGCTGTTATTAATGCTGAATTCCTGTTTATCAGGGGTTTTTGAGAGAGACACATAACATCAAACAGAAAACCAGGCCATTGACATTGTTCAGAAAAATTGAAATCAGAGGCAACTATAGCTATTACTGTAACCAGTGAAGGCCTTGATATGCAGCTGTTTACAGTGGGCAAGATCATGTCTTCTGACCCTTGTACAAGAAGGGGAGGGAGCACCTTTGTGTGATCATTTTTCCTACCTCCGTCCTAGAACTCTGCCTTAAAAGGCTCTCCGTGGGGTCTGGCTCTATTCTGGTAAAAGAAAGGAAGGTTTGGTATTGCCTTTTTCTAGGTGGGCAGGCCTGAGTGGGGTGGACTGTCATATATTTTACCCTACCTAACCTCCTAGACTCTCACAGGAAAGAAATGTAGTTTTTGGACCTGTTATTCTTCCTCCTTTTATTTCTGAATAGCCATGTCAAGAGAACTCAGTATGCGTTTGGCCCAGGTTTTTCTACAGGTCATTTTGTGAGGAGAGAGCAAACACTCTTTCTTGTTTGGAATAATTTGGGAGGTATTCAGCGAGAGTTTCCTTGCAGAGTTAGCCTTCCCCTTAGTTTTTTTGCTGAGAAGGACACACTAGCCTAATCTTGTTCAACAGAAAACTCTACTTTTACAGTGAATATCTCAGATTTCTGTTATCATCTAAAGAAGCATATTGCTTCACATTCTATTGCTTACTGTGCTATCTTTTTCCTGCTGCTTTTTCTCTTTTTGTGTTATATTGTAAATATTATACAGACTTAACAATGGAAAAGCTATTCCAAGTTCAGCAGCTTTGAAAATTGTTTGGTTGATGTTGTGATTTTTGTCCCTTTCTGATGTTGACCTGAATCTTTCTTTATTACTCTTGAAAATATACAGAGCCTGACTTTCAACTGCATTATTTTTAACTGAGTAGAGCTATATAGGCATAATAGTAAAGGACAACAGAGTAAAACTTTGTTAAAAAACAGATTAAACTGCAGTAACCTAATGAGGAGTCTGTAATTATCACAGAAATAAGTGTGGAGGAACAGCTCTAAATAAACACAATGGTTTCTTTCTATTCAAAAGAGAAAAGAAGTGACAGTTGCTTACCCTAATGTTCTCACCTAAAATATCCTCTAGCAACCTGCAATTCAAGGGGAAGTGTTACTAAATCACCACCTCTGTCTCCCTCCATAGCTGCAAGTTTAGAAATAATATGGCCACTACTGGGCCTGATCCAGTGATTCTCTTACACTTAATGTTCCCATTGAACTCAGTGGGAGTTCTGGATGCACAAGGGATTCAGGATTGGGCTTGGCATTGTATTTGCTCTGAGTGGCTAAAAGCATTATTGATTCCATTTGGTATGAAGTAAAATTATTTTAGATGCATCAGGAAAATAGGAAGACGGATGGGGAAAAACAGAAGCGAATGTTCCCACACAAACACATTTCATTACCAGTGTTGGAGTGATGCTGTTGCCATGATAGTCCAGAAAATGTGAAAGGCAAGAATTCTTGTGGGTGATCTTTTTTATCGGCCCAACTGTATGCCTAGCATAGACACAGATGAGCTTTCAGGTATCACAGATTAAAAGATATCATCCACAAGAATTCCTGCCATTCTGTGAGTGAGAGTCTACATTATAATTAGACCATGTTAAGAGCACTTAAAACTTGAATAATCATACATGGAGGCTTATTAACAAATGCTAAATACTCTCTTGGGGTCCTAAAGTTATGCCACTTTGAGCTGGTATTATCTATGAGTTAGGCTACCTGTCTTGAATTAAATTAACTTTTGGGTGTTCACTTGAAATGAAACCACCAGTTTACAGTCCTCCAGTATCCCAGGAAGCAATACTCCTAGGTATACTACTATCATCCAGGACTCTATGGCCCTGGACTGACAGCTGGGAGCAGCTGGCCAGCAGGTGGGGGGATGGAGTGAGTGGGGAAGGAGTGGGAAAAGGGTGAAGAGGGGCATAGGAAAGGATGAGGGGGGCAGGATTGGACGATGGAAGAGGGAGGGGGGAGTGGGATAGGAGAGCAGGTAGGTGGAGAGTTGCTAGGCTGCTGTCTCTCCTGCCCCGCAGCTTTCCCCTCTAAGCCTTGAATCACCCTCTCCACCGCCCAGATCACTGCTCTGCTGCCACCTTTGGCTCCTCCACCCCCCAGACCACTGCCCTGCAGCCCTGATCAGCCTGAGTGACAGAGCCTGAGAGTGGGGAGGGGTTGTATCTCTACTCCTGGGATCCCTTCAGACCAAACTGTGTGTGTCCAGATCCAGTCTTTGCCAGGCCCTCCAACTGAAGGAGGGGCAGAAGACAGGGGCAGGGGAAGCTAAAAGCTGCTGGCAGCTGCAGAGCCTGGTGGGGGCTAGGTCTGGATGCACTAGGGCATCATGGGCTGGAGGGAGTCTGAGAGCAGGCAGGGACAGGGAACCACCCCTGCTGCTCTCAGGTTGATTGGGGATCACAGCAGAGAAATGACCTGGAGGTGGCAGGTGATTCCATGACAGAGCGGGGATGCAGGGAGAATGAGTGGCAGTGGGGTGATTTGGGAGACAAAAGGTCTTCCCCCCTCCTCCCCAGCCTGTACTGTGGCTAAAGAGCTGGCAAACAGGGAAGGCATGGAACAGACTCACAACCATCAGCTACGCCCCTGCTCACAAGCTCTCTAGCTGCAGGTCTGAGCAGTGCACATTAGAGACGATATTAACCTTGAATGTGAGACTGATTACCAGGGATCTTGGTTTTCTCTGATAAAAAAAATCACATGTTCTCTGATGAAATATTGCAAATTCTCTGACAAAACCCCCAAAATTCATTATTAAAATTAAAAGCCCCTGCAGCACCCCCAACCCTGTGTCCCTCACATCCCCAATGCCTTCCCAAGCCCTGCTGGTGCCTCTCACTGCCCCTAAAGCCCCTCCAATACTGCTGGTGACTCTCACTGCGTCCAAAGCCCCTTCTAACCCTGCTGGTGCCTCTCACTGTCCCAAAATGCTGCCCCCCTAGCTCTGCTGGTGCCTCTCACTGCCCCCAAAGTGCCCCCAATCCTACTGGCAACCCTCACTGTCCCCAAAGCCCCCCAGTACTGCTGGTGCCTCTTACTGCCCCCAAACCCTAGCAATACTGCTGGTGCCCCTCATTGCCCTCATAACAGCCCCCTGCCCTACTCGTGCCTCTTGCCCCCCACCCACAGCCTCTGCCCCCAGCCCTGCCAGATGCCAGGGCTATGGGGCCAGAGCCCCAAGTCTGTAGCTTCCTGCCCCCAACAGCAGGCATGGAGCTGCATGGAGAAGCAGAAGCAGCATGGAGCTGTTTCCCCCACTGCTGCCACCTGCTCAGGTGGGGGGAGGGCCAGCTCCTGGCTTCCCCTAGCCCTGCCGGTGCCTCCAGCCATGACCTGCAACCCCTCAGACCTACCAGAGGGCCCCCAGCCCCCTGCAAGCCCCACTTACCTCAGGCTCCAGGAGAAGAGTGAGGCTGAGCTGAGCAGAGTGGAACCATGGCTGAGTAGGAGCCTCAGGTCCTGTCTGTCCCCTCCTACTCCTCCTCTGGACAGGGCTGGGGGTTTCCCACCCCGTTTGCAAACAGCTTTTGCAGGCTGGAGCTCAACCAGTCTGTAGCACTGTTTGCAAAAGCAGGAAAGGAGAAATCTGCTTTTTCTCTGATAAAAATGGGAAATCCGTGGTTTTCTCCGTTTTTCCATGGGAAAAGGAAAACCTGGATCCCTGCTGATTACTAGCACATTTTAATCTTAACATGGACTAACATTCCTTAAAATTCATGCCTTCTAACTCTAATGTCATCTCACTCCATTACAGACTTTTTTTAGCCTCCCCCCTTTCAGTTCTTATGCTTGTGAATGTTTTTCATTTGCAAGTTTCTCGGTCAGATTCCCACTCCCCACTTCCTCTGCCTGCTTATCCAGGCTGTACAAACAATATTAGAACCTGTAGTTTCATTTGAACTCAAACTCTATGGCAAGAGAAACATCAGTCATGTTAACATTATTTACACACAACCTGTCATCTTCAGCAAAAAACCTCCTGATCTTGTTCAAGAAGAGATCTGTCCAACAGCTGTGCACAAGTTCCAGAAGCCAAAATTGTCTTTTTGTTGTTAGTTTATTGATTGGAATACTGCTTAGTACTAGCATTAAAGCTTTGGCAGGTCCAAAAGCCCATATTCAGTACTTCTCAATTTGACATTGAATTGAAAGTATGAGTTAATACATCAGAATGTCATATGATAGTTTCCTTATTTCCATTTATACAAAGTTTTAATGCTTGCTATTGTCTTTTTTTCCTGATTTTAATACTACATTGTTTTTTCTGACAGTTTTTCAACTTGCAGGATACTACCTTCCGACTAAATCTACCATGGCTATACTAAGAGCTGAGTATTGATGTACGAAGACTATACAGGATCAGGCACATTTTAACATTGCTTTTCTGGTCTTCTTTGTAAAATTGCACTTTCTTCTAGTATATTTCACTGTTAGACCCTTTTAGCTGGAAGGACACTAATAATGATTACACTTTCTGATTTGATGCCTATGCTGGGCTGAAGTGCATGTTATTACAAAGAAGACTACTAGGAAATGCTATTTTCTGTGGATTATATAACATGGAGTGCTGTTTCCTGATCTATCTGTAGGGAATGAGTTCTTGCATTGCTGACCTATTTTTTTTTTTATTGCTTAGAAATAACTATTCCTTTACCTATATCTTTCACTTATTTGCTTTCTTTTTCTCTTTAGCATCTCTTTCCTTAGTCCTTCATTTTTTTTTCGGAAATAAGCAATATGTACATAAGAGGGGTCATCCTGTGCAGACCTACCTGACAGTTCCTACTGACTGTGGTGGGTATAGACCATATTTGGTTCAGGGCCCTGACCTCAACATCCATTGAAGTCAGCAGAAAGACATGCATTTGCTTTGGTGGAATGCTTTTGTGGAATAGTGGGCCTGGAGGTAGATCTGTGCTGAAATACAGGTCCACATAATCCACCAGATTAGTCTCTGCTGCCTTTTATTAAACATTAATCCTTAAATTCTCACTAGACCTTTTTGGATAAATGTAAACTGGCATTACAAGACATCATAAAATCACCTTTGCAAGGAATACTAATGTTGAAAGGAACCTTTTCAATACTTCATAATATTAGCCTTCCTTTTAAACTGTTGATTGGTACCTGAAAACTTTCTGTACCTAAAAGCATGGAAGAAAATTAAATAATCTTATTAAGTATCTAATGTATGATCTTGGATATTCCAAGCAAATTATCACAGTTTTATAATATATATAATATTTAAAATTAAGCACAGCTAAGAATTAAAATGTGATTACATGCAAATTACTATATATAGTAAATAGTCGACAGAGGTACTGTTTAATGGTACCAGCTATTTTAGGTAGTCTGAAAATGCTACCCAGACTTATTTAAAAAAAAAATATTTCAAGAACATGTTTTACAGTCTGGCCAGGCCAAACCTGATGTTTAAATTCCATTGTATTGCAAACTTTAAACTACTGAATATGAAAAAAAAAAACTGTCAGAAAGAATCATATCATCCCACTCTCCCTATTTTAACTACTACTACTTATCTATGGCTTGTCATGATTTTTATTTTATTTTCTACTTAGAATTAAAAACCTTACCCTTTGAACATGTATATGTTAACAGCCGGAGCAGTAAGATCACCTGGCGTATGTATAGTCAGTCTTCTTACACAAAGATTCTCAAACACTTGTCATCAGAATTTATGACAAAATTCCCATTGGTCCTTTAGTAGGTGTAGTTATTTCAAGGGTAACTTAAGAGTTTTTTTCTTTCAAGTGCAGAATTTATTCTTACTGAGCAATATGTAAAAGATGAAACTTAACACACTTTTTTGTCTATATTTGCCAGAATACAAATAAGTATTTTTGCCAGAATAAGTATTTTTGCCAGAATAAGGTGAAAAAATTTCAATGTTAAAAGGTGTTGTGGTTATGATGGTATCCTTTTATGTATAGTTTGCATAGCCATAGTTCATCAAATGGATTTCCGCTACCACTCATCAAACAGCACTGTGTTGTGAACGTATTTGTCATACTCCCTGTCTCTAATGGACTGACAAGTCTATTTGTCATATGCCCTATCTGTAATGTACTGACAAATATGACTGTTCACAACAGTCACCTCTACACATTGCAGGAACTGTACAGGCTCCATGCACCCTGGGTCCTGGGAGCTGTCATCTCCATATACCACTGGGGCTGGGAGATCACAGCTGCTGTGCTCTTCTCACTGCAGGAGGGCTCCACAGCTGGGAGAATGCAGCAACTACATCTCTCAGTTGCGGGGGTGTAGCTTGGAGTTCCCCTCAGTTGAGGGGGGCTCCCAGCCACAGGAGCTTGCTTCTTGCCTGTGCAGGGGGACCCTAGGATTGGGCTCCCCCTGCATTGGCAACAAGGTGCAATGGGATCTAATGTTGCGTTCCCACAACCTCTCCCCTTGCCATGCACTTGTGATATGGCAGGAGGCAAGATTGTGTGGATTGTGCATTAGATCTTATTGCACCTTTACCTGCATGTGTAGAGGCCCTAAGCCTAGTAGTAGACTAATCTTGGAGCTTATAGCTATGTTTGTGTGTAAATACCCTTAATTCTGTAGGAAGTTCCAAGCCAACTTACATCCTATACCTCAAAGAAATCAAATAGGTCAGGCCAAAGTGGATCTGGCACCAGAAGATAGCACTTGTGTTGCATATTTTTTCCCTAGCAATGTCAGTAGTACATTCCCTCCTACTACTGTCAACTTGGAGTTTCCTGTCTTCCTCTGCACCTACCTAGCCCACCATTCAAGAGGCTTTCAAAAAAACCAAAATAACCTCTCCCATAATGGTAACCAGAAGCAGCTGTGTAGATAATGTGTTTGATTAACCACTTTTTCATTCCGGTTTTACACCACTGCATTTCTCCTGAGTTCAGGGGAGTCACCATGGCATGCAGACTTAATAATGCAGGAGTGATTCAGCCTCAATGATTTTAATTCAACTCAAAGCCTCCCTTCACAGCTGGCGTAGTAGACTGGTAAACAAAGCAGTCTCCCTTGCAATTCTAAAGCAGCTGTTTTTCTTCTTCTCCCCTTTCTGCCCCCCAAACTTCCCAACCCCTGTCAGGCAGCTGCTGCTGTTTCCACATGCAAACAACCACCACCAGAATAAGGGGTTTATGCCCAAAAGCTTGCAAATAACAATTTTTCCAACTATTTAGTTGATCCAATAAAAGATTTACCTAAAGAACCTTGTCTGACCAGATCAAACCTTCCTTTATGGGATGGTGGCCACACAAAACCTTAATCAGGAAAGTGGAGCACCTTGTCATTCTCCTCTGCTCCCAGGCCTTCAGGCTGGCATACAGGGGCTGTGCCTGGGGGTGTTGAGAATGGTACCCTGTTGTGTTTGAGATGGTGTTTCCCTGCAAAACAGCTGCTGCTTTAACCAGAGAAGGATGGAAGAGGGAGGGGGACAGATGTGCCAGCAGGATGTTGAGGGGGGCTGGGAGCCATGTGTCATGACAGCTGGGGTGCGGGAGGCATTAGAATAATAGAAAATTAGGGATGGAAGGGACCTCAGGAGGTCACATCTAGTCCAACCACCTGCTCAGAGCAGGAACATCCCCAACTAGATCATTCCAGCCAAAGCTTTGTCTAGCCAGGTTTTGAAAACCTTCAAGCAGGGGTGACACAGGGGGTGCACATGCACCCCGAGCGTGGCGGTGCACCCCTTACAAAAAAGCACCACCAACAATGTCGGCAGTGCCTGCAGGCGGTTGCCACTTGTCACCCACCGCCAGCACCACTGGCCATGTCTGCAGGCGGTCTGCAATCCCTGCTGGATGCTGCTGACACTGGAGGCAGTGGTGCTGGCTCTCACCACGCCCCACCGCCAACAGCACTGGTGGCGTCTGTGGGACCTCCCCTGCTTACTGCTGCCACGCTCCCACTGCTCCTGCCACTACACTCCCGCCACGTTAGTTATCACTGCCATGCTTCCAATGCTGCCGTGCCCCCTAGCCACTGGGGGCCCGAGTCCTTCATGCCTCCAAGGATGGAGCTTCCACCACTTCTCTGGGTAACCTGTTCCAGTGTTTGACTACCTCCTGGAGAGAAAATTCTTTCTAATATCTAACCTAAACTTCCCTTGCTGCAACTTGAGACCATTGTTCCTTGTTCTGTCATCTGCCACCACTGAGAACAGTTCAGCTCCATCCTCTTTTGAACCCCCTTCAGGTAATTGAAAACTACTATTATAAATCCCTTTTCAGTCTCCTCTTCTCCAGACTAAATAAACCCAGTTCCTTGTAGGTCATGTCCCCTCAGTGGTGAAAGTAGGGGTGCACGGGGGTGCATGTGCACACCCTGAGAGCGCTGGTACACCCCCTGCCTGGCTGTGCTTGCCACTTAGGCGACGGGCAGGGGGAGCAGGTGGGAGTCCCTATGCGGCCCCCCCCTGCAAGCGCTGGCTGATGCCTGCAGCTGCTCCCAGAAGCAGTTGCACCCACTCCTGGAAGTGGCCTCAGTGACTGGCAGTGAGTTTGGCTGCAGAGGGACCCCTCCAGTGGGCAGGGCTGGTCACGGGGGGAAGGGGGCACATGCCTCACCTAAGGCAGCGCCAGTTGCCCATGCATTGCCTAGATCCCTCACCATTTTTGTCACCCTCTGCTGGACTCTCCCCAACTTGTCCACATCCTTTCTGTAGCGGGGGGCTCAAAACTGGCCACAGTACTCCAGATGTGGCCTCACCGGTGCTGAAAAGGGGGGGTTGTCCAGAGCCCAGCTGTGGGGGGCACCTGGGCTCACCAAATCAACCCTTCCTTGATTATGTGACGATGGCCACAGAAAACCTGAATCATGAAAGTGGAGCCCCCGGGAGGTATGGGGGTCCGCTTTCCCGGTTAAGGTTTCCATAAAGGAAGGTTTGATTTGGTCCGCCCAGGTGGAGAGTTGCGCATTGCAGAAGGCTGCCCCTTGCCTGCTCCAGGGGCTCGAGTCGCACTCGAGGAGCCCCCGTGCTCCTCCAGGGGAGCTGCCTCTTCAGCACCGGCTTCTCGGGCTTTGACGGCCCCAGAGGGGAGCCGCCGGGGGCTCCCCCCCGCCCAGCGCGGCGGGAGGCGCCGCTGTTGTCATCGCGGGCGTGCGGTGAGCAGGCGCCGGGCGGCACTCGCGCGCAGGGCGCTGCCGGGCTGGGCTGCTCCCTCCTTCCCTCCCTCCCTGCCGGGCGAGCCGCAGCCGGAGCCGGGACCGGGACCGGGACCGGGACCGGGACCTGGCGGCGCTGGCCGTGAGTGGAGCTGGCGTGGCGGGTGCATGCGGGCTCCGGGCTGCATCCCGCTCCCCAGCCTCGCGCGGGTTCCCCTGGTTGTGCGGGGCTGGGGCCGCGGGCAAGGGGCAGCCTTCTGCACTGCATTGCTTTGCAGGCCATCTCCAGGCAGCTGCATGCGGGGTGGGGTGAGGGGGGCTGTCTCGTTCTTAGTAGCCCCACCGCTTGCTCTGAGACCGCCGCGGAGGAGGGAGGCCGGCGGCGAGCAGCGCCCCTGGGCCGGGATGTGCCCCCAGGACTGGTGCCCGGCGCGGGCAGGGCTTGCGGGTACCTGCTCCCTGCCGAAGGAAGCCGGGGCTCGAGGGCTTGGTGGCTCCAGCCAGCCTGGGTGCCTTTGAGGACCCACCGGGGGTTTGCAATGCCCGCAGCCTGAGCAAGTAACCCAGCGCAGCTGCTCTGGTGCGGAGCCTGCCTCTCTGCAGGCTGCCAGGTCCCTGGCAATGGGCATGTGGAGTTTTATGCCTCTCTCAACAAATCGAGCAGTGCTCAGGGCAGAAGGCTGCCCCTCGCTTTAGCCAGGCCCGTGGGCTTCATGTGTAGCTTAGTCTGTCCAGGGCATGTGTGCCCTGCCATCATGCTGCCTGGGCTATGCCCCTTGCTCAAGCTGTCTCTTGCCCTCCTGTTCCTCAGCCTGGCTTCTGCTTGCTCCTTCCTTTGACAGTCATTGATTCTTGATCTTTTCCATCCCCAGCCGTCTACTTCAGAGCGGCAGGGTGCTTTTTCCTTTGAAAGGGGTGTTGGTGTAAGGACATGGGCAAACAAGCCTCTCTGGGCAAATGTGGTATCCTAAATAGTTGGAGAAATTGTCCTTTGCAGGCTTTCAGGTGCAAACACCCTTCTTCACCTAGGCTCTCACAATGCCTGAAGAAAGGTGTTTGGGCCTGAAAGCTTGCAAAGAACCATTTTTTCCAACTGTTTAGTTGGTCTAATAAAAGACATCATATTTACCCTAAGAACTTTGTCTGCCTTTCCTTTGAACCACTTGGTCAGACATCTGCAGGGTTAGCACCCTTCTGAAGTCAAGGGGGAATTTTGTCTCGACAGCTATGACTAAGGAGGCTTGAATAGGGCCCTTGTGTGTGTCAGCTGCTAATTGGAAACCCAGATAATCGTTTTTGTTTTGTTTTGGGGCTTTTCACAGGAAATAAAAGAAATAGGCTACAGTATATATTTTGTCTCCTGGAAGCACCTCAATTGTGCCCGGGTGTCTGATATCCTGTAGTTTATTTCTCCATTAGGAAAGTTGTCAGAGAGAGAAAACACACAGCCAGTCTTTATGCTTAAATTATTGTAAACAATGCGATGTGAGAGCTTGTGCACATTAAGTTTTTCAGAATTTGTTTTCCAAGGACACATGTATGTGCGTGATTTTTTGTCGCACATCAGATAACACTTGGGCTACCTTTAATGGTTGCTTAGAAGCTGTTGATAGTCATACAGTGGTATATGCCTAAGGTGCTTACTTTCAGTCTTCATACAAGTTGAAAGAGCAGATTGTTTCAGTATCATATGTACTCAGGAAAATGGATTTTTAACAAGGTCTTTGCCACACTGTGTTCATGGTGCTTTCTGTTATGTTCTTTTTAGCTCCATGTTTCTCACTGTTCAGATAGGTGCACAAATCTGTGCTACTCAAATGTAGATGTAATGTGATTTGAAGAGATAACCCAGGAGTAGAGGTACCTTAGGGCCTGATCCAAAACCTAGTTAAACCAGTGGAAGGATTTCTGTAGACTTCAGTGGGTTTTGGATCTAGCCTGTAATTTCCATCTGTTGTTTGCTGTTCCATCTAGCAGGGCTCACAAAAGTTTTTGAGACAGAGTAACAAAAAATCATCTTCATCTACTTTCATCTGGACTCTCAGTGGCTAAGAGATTACATGGGTGTGGATTTATAAACAGTAATGCTTATGGTTTTGCCACATTATTTCATTAGTCTGCAGCAATCGGTTTAGCCTAGCAAACTATGGGTAATTATGCCAACTGCACGCAATCCTAAACCTGGCTTTTTAATCTGTGCATTAAGTTACATTGATATTGTGCAATAAATTACCACCTGCAACCATGCTTGAGTTTCCAAAGTATAATTAGAGAGCTATTCTAGACCTGTCACACTCGTGGATTTGAGAAAGAGAAGAAAAGCTTTGTACGGTAACTTCGTCTATGAATCTTTTATGTAATTCATTGAAATAAATATACTATATTGAACCTGATAATATCACTTACAACATCCCCACTGGTCCTGATTCTTCATCTTTCTCTTAGTGTAAATCAGGAATGACTCTACTAAAATCAGTCTGAGTCCTAAATCAGAATTACAGAATTCAGTGACAGGTGGGCTGGACCCAGTTCTTGAAGTTTTCTGAATCATTTGTTTCTAAATCTGTTAGTGTTACTTGTAATGACTCTTGTGGTGTTAAAATACATGACTTCTTAAAAATAGGCTGCCTTTTGGAAGAGCAGGTATAAATTGATGCTTATTGAGTTTTGTCTACAGTGCGTAACTTGAGTTACATACTTGGGTTATTGTTGCATGCAGTGCTTTGGCCTCTTTTACTGATATCACTTAGCCATAAAGTACAAGCAGATATTTAATGTACTAAACAAAGCAGCAGATTTAAATTAATGCTAATGTGTTCACAGGCTGAGCCAAAAGCTTTTTCAAGGTTGTTATAACACATTGGGCATAGAGCCTGTCCATCTAGAGCCAATACCGGTAATTGATGCTATCAGTAAGTTAGCTGTGGTAAATATGGTGGAAGAAGTATGGTCCAGCATAGGATTTGAAGACCCTGTAAGGAAATCCTTATATCATCATGGATTTCCTTGGAGAAGTTACTCAGTGTCTCTGGCTAGAAACAGACATCCTTTTAGGAGTGTGATCAACTGTGTCACTATATATCAAGTCACAGGGGCTGTTGTTCTGCAGGGTTTGACCCTTGCCCCTTCTGAGTCTTCTGGGACCCAATCCTGTGGGAAAAAGGCCCCAGATGCTGTACCCCGAGTTGGGGAAATTCCCCGCAGGCAGGGGAAATACCTGCTTGCAGATCTGTCCTCCCTCACAGTGTTGTGGAATGGAGGAATCCCCCTGCCAGAGATTCCCCCACTTCTCAGCCGCAAGTGTAGAGGGGGAACTCCCAAAAGGAGTTGAGGGCAAATTATGGCAGCACAAAGTTGATGTCTATTTGCAGCTTCAGTTAAATGGGGATAACAATGCTTCCTTACCTCATGAAGGTGTTGTGAAGATGAATACATTAAACGCTGTGAGATGCTTCGAGATTAATATTCCATAGTCAGAATATTGAATTAATTTTAGAAGGGATGTGTGCATATGGGTGTCTAAACTGAATGTGTTGTGTCCTGTTTTTAGAAATAAATATTGATTTGGGCCAATTACATAAAAGAGCTTCTTAAATTGATCTGATTTCCTAACTGGTGTTAACACAGATTTTCAGTTGCTGAAAGTCACATGAGATGCATGATTTTACAGCTTTATGTGCTTGAGATTCAGTTGTACAACCCATACTGAGTATATTTATTATAATGCAAAGTTCTTCAGATGCATAATTTATGCTAGGCCTCTGAATATTAATAGTTCTACTTGAGTGGGACTACTCAAGTCAAGGGAACTGGTATTTGGTGTTGTGTTTCACTTAATAATTATGGTCAGTATTTGAATGAATAGTTTGGTACTGTAATACAAGTTCTGCCTCTTTAGATTTGCCAATACTGAAATATTAAAAAAATTCTTAACAAATTTGAAAAAACAAAATATTTCTTCAGTTATATCCCAAATTTGAACTAAAACTAGACATAGCTGTATTGATAATGCATAACAATTACGCATAACCTTTGTAAGATTTTTTCTTTTTTCTTTAATTTTTTTAGTCCTATTAGTCCTTGAAATGTGGATGGCTGTTTTAGTTTATACTGTAGATAGTACTGTAATAAAAGTACCAACACTGTTATGGTATTAATACAAAACAGTTTCCAAGATATCCAGGCATGTCTGGTTTAATTCTGTTAGTGCTACATGACCGTCTTACAAGTCTATAGAAATGTTTATATAAAGCAAAATCTGTAGATGCCATTTTATTATGTGAATAAACAAAATCAAGTGAATATGGAAGCGTATTGGTGAGAATGGAGTTCAGGTTCAACAAATAGAGTAAAAAATGTTCACATAAGCACAAAAATAAATGTAAAGTCATTTTGCCACTTCCATGTTTACTTTTAGTTGGGTGTTGAATGCCTATTGTGATAATTTACAATGTATGTTTGCTGCAGTTTCTGTTACCTGGCTCTTCATACTTTTGAAACAGCATACTAGATGCAAAATGCTGCCAAATGAGGATCAATGGAACATGATTTCCACTCTGTACTCCTGTAAATTACTATACAAGATGCAAAGCAGTGGTAGATTGGGCCTTCTTTGTTATGTGTTTTGCTTGTACAATGTAATTGGATGAAAATATAAGTTAGATGTGGTGCAATTGGATATTAGTTTCTTACATAGCACATTTTATGTGCTACACATTGTAAAGATAAAATGAATAAACATAAAGTGTCCAGTAACAATTATCATAAATTCCATTACCTTCCAAGTCTCCTGTGCTTTTGTGTGGTTGCCCACCCATCTAGGGATTTAAAAAAACCCAACAAATATTTTATTTTCTGTTTCATTGCCAGAGCTGAAAAAAATTGAAGCAATTCTGACTTGTACTAGGAAGTAAAGTTCCAAATCATCTGCCATTTAAAATTCTTGGAAGGTTTTTGGAAACTGTATTCATTATGAATATTAAAGAGATTTTTAAAACTAAGCCTTGCATGCATTTCTATACTTATTTAAAATAGTTAATGAAACCTTACCTTGTTTACAGATAATGGAGCTGGATCACTTTTTCCATTTCCAAAGGAAAGAACCCAGTAGAGCTGTGCGATGCTTTGGTCCCTGATTTGATTCGGCCCAATTCAGTGGCCGAATCGCTGAATCCAAATTGAGTCAAAGGACCCTGTAATCCTTCCAAATCAAATTGGAACCCTCTGAATTGATTTGGAGCAATTCAGAAAGATTCGGAGATTCGGACATAGACACAGCTTTAAATGTTTTTTCTACCCCTAGGTAGCAGGTAGCTCGTGAACACTGCGATGGTGGGGCGCACGGAGCATCCCACAGAAGTATGAGGGGTTCCCCAGCTCGCTTGGCAGCAGACCAGGAAATGAACCAGAAGCATTTCTGGTCCACTTCTGGGTCTGTTGGGGAGCATACTGGGGGCCATCCCCCACACCCCCAGCTCAGCAACTGGTGCCTCCTGGGTCTGGGGAGCCACCTGAGATCCCCCTGCAGCCAATCTCTGAGCTGGTGAGGCGTGGGGGGGCCACCTAGCATGCTTCCCAGTGGACCCGGAAGGATACTGGTGCACCATTATATCAGTCCATGTTGGATTGGCACTGATAAAAGGCAAATTAACATTATCAGCAACTGACTTTTTTTGGCCAGTATAGCTGATAATGTCACTGATAAATGCCACGTCCTTGGGCACAGTTGTAGCATGCACATGGCCAGGAATGTAGTTGGGCAGCTTGGAGAGTAGCATCTGGTCAGTAAGTCTGTGGTGTGGAGGGATGTGTGGGGGGCGGATTGAGGTCTCCACGGTGAGGGAGGGAGTAGGTTAGGGACAGGTGCTGCCCACCCAGGGTGGTGAATGCAACAGGGTAAGCCTGTAGGGGAGAAGGAGCTGGGGAGGGAAGGAGCATGGGCCAGGGCAGATCAAGGCCCCCATGGTGAGAGAGGGAGTGGGGCTGGGGCTGGGGCAGGCGCTGCCTAGCTAGGGCAGTGAATGAGACCCTGGGACTAATCATATTCAGAAAACTAAATTCCACTATTATAAGAGTATCATAGGACTGATGACTTATAGATCTGCCTCCTTGTTCCGGAGTAGCCTCCTTCTGTTCATGTTGGGCTGTCTCTCTTTTGTATGCAAGCTCAAGTTCAGTCCTTAATCAAACCCTTAACCCTCTATGTTAAATACTTTATCAGTAGCGACAGACTACAGCACCATCCTATTCAACACTGGCAATGTCTACACATGCATTTACATTGCATTAAATTTACTGCTCAGTAATTTACTGCACAGTAAGTGGGAATAGGCTGGCTCTACATGTGTAGGCGTTAAGGCACATTAACACTGTATGTGGACTGATTTGGGACTATAATTAGTCCTAAGTCAGTCCATAAATGCAGTATTACTGTGCAGTAAGTTGTCTACACATGGGTTACTGGTGCAGTAACTAATCGGGCATACATTTGATACCTGGATCATTTAAGTATCAAATTTATGCCTAAGTCAGTGTAAGTCATCATAGTTACTGTGCAGGACAGGTGTGCACATGTAGATGCACACCAGTTTGCAGTAATTTAGGTTACTGCTCAGTAAATGTGTACGTGTAGATGCACCCACTGCCACCTGTAACCTGTATGTCATCTTAGTTTGATCTCTCCTGAGGCCCTCAAATCCTGTTTTTTGAACATTACACATTCTTGCTGTATTTCTCTAACATAGAAACATACATTGTTTTTCTTGTGGGATCAGCTGTGCTGGGATATAGCTGGGATCAGGGGCTGCTCCAGGGCTTTGTGAGCCAGATCCTACAGGACAATTATCCTGGGTGCCTCGCTGTGACGGGTACATGTCTGCATGGGCTTCCCTTGCTTTCTAGGGTGAAACACGTGTGCCTTGGAATTCCCCCATGTAACCTGGACATGAAGAAGGGCCAGAATTGGGGCAGAAGTGGTGGACTGTGGGATGCCTGGGTCTTCTATTCTGCCATTTTGCTGGAGACAGGTTTTCAGATGTCTTTTGGAACGTCCTGGGAAAAACTGTTATCACATTTTTTGTGGTAGCAGATTTGGTCATTTTTCTAGGACGCTTATGAGGGACATCTGAATGGGAACTGCTCTGTCTCACCGTAATCAGCACATCTGTTTCTACCTCAAATACAGCCTCTCATGTCCATTCATACAGCTAACACTCTTTCCCAGACTCGTTATCTCATGTCTGCAGTACTGCAACATCTTCCCCGATAGTGGTGGTTCTCAACCTTTCTAGCTTTCATACTTGTTCTGAATTTCCTGGTATCCCAACTGAGAATCACTGAGCTACACTGTACATTTAGAAAAATTTATGGAGAGCTGCTTTGGGGCTAAAAAAAGTAAAGAGCCACTTATCTAGTTGAGGGCAGAAACACATACCTGGAGTTGCTGAGAGCATGGAGGCAGCCAGCACAGGTGATGCCTGGGGGCAGGGGAGTGCAGCAGTGGTGGCAGTTTTCACATAAGCAGCTTCAGGGGGCACTGGTTAGCTGGAGGAGGCTCCGGGCAGGCGCCACAGCACCCTGATACAGAACCATTGCTTTTTAACCTTGACATTTAAATATCTCTCCTGTCTTATCCATTCAAAAGGCTTCTGGGGAAATTTATCTTCACAATTTATCTTCAATTCAGACTTTTGGATATCAGGATAATTACCCCTGGTCTTTTATAGTAATATTGCTCTTCTTGACCTAGGTCATAGAGATAACAGAAAGCTCTATAATTAGATTCATAAATTAAGGTGCATCTTTAAATTAGCCTTTCATGTAAGATACACTTGTAATTAATCATCTCCATTGGTTCCCTTCGTCTCTCCTTCAGTCTTCAAGATCATTTTTCTGTAGGAGCATGGATATAACAATACTAAAACAATTGGGATTTGCTATCTTCCATGCCACTTTGTTTACTTTATAACGATAATGATAAAAAGAGTGCTCTGTGCTTTTCAAAATGGTCCTAGAAACAGTCAGTTGTTGGGCAGCAGATACAATATACACACACACATAAAGCCAAGTCATTCTGTCCTGTTATGAAGCAAGTCATTGGTGTTAGTTCTGAAAAGGAGTCAAAGGGAGCATCTGCACATCCAATTAATGCGATTGAACAGTTATTCAACCAGAGTAAATTAGTTCCGATGTCACTGTGTACATGTGTGTTTAAGCACAGTAATTTACTCTGTCATTATATGGTACCTGTGTATGATGGGACTATCCTATGGTGGAGTAAATTAATCTATTATGTTCTAATTGCTGTGTAGGTGAAATGCTTAGTAAATTTGGCTACTGTGTAGTAAAGCGCACATGCAGACATACCCAAAGAGTAGTCCTTCTTGAGGGGATTAAGTACTTTCTCAGCAGCTTGTGCTCCATAATTTCAGGAAATGGCATATAAACTACTTACAGAGGTTTCTGCTTCTGGTTTTGAAATGTCCCTTAATGACTAATATTATGGAACCACAGCTGCAGAGCACTGTAATTCTTCTGTCATTGTTTGTGACACAGTGGGTGCATCTACATGAGACGTTTACTGCGTAGCTGACTAATTTGCTCTGTGGAGCTGACAGCTGCAGTGAAGCACAATCATGCCCTAGCCAGCCCCTCTGAAGCCTGTTGAGGCAGGCAGGAGCAGCCCCAGGCTTGCAGGCAGACCCCTGGAGCCCCCTGTTAGCCAGGGTCCGCTCTGCCCCAACATAACGTGCTGCTGTCCTAGCCACATGTGAAAACAGCGCATCTGGGAGCAATAAACTCCAGCCCAAACTGTGCTGAAGTTTATTCAGTCAACTTATTTTCACGTGTTGATGGGTGCTCTTATTACTGTGGATGCTCAGGACCCTGTATTTCTTTCACTGCGGTGCACTACTGGAATTTTTGTAGGGAACAGCACAGAATGAATGAACCTTCCTTGTTCAAATTACCTTAGCTTTTGTTATGCTATCTGTTGCGCCATGTGCTTTTTAGGCATCTGGAGGGGAGAGAAGGGTAACAGCAAAGGGGTGAGGCCAGGCAATCCAAAACGGGCAGGAGTGGCTCATAAAATTCATCTTCACAATCATCCCCTCCTCTAAGAGGTGCTTCACTATCATGTATGTCAGAAGCTTAACAACCACTGGGCAGAGGCAGTGGCAGCAGGGATTGGGCTGCCAGTGACAGCTGTTGCAGCTATGTCAGCTGCACATTACTTTACAGTTTTATTTACACAGATCATGAATTTATTTTTACCTTTGCTCAAAATGTGCTGTTTGCTTGGGTCATGACGTTGAAGGGCCCTGAAAACGTGCTTTACCTCAAGCATGTGAGTCCACTGAGACCCTTCTCAATATGAACATATGTCTAAGAATCTGGCTCTTGGGGATGTCAGTGTCTTTATTCTTGCACTTTTGCAAATCTTATTCTGCCTTGTATGATTTGGTAGACACGTTTTTTAAATGTTACTCTTTTATTCTTTCAAAAAGTTTCAAGAAGCAGTGGGGCTTTTATGTTTTTTCTTTGTTTTTTCTTTCCTCCTGATTATGACTTGAGATGCTGTTATTCCCATTCTTCTTTCCCTTTGTGTGTCATTGTTACAAACAGAGGTTTCTCATTTGAGGATTAAATATATTAGAAAATCAGAAGATTTTGCTCTCTATCAATATTTTAACAATCCATGTATTTTGTATTTGATCATAGTCTGGTCTTTATTCTACATGCCGTGCCTAAAATCAAAGTTATTTACCTTGCCTGTATATACATATCTGCATTTGTACATGTAAACCCTCAATAAATGTTAACTGTTTTTACATAACAGGACCTGATGTGCCTACAAAATTCCACTGTTTAATGTTGTTCTCATGCATTTAAGGACTCCTGGCAAAAATAATAGGTAAAATGTCCATATAATCTTTTCTGAGTGGGCAGTAAGAGCACAAAATCAGCTCCTTTTTTGAGAAATTGGGCTCCTTTAAATAAGTTTCATAGTTCCTAGGGTCAGAAGGGGCCTAGTGCAGGCCATTAAAAGAGGCAAGTGTGCCTTCTCTGAGGCTTGAACTCAGGACCTCCAGATTATGAGACTGATGCACTGCCAGCTGTGCTAAGAAGGCCTGTAAATGATTGAATGAAGGTACCACATACCCCCAACATGGGGCTTGAACCCATGACCCTGGGATTAAGAATCTCATGCTCTACCAACTGAGCTAGTTGGGCCATAAATACAAATGTCAATGACAAGGAGTATAGGGACTAGGTACCTGGAAAGGGAGGAAACAATGGCCCCTTTCCACTGGACGAGGAATTTCTTCCTTGTTAGCCCACTCACCTCAAGTCACCAAGCCTAGGTGAACTTGGATCTCCTGTGTAGTAAGCAAGAATACAGCCACATAGCCACCAGTGCTAGTACTGTTTCAAAGAGGAGGCCTACGGCACCCAGGATTCCCGGGCAGCCTCCCATCCGGGTACTAGCCGGGCCCGGGACTGCTTAGCTTCTGAAATCAGACGGGAGCCGGTGCGTTCAGCCCGGTCTGGCCATAGGCATAGTATTTTTGGTTTCAGAACATCTTTGATAGCCATTTCTGCTATATCTGTAGGCTATATAGACAGCATATACCATGCAGTTGAGTGTAATATAGGTACTACTGCTAAGAAATGGAAAAGCTAATATGGAAACAGTTTAAGATCTTCAGAGCTGCCTAGGAGATTAACATGTGCTGTTTCCATTAATTTTAAATGGGAGCTGTGTGTTCCTAAATCCCCTCCGTAGCTCGGAAAGTCTCATCCATAATGTATAATTTCTCTGAAGCACAGTCAATATTTTATATTCTGACTGCAATAATTCTGTTTTTCATTTTAATGAGACAATTGTATTGCCTGAGAAGACATTAGAGTTGTTTTTTTGGCCCATTAGAGTTGTTTTTTTGGGGGAAAAAAGTATTAAAAAAACTCAAAGCATGGCCTTTAAGATTGTTGTTGAATATTTGTATTTCAAGAATGTCAGGAAATATTTATTTCAAGTCATCATGAAAACACACTTATTATGCTTCATGGTACCAAAATAATTAGGATGCAGTAGGTCAAATTTCATTTTGAGCACAAGAGGGTCACTAATATTAATGGAGTTCAGGCTAGATATGTAGTTTACTTCTGATAAACAATTCAACAAAACTAGGTTTTACATAGTCTTTGTGGACACTAGCAGGTGTGACCAGTTCTCACATGGTCAGCCACTGAAAACACTCTACAGCTGTGCACTGACAGAACTGCATGGTTGCAAAGTGCTTTTTGGTTTGTGCCTTACTTTGCTCTTAACTCCTGCAGAAGCTGTGCCTCCTTGTTTGGTCCAGCTGTGCCCGATTTCCTTATTGGCTTGCAGACAGCTGAGGCCAAGATTTTCAATTGAACTGTGGTCCATCAATGCTCTGTATAGGTGCAACTTCTCTCAGGCCCTGCTTTCACAGTTCCTGCCTTGGTTCTTAACTTCTGTATTGGCTTCAAATTCCTGGCTCTGCTTAAGTGCCTGATTTCTTGGCTTGTGATCTCCACTCAGTATCTGCTGTTGCTACCAGCCCTGCTCTTCAGGTTTGTGACTTAGCCCTCATGGTGAGTTTAGGTTGCCCAAGTATAGGTTTGTTAGGATATGAAGCCTGACTATGAACTATTGAATCCTTACTGTGCTCAGTTCAGTGTAATTCGCATTGAAAACTCTTACATTTTGAATAGCAATGACTTAAATCTGGGTTACCTGCATCCTTGGCCAGTGCCCTTATCACCAGAACACAAGGACAATTGCACTCCAGTTTGGGAATTAAAAAACAAATGATCCCTTCCTCCCCCCAAAAAAACCCCCAACCAACCAACCAACCAACCAAAGTGCAGTCCCTCATAGAAATGGTGACAGGAAAAAAAGGAAGCTTCTAAATATAAGTAGTGACTGATCACTGTTCTTAGGTCTCAGTCTCTTGTGCAAACCTCTATATCCACCACCATTCTTGGGCTGTGAGCTACCAGTTGTTTTAAACCGGGGCTGCTTGCCCTTTTGGTCCCTTGGACTGGATGAGTGGCATGGGGCTGGTCTGTGAACCATCATATCAGTCTCTGTAAGCCAGAGTTGGGCCCCCACCTAGCCCTATGAGCCAGCCCCAGCTGGCTCTGCATGCTTGGATCAGGCCTGTGCTACCTTCACCTGTCCCTGCATGCTGGGATTGAGCCCCATGCCACCTAGTGTGTGCTGCCCTCTGTGCCTGATCTAGCATTCGGGGTCCTTCCACCTCTGGAAATTTGGTAGCAGGGGTAGAAGTTTGCTGTAATTAATGCTGCTACTGATTCCTGGCTGCCACATTTTCAGACTTGGGGGAGCTGTGGGGTATGTATTAAATGGGTCTTCAGGCTGGGGTTTGAGCACCCCTGTTTTAAATATAATTTCTGCTCTGTTTCTTTATTAACAGAGGAAACTTAGCAGATGACCATAAGCAGCTTTAGCAAAATGTTTCTTAATCACAGACCCTTAATTCTTAAACACCACACTTGAATGTTATACAGGCTTGCAAAACAAACACACAAACAAAAACCTAATAAATACCCCCTTTTAGCTCTCCTTGCCTATTTCCCTTGGCATGGCATGATGGAAAGCTCTCATGCTTAGAGAAGTAGTATGCTTTTACAATGGTCTTTAACTTTTTTGGACTGTGGCTTCCCCCTGCGCCCAGTACCAAAAAACTTTCCAAGTAGAAAGACTGAGCAATTGGCCCAAAATAAATTGTTCCTCAAAACCCTGAAAATGCTTGTCCTTAGGCCCACAGCAGCCTCTGTGAGGCCCAAAGGGACAAGGATGTTTGTACAGTGTGCCTTAGGCTGAAGGCATCATATGGTAAAAAAAGAAGAGGAACTTGAATGCAGTAGCAGTGGTTGCCAAGAGGTGATCCTGTATAGGTGGAAACATTCATATACAAAGGCAAAGCTTCCTTCACAGTTGTACTTGACAGTGTTTTAGAACAATTTTTTCCGTAATTTTTTTTCTGCTTTCTGAACACACCCGGTTTGGTTTCCAAACCACTGTACTCATCTTGAAAACATAACCATTACAGACAATATTGCTGTATTGTCTTTTACACTCCAGGCTATTTCTGTGTACCCTTGCCTTGTTTTGAAAAGAAATAGAGGAAGAGAGAAAAGTGGGCAACTTTTTTTTATTTAAAGAAGAAAAAATATATTTGGTAGGGAAAAAAGGCCTTGTTTTCATGATGACCTGATTTGTACAACGACCACAATAGTAGTAATAATGTAAATTCTAGACTGCATTCAGTAAGTGTAGTATTGTCTAGTGGAGGAAAAGGTTCATACTTAGGTTTGGATGTTATTACTATTTTGACAGAGTTCCAAAAGTCTGCTGCAGTCGCATCAGCTCTTGAACCTTCCAGTTAATGAGGTGCTCAGTTTTCAATAGCTTGGGTCCCTTAGAGAGAGCACATCATAGGTGAGATTTTCAAAAGCACTCAGCATTGGCTTCTGATCCTACTGAAGTCAATAGCAAATCTCATGAGATCAGAATTAGGCCAATGCTGAGCACTCTTGAAAATTCCCAGGAGTTTCTTTCTTTCTCCAGTAGCAGGGTTCAATATGAAGAGAGCGCATTACTGTCCTTATCTTGAGTAGTAATACATATTATTGCAATAGGACATAATAATTTTTTAAAAATTAACAAAGAAATGTAAATGAAGCATTTAAGATGAGGCATAATGAACAATCATTTTTTGCTTGTCATTCTGTCTGCCTGAAGATGGGGTTTAGTTATTTGCATAGTTTTCTTTGCCAGTACAGATTAGGGCTTTAATTTCTGGAATGCAAACAAAGGTGGCTATACTTCAAAGTCCCAGTTGTTTTCACAGGCTAAATACAGACGGTCAAAAAGCGTGAGGATGAACTGAGTCAATCTTTGCAGGTTAGTCTAAGCCAGTATTTCTCAACCTTTTAAGTAGCAAGTACGTCCTCAGTTCTGAAAATTTTAATAAGTACCCTAACACTCAATTTTTCAGGGGATTTTATATTTACAGACTAATGTGTGCTATATGTTGGAAGAAGGGCTGTGCATATAAAGCTGTGATATGACAGATGTGTGATCTGGTGGGTGTGGATAGGGTTGCCACCTTTTATACCAGGGGTTCACAACTCAAGTATGTACCTGATCTAGAGGTAATGTTGTCCAAACCTAGGAGAGCTGAACCACATTATTACTGGGTAATTTATTTATTGGCTGAACCAAATTATTACTGGGGAATTTAAAGTCAATTTTTTGCCATAGTTTTGAGAGGGAAAGGGTGCAAGAGAGAGAGGAAAAGATGGCAAGAGACAGAGTGTTGGGGTACCCACGTACCCCCTGCCTGTGTCTCGCATACTCCCAGGGGTATGCGTACCACAGGTTGAGAAACTATGGTCTAAGCTGTGTAGATTAGCAACCAGTAAGCAAGTGAACAAACATTCACTTTTGATTCCGGAAATGCAGACACTTGCCTGCAGTGGCCCAGGCCAGAAGCCAGAGGACAATAGAGCATGCCTCCCTGCTGGCTGGATCAGACAAGGGTAGCCTGTGTACCCTGCAGGGGAGAGAAGGGGTTGTGTGGGAGGTATAAAGCATCCTTGGAAGTTGGGGGCCTGGGAGTTAACTTGAATCTGGAGGGGATTTGGGACAGAAGTTCAGTAAACCAGTTGAATCTGATGCTACATCCATCCAGGTTTATCTTAAACCAGTGTCAACCATTTTGAAAGTGGCTTATGTGTACTGAACTTCTGTTGTGTTACAGACTTGAACCATTTTCTGATCACTTATACCAGTTTATGTGCATCTTCTGTCCTAGATCCTCTGTGGATTTAAGTTAATTTGCAGTCCCTCAGCATCCCAGGGTGCCTTGTGCCTCTCCTACAAGTCCCCCCTCACAGGGTTGGCAGGCTAGGGCCAGCCAAACCTGTTTGCTCTAGCCCAGGAGGGAGGCATGCTCTAGTGCCCCCAGCATCTGGGCCACTCCAGGCATGTGGCTGCATTTCTGGAATCAAAAGTGAATGTTTGTTCACTTGCTTATTGGTTAAATCTACACAGCTTAGACCATAGAGTCTCAATCTGTGGTATACTGCAGTTTAGACTAACCTGTAAAGATTCATCCTCAGGCTTTTTGACTGTCTGTACTTAGGGCAACAACTCACCATGGCTATCTTAACTAAGCATATTTTTACTTCTCTTCAGCCAGTCACTTTCCATCTCTCCAATGAGATGTTTGCTATCAGTTTCCCTTTCAGGTAGGGACCAGACCCATTTTTCTCTATACTGGTATTCCTACAATGTGTTTGGTATGGTGATATTAACAGCGTACACTTTATTGACTAAACTTTTTTTTAAAAGGTTCAGCTTTTGGTCACATTTAATTTGTTTTTTTTTTTTTACACCAGATCTTGATATGCTCATTCATGCTGACTAGTACCTTAGTATACTTGTTAAGTCCTACTGGTATCACTTGGAAGCCTTTCCTGGTGCTATGAAACTTGAGCAACAACATCACGATTGCATGTGTTACAACTCCTGTTTATATTTGTGTGCAGGATTTTTTGTGGTTTTGCTTTTGTTTTATTCTAATTGAAAACGTCTCCATTCTCATTACTTCTGAAAAACTACGTCTAGTCAAAGCATGTAAACTAACACTTATTAGCATAAAAAACCCTGCTATTTTTTCTAATTGGAAAGGGAATCTTTGGAAATTACTGCTGAATGTTTATTTATGAATCTGCGGTCCAAGTAAGAAACCAAACTATAAACCAAGATGTCTGATCAATTCAAACTGTGTATTTTAATGTAACATAAATTATATCTAAACACTGCTCTCTTACAGTATTTTTTGCACTTTTAAATAGAATTATTTTTGCTTTGCAGAACATAAAACAAAAATTTCAGTCTTATATTTTAATTCATACATTATAATACAAGCAAAATA